>REGO01001105.1:21323-37796 GCA_010120015.1 Rhombomys opimus | reverse complement strand
TGAGTCTCCCATTGTTGTTACTGTAGACCGTTGGACAACAGGGAAGGCAGGAGGGCAGGTTTCTGTGCTAATGTTCTAGATGCTTTCTTCCTCTGAAAAAGCCAGGTAAACGTCTGATCCCAAAACTCAAAACTCAAGGACATCTTGGTTGTTTCCAGATTCTGACTATTACTGATAAAGCTGCTACAAACATGGTTGAGCAAATGTCCTTGTTGTATACTTGAGTATATTTTGGATATTAGCACTATTCCAAATTTTCTGAAAAATCACCAGATTGATTTCCAAAGTGGTTGTACAAGTTTACATTCCCACCAGCAGTGGAGAAGGATTCTGCTTTCTCCACATCCTCTCCAGCATGTACTGTCAGAGTTTTTGATCTTAGCCATTCTGATTCATGTAAGGTGAAATCTCAGGGTTGTTTTGATTTGCATTTCCCTAATGACTAAGGATATTGAGCTTTTCTTTAAGTGTTTCTATGCCATTTGATATTCCTTTACAGAGAATTCTCTGTTTAGCTTTGTTAGGGTCCACTTCTTAAATTGTCACCAAAGGCTGGCCTCTTCTACACATGGGTCTATGGAGAACATTTCAGATCCAAAATACAATACAAATATAAAATTGGTGTGATGAGATCAAATATGTGTATAAAACAATAACAAGCATACAATAAATAGAATGGTTTGTACTGGGGAAAAAAGGAAAATGATTCCATGTGGCTCATTTGATACTCAAATCATGATTTTCTATGCTGTTGGAGGTACGTATAAAGGACATAATCTCTTTCAAAATGTATGTAGTGAAACAAAATATATTCTATATTGTATATATGATACATTGGTGCACATGAATATTTATACTGTTTTTATTCAGATATATGGGTGGTAGGATGCTAACATAGAGATTCAGAGAAAATTCATTTGAATTTTCTTCACCTATATACATATATGTATGTACTAATTATATTTATATTTCATGTATCAATAAGAATGTATTTTATTGATGAAATAAGAAAAAAAATAACTTTTTATACTCCAATAATTACATTAAATCAAAGTCAATATAATCTGAACCATCATTAAATTAAAAGTTCAGTTGTTCATTTTGTTTGCATCATAAATCCATCATGAAAACTTTAAGTTTATTGAAAACCCTTAATTAGGAAAAAAAAAATATAGCATTCTATTTACATTGGCTATTACACTGTGATGTGGTTTGCAGAAAGTGAAAATAATTTATGTAAGTGCCATAGAATTACAGAACTTTTGAACTAAGGATGCGTGTTTCCCATGACATAACTCTTGTATCTGATGGTGTAGCCCAAGTAGGACCTGGAGCATCAAAAGAAGCAATAAGGTGTTTGGATCAATGTGTGATTTAATTGGTTTTCCCTAGTTAAAGGAACAGGGACTATTTTGACAGGAACTCAATGGCAGGCTCTTTGACCTCCCCACCCCCATGGGAGGAGCAGTCCTGCTAGGCCACAGAGGAGGACTTTGCAGCCAGGCCTGAAGATACCTGATAAAACAGGATCAGATGAAAGGGGAGGAGGTCCTCCCCAATCAGTGGACTTGGAAAGGGGCAGGGAGGAGATGAGAGAGGCAGGGTGGGATTGGGAGGAAATGAGGGAGCTGGATACAGCTGGGATACAGAGTTAATAAAATGTAACTAATAATAAAATAAAAAATAAAATAAAAAAAGAAGCAATAAGGAGCCCACATTAACATGGGTGCTTTTCCTCCTCTTTGGCTATCATTCCTTTGGCTCACTGAAAGCAGAGTTTCTCCACTGTAGTTTTCCTGCTTGCTGAAGAAGCAAATATAAATGATCTATAACCACTCTATCGGTTTTCTTTTTGTGGCTGGATAGACTTCACTGAGGGAATGTCAGCTTCTTCTTTGATCCTGTGTAGATGAATAGAAATGATCACTCTGTAAACCTATTGGGATCCTAATGCAGGAGAGGTCCTAACAATAATTTTAGATAAGAATTGTTAAAAATGTCTGCTCCTTGAAGAGTTTGGGTAACCATTTTCAATATACAATTTGATTCAATCTTCTAGAAATGCCATGAAGAAATTATGCTATAAAACCTACTTCTAGCTCAAAATGTTAAATAAATTGTTATCCATCACAGTGTTTAAATGAGAGACCCACAGTTCAAATGCAAGTCTGCCTGATGACTAGAGTGGAAAATCCATGGTCTTGGGAGAAGGTTCTGTGGGAGTTACTTGACTGAAGATAAAATAGCTCACTCTAAGCCATCTTATCTCACTAACTAGTTTACTATAGCTGCATCACCATAAATAGCTTAAAAATGAAAGATGATGCAGTTTGAGTTCATTCCCCTCAAAAGAGCTTCTCTAAATATTGTTTATTATAATTATATTTCTAAAGGAGTACTGACAGAGGAGAAGTAGAAGTTATGGGCTCTGGCAAGTTCAAACTTGTCTGAGAACTTGCTCAACTTCTTCCCTACTGGAGCCAGATTTGGGAGTAAGCACTGGACAGGGGAGGCAGTTCGTTCTTCCCAGGCAGCAGAGTAAGAACACAGAGCACTTCCTGTCTCTTCAGACTTCAACACTCAATTGTTTAGCCAATGTTCCTCTTTCATGTATTGAAATATCATGTGTGGTTTCTCTATTTTCAAGCAAAAGTATTTAAACCAAGTGTTTAATAAGATGAGGTTATCGCTCTTGCCTTTTGTATTAAAACAAATATTAGCTAAAATAATTACAGCTTATCACTCAGATCAGAATTAGCAGATGGCCAGGGTTATCAGTTCAACAATTACTCATAGTCTTGTGTTGTGTAGTCCTCGCAAGGCCACAGAAAGTTCAAGAGCAGCAGAAAATGCACAACTTATTCCTGTGTCTCAATCCATTTTGTTTGCACAGCTCATTCCTGTGTCTCACTCCATTTATGGATAAGTTTGAATAATGTCTAATCCTTAGGCTTCCTAAAGAAACAAACATGGAAGAAATCTTTTTGTGCCTTCCTTTTCTTAAAAACAGCTTAGAAAGGGAAGGACACACCTTTCTCTGTATAGTAAGCTAATTTAAAATTGTTGGATGGCTTTTGTTTACGTGTGATATAAAACTATTACCGGTCAATCAAAATAAACCGCTCCACTAAATTTTTGTCAAATGCTGTTCCAGCAGAGGCTTCTGAGGTTTGGCATAGCCTCAAATTTAAAAACAAACAAATTATCTTCAGAAGTCTGTCCTGAGAGTAAGCCATGTGAGAAGCACTCTCAGCTCTTCTAGCCCGTTGGCCATCATTCCTTCTATTTCTCCACGGAAACTTCCTTTGTGTGTTGTTATTATTTTGTACAAGCAGACATAAGAGCCATACAACATCTATCTACTGAATATTTAATGTTCTTGTTCAACATATGATTACCGTGTTCTTTCCATTGAAATGTCCTCTCCTAACCTCCAGACTATTCTGGTTGAAATGAAGCTTTCATATCAATTCTTAAGGTCTATATTTTTTCAGGTTAACATTATAATGCAGCAATTTAGAAGTCACATTCCATATATCTCTTCCAGAGATATTTTTCTTATCTTTAGAACATAATCTCATCTTATTGTTCTACTTTAAACTCTAGATAGGCATATCACATTTCTTATTAATAAAACTAATCCTAAACTTTTACACATTTGTTCCATTATTTTTGAGATAAAATAAACTTTTAGTATGTATGGAATGCCCAGTTTTGGTAAATATGTCACAGGCACATGGGTTATTTGATAATCTCTTAATGCCAGTTTCCCTCATTTACTCTAATCCATGTAACATATAAGATGATGTTTGTTGATGAAAAAGTTTATAAAACTAAAGCTAAGAACTTTGGGAATTCTTTGAATCAAGCACTCTATATAAAACATTCCAATGAGCTATAATTTTTGGTGTTTGCATGATGAATAATGATAATACAAAATTATTAAAAGTTTTTCTCATATGTAAATCATTTACAAGAGGAGAAAATTTGTGAATGTAGTAAACAAACAAAAACAGTGCACTTTGTAGCAAAAAATAACCTCAAGTCTGAGATGAAGTGTTTATGGAAGCGTCCACTGGGAGTGGGCTATGAGGTTTGCATGAAGAAAAGTGTAAATGTGTATTCAGAACGAAGTCTACATTCAAAGCTACATACGTCAAAAAAAATGGAGATGCATTGAATTCATGAAGCCCTATGATTTTGATGTCCACAAGTTAAGCAGAAGACTGTAAACTCTTCTGCTATTTTCTTCAAGACAAAAGGATTATGTTTTATTTCCTAAAAACTTACTGTTTAAGGAAGCAAATGGAGACTTTCGTTCAGAGGGAAGTCTGCATTAACTAAGCTTCCTTTCTCACAGAATTGTAAAGCAGAAATATTCTTGCTAACATAAATTGAGCCTGTTAGGACCAGAACTGCCTGCCAGTGGCTGTGGGGTTGGTTGTTAAATGCAGACAGAAAGTTTTCATGGCAACATTTGGTGACTAAGCCAATTCTAATTTTGTGTATTTATTCTTTCATACGTTACATACCTACCACAGTTTTCCCTCTCTCCACTTTTTAAGTCTTCCCCATCAACTCTTTTGTGTACTTCATTTGCTCCTTCATTTCCCTTCAAAAAAGAGCAGGCCTCCTAGGCATATCAACTGAACATAATATAATAAGTACATAGGTCTGAGCCAGTTCTAAATTTATAAGAAAACCTATTCAGTGTTAGATGGTTCAGTAATGTTATTTTGTTTTAGTTTTCTATTTTCCTAGTATTTAAGTTCTAAGGGAGTCTTCCATCTACGGATGGTCAAAAATTTTCAGAATATGCTAATAAATGATAAGACAATGGAATCTGTCCTTTTCAAGACCAACATTACCATTCCTGGCTAAGCTAAATTCTTCACAAGATATGAGGTGAGCATTACTCAAATAAAAATTCTGGAGAAATACTGAATGTCAGCTCACACTATGGGAGATTGCATCAGCATTTCCAGATATTAATCTGTCCATGTGGGATTCAGCTTAGTGCTCAGTTCATAGAAAATTAGGGTTAGTTCGGGGAACAATATGATTTAAAAAAAATGATAACCAACTGATTGACTTTCTACCTTGCTGAATCCTTGAGCAGAACTCCATAAAAAGGAATACAGTTGGGTAAAGTGAGAATTGCACAATTTTGTAAATTTACTTTTAAAATTTATAGAATTATATATTTAAGGCAGGTGAATAATTGTATGTAAATTTATTTATCATAGAGATATTTAATTTTTTCATGTAATAATGTAATTGAAAAGTCCACTGCATAGTAAATATTTTGTCCAGCACATGTTGATCGCCCAGTCTCTAATCATAATCTTTGCTTATACCTGTATTAAATTATGCTGAGTCAGGCTTCCCATATGTCCTTTCTATACCTGCCATGCCTCCAAGAGAACTATGAAAGAAGAGATTGTCATTGCTGTCTTGAGATCAGTCCATTTTCTAATCTCACTACGTAGATGTCACGTGAAGAGAGTTTACTATTAAATGAACTTTGCTAACTGGAAACAAGAATGAGACACAAAACATTTTTTTCTAAACTTGGCATTAAGCAGGTTGTTTTTTTTTTTTTTTGCTACTATAGTTATATTTGAAACCAAATCAAAATAATATTTATTTTATATTTATTTTTAAAAGTTTTATATTCTTTGATAATTTAATATGTATACATAGTGATATGATCATACCCAGCCCCATTTCCTCTTTCTCACACCCCTGGAACTTTAGATGTTCTCCTCCCAACTTCATGTCCTCTTTTGTCTTCTTTTTCTTTTAAAATAACCCACAAAGTCTATTTTATGTTGCCTATCTGTACATAGTTTGGGATCATACACTGGAGGACTGAAAACCTACCTATGGCCAAATTGCTAAAGAATAGTTTTCTCTTTCCAGAATCTATTGAATGATAGTAGCCCCGCAGTTATGGGTGGAGCTTCATTGAACCCTCTCTTGTCTATTTTGGAAGTTTGACTTACTTAACTATTGTGTACATCTTGTACAAGTCACAGAATTTGCTGTAAGTTTACAACATTTCTTCCCACCCCCACTCCACAGCTCTTAAATCCTTATTGCCTCCTCTTCTGTGATGTTTTCTGTTCTTGGCTTTACACGTTACAGGTTTACAGTACCTGGCATGAATTCCCTTCTGTGGAGCAGCCTCGGATTTGTTCAGAGAACAGTTGTTGGTTACCCCTTAACAGTTATACCACTATTATACTAATGGCCATATCTTCTCTGGTAGGTCAGGATTGTTGTATGTAGGGTTCAGTTCTGGGTGTGATTGTGTTATTTCTTCTCCAGAAGCATAAATAGCACCTTCTAAGACTATGAAAGCTATCTAGCAGGGTAGAGATTTCCTGGTTGGTCTGAGATTGACTTCTCCACTTCTACAGCCAAAGTATAAGATGTCTTCAATAACAGTGTTTTACAATGTTTTTGTTTTGTTTTGTTTTGTTTTGTTTTGTTGTATGTGTGTGTGTGTGTGTGTATGTATGAGAGAGAGAGAGAGAGAGAGAGCGTAACAAGAACAATGAAGAGAGCATATTGTCTCTCAAAAACTTAAAAAAAAACTTGTTTCTTAAAATCCATGACTTATGAGGAAGTATCCTAAACACTGTGAATTTATTTAATAACCCATATTTCCTGGGAGCAGCCTATAAAGACTATCCATTTAAACTCCTTAAAACAAAAACAAAAACAAAAACAAAGAAGTAGTGGGTTTCCATAAGGCTTTTTCATACATTCTCAGTTTTGGTTAATTCACTCCCTACCTCACAAACTCTTATATCTCCCTATTTAAACCTTTAACCCCATTATCTCCTCCCTTCTTTCATATCACCTGTATTTTTACTATATCCATGAACAGTGAGACAATGGTTTTTGAATCAACATTGCTGCTCTGGTCTTCATACTTCAGCACTTCATTTTGCAGAGAATGAAGAATGTTCCAGAGAACTTCTAAGGGCAATCCAACTGAGTCTTGTGGCTTTCAGTGACTTGTTTCACTGACTTGTAAACAGTGTTGATTTTTGTTGCTGTTTGGTGTTGCCATTTGGACTCAACTGTTGGTATCTAGACAAAGAAGAGTGGACTCTTCCCAAGGAACTATTTCTAAAAATCTACAATCCCCTTTTCCTAATAACCTTCTTTCTCCCCTACCTCTGGCCAGTGGGTTGGAAGAGAGGTAGAACTGTTTAAAAACCCTAAATAAGTAGATTGTTTTAAAAATAAAAGCCTATAGTAGGCATTGCCAATTTTGAATGTAAAAATTTTTCTGGCTCTTGAAAAAAATTAGAGATGCAACATAGAAAGACTACATGGAAAGAGGGTAGGTAACAAGAGCCCCAACCTGTTCAACCTTCTGAAAATAGGTCAAACACAGAAGGAAAGAGGATATTGCTTTGCTAAACTTCAGTCAACACAAGAACTCAAGTATTACATGTTACCTCTGTTGAACTTTGTTTTAGTAATTTATAATCATTTGATCCACTCTAGCAATGGTTTCAGATTTAGTGAAGTAAAGACAACTTTTGTTTCTTTGACATCAATAATTTCTCTCTAAATCATATTTAACTTCCAAACAAAGAAATTACAAAGTTGTAAAGGCATCAAACACATGAATCTTACCCATAAATGAAAATGTGATAAATCCTTCTCCATGAGGAAAAACAAAACTCCTAAGCTATATTTACTTTTTTTATGATTTTTTTCATGTTATACTGCAACATAAAATAAATAATTGCCTACCTGGTTAAAACCTCAATCTGTATATGTAACATATTTAGACAGTAAGAAAATAACCAAAGTTGTCTGTTCATTATAGATATAGATATAAATATAGATATAACCTTGTTTATGAAAAGCTCTCATAACAAACTTTGTGTTGGTTCTATAATGTGTTAATTTTAGTTACTCTTGACAGCCATTTCCTCCATTTTCTGTCTTCTCACTCTTTAGTAAGCAGTTTAGTTTGTTCTGATTCTTCATCTGGTAAGGCACTTTAAACTTTCATTCCTGAATTGCTCAGATCATTCTAAGGCATGCTGACACTGAGTTGTTAGAGTTATTTGTTCATTTAATCATAATGAGTAATAAAACTGAGAACTTCTCATGGATAACCCACATTCAACATATATTTTGTGTATTCCTATTGTGAGTTCAAAATCCAGTTTACTCTTGGTACTCAACATTGATGGAGACCATCAACACCATACCATTCTTCTTGGTCTGTTGACATAGAGTTAAAGGTGTATGGGCTAAGTCTCTAGGCCAATGAAATAACTGATATATCACCTGGGGGGGATTGTTATTATTTTTGGAAACATATTTTTTAAGCCACAGAACATAAAGTTGTAGAAAAAGTAAGCAAAAATTTCACCAATAGGTCTTTAAGCACAAAGATAAATTGGACTTCCCTCATTTTCACCTTGATAAATTTGGAACCCCAAATCTTTATATTAGAAAAACAATGTCTAAAGCACCATTTCAGAGAGTTAACAGCTTTCTGAAGCATCTTTCTGTGACCCTTCAAGTTAGTGCCACTAGCAGTACAACTGAGCCTTTAAATTGCTGTTTCTCAATCATATCTAAGTAAGCTGCTTAGAATAGTGGGGAATATAGTAATAGTAGAAGCACAGAAAAACTGCCATAATCATGCATTTGTCGAGTAAGTTTGTTGAATATAAAAAATGGTAATGAAATTGCATAGTTATCCACTTTTAGGTGATTCTTGCATATTAGTAACCATATTCAAGGCTCTCTCTCCCTCTCTCTCTCTCTCTCTCTCTCTCTCTCTCTCTCTCATAAGATAGGAAAGAACTCCTCATGAAGACACAGATATAGGCTGAGTAGGTGGGAAAAGCCTATGTGGCAGAACTAGTGATCTTGAGTCACTTCTTCATGGACCTTAAATGAAGAGCTAGTTTATGTCCAGTTACATAAATTCCACATCTATTTGAAGATGGAATATTGTTTGTATGTACCTGTTTTTTTTTAAATGTTTATTTTTATTTTTTATATAAATTACAGTTTATTGATTTCTGTAGCCCTCTCCCTCATTCCCTCCCAATCCCACTCTTCCTCCATCTCCTCCCATACCTCTCTTCAAGTCCACTGATAGAGGAGGTCCTTCTCCCTTTCCATCTGACTCTAGCCTATCAGGGCTCATCAGGACTGGCTACATTATCTTCCTCTGTGGCCTGACAAAGCTTCTCCCCCACCCCCAGGAGGAGGTGATCAAAGAACCAGCCACCGAGTTCATGTCAGAGACAGTCCCTGTTATGAGGATACCCACTTGGATACTGAGCTACCCTGGGCTATATATGAGCAGGAGTTCTAGGTTATATCCATACATGGTCCTTGGTTGGAGTATCAGTCTCAGAAAAGAACACTGTGCCCAGATTTTTTGGTTCTGTTGCTCTCCTTGTGGAGCTCCTGTTCCCTCCAGGTCTTACTATCTTTCCCTTCTTTCATAAGATTCCATTCACTCTGCCCAAAGTTTGGCTATGAGTCTCAGCATCTGCTTTGATACACTGCTGGGTAGAGTCTTTCAGAAGCCTTCTGTGGCAGACTCCTGTCCTGTTTCCTGTTTTCTCCTTTTTCCAATTTCCATCCCATTTGTCTTTCTGAGTGAGGATTAATCATCTTACCCAGGGTCCTCGTTCTTGCTTAGCTTCTTTAGTTGTATAGATTTTAGTATGTTTAGCCTATATTACATGTCCAATATCCACTTATAAGTGAGTATATACTATGTGTATCTTTCTGCTTCTGGGATACCTCACCAAGGATGATCTTTTCTAGATCCCACCATTTGCCTGCAAATTTCATGATTTCCTTGTTTTTGATTGCTGAGTAGTATTCCATTGTGTAAATGTACCACAATTTTTGTATCCACTCATGAGTTGAGGGACATCTGGGTTGTTTCCAGGTTCTGGCTATTATGGATAAAGCTGCTACGAACATGGTTGAGCAAATCTCTTTGTTGTATACTTGAGCATCTTTGGATATATGCCTAGGAGTGGTAAAATAAACTTTATCACTATTTTTTAGAACTTATTTACCATGCAAGTTAGTTTTATTCTGCCAATGATAGTATTCTGTCTTTTATGAAATTGTCTTTTAGAAAAACAGTTGACACAAATTATATGCATGATACAGAAAAATAAAAGACTTAATAACAAATAAGAGGTGACTTTAGGGATGAGAAAAAGAGTAGTTTCCTTGCTTTAAAAAGACTCTATGCAAGCGTCTAAAAGAGGAAGGCAACCAACAGTCTTTCCCAACTATGACACCTATAAAACACATAAGTGGCCAGGGTGTTATGATGACTGTACTGATTCAGTACAGCACATCTCTTGGCAGCAACCAACTGCTCTCTAATTGGGTATATGATTTACTCAACAAGAAGAGTAGTATGCCTGATACAGCAACCTATCTAAATACTCAGTGCTAGTAAAATCATGATTAGTATGTAACAGTCTACAACCACTAATTTACCAAACCAGCATAATCCCTGACAATAATCCATAAACACCACAGATAATTGTAATCTTCATCCCCCATCAAGATGTTTCTAATTCCTCAATTCCTGTTTTGCTCCAGGCCACCTCCCTTTACTTCTCTAATTCCTTTTCCCAAGCCCTTGAACATTCTTGGGAAATACAGAAATTTATTTGTGATACAAAGAAGCAGAAAATAACAGCAAAGGCTGTATATATCTCTATATGCATGAACATGACCCTGGGACTAAGTGCATTTGCCTATGTGTACTCCTATCTCTCTTAATCCACTATATATCACAGAACCAAACCTGACAAATTACTCTTCATCTCCTTGTCTGGCTGGTAGAATAATAAAAAGGCTACATCTATAAATCAGTGCATCTCTCAACCCTCATCAGAGAAAATTCTTGCAGTAGATGATAATCAACACAGAAACCTGCTAACTGTTCAATAAAAGACCTCAGGAATGCTCCTTCCTAAGCGTAATGTCTACATCACATCCTTCTCCTCAAGGCTTAATGATCTATGCAGAACAAGAAGGCAGAAAGATTGTTAAAGACAGAGGTGATGGATGACTTCCAGAGACAGCAGGACAAATACCCACATGAACTTATGGAGACTGTGACAGGCATGCACAAGACATACATTAGCCCCAGCTAGATAAAATTCCAGAATGGATGATTGGTGGATGGGCACAAAGTCACATCCATACCTGAAGAGATATTGACATTTAGTTGCTGCTGGGAGAGTGAAAGACAGTTTCCTTGAGTGTTGTAACACCTGATATATGGAGCACACTCTAGAGCAAGCCCTATGCCCAAAAGTAATTAGCTAGTTCAAACTAGACAGATTTTTTAAAGAAAGAATATGAAGCTGAGGAGTAAGGAGATAGAGGAGAACATGGGAGGAGTTGTGAGAGAGGGATAAATATTAAAATACAGTGTGTGAAATTCTCAAGGAATGAAGACATTATTAAAGATAATAGTAACTGATATCTTTGCTCTTATTCTATGCTTATTTATTTTTTATTGCTAATTTGAATTGCTTTTTCAAGTTGCAAAGTGATGGCATATTATCTTTTCATTTGTTTCTTCCAAGTTCAATTCCATATGGTTCCTGGAATGATCCTATAAAATCTTGGCAGGAGAAAGAGTTGAGAATCCACATGTGCTATCAGTTTTCTATGAAGATGTGAGAGTGGTGAGACATGAAAGACACATAAGAAATCTGGTACTTTATAAGGTGCTCTTAGCATTAGACAGCTGGCTGAATATATTATGATCACTTGAAATATGTGCCAGGAACTACCTGCAATAAATTTAATAGGGTAGAAGAGAATGTTCTACACACACTGACACAAAATTTAGTCTGATAAATACAAATGTTTTATGATTAAATATAATTTAAATCCAAGTGTTGATTATTTTTAGAGAATTCTGAAACAAAATGAAACAGTACCTTATACACAGAAACATCATATTAAAGAAGATCACATTAATAAAGAAGATTTGAAAATGGTTTCCAAATCTATAAGTCCTAGAATTTAGGGACAGAGAAAAAGAAGAAAGAAAGAAAGAAAGAAAGAAAGAAAGAAAGAAAGAAAGAAAGAAAGAAAGAAAGAAAGAAGGAAAGAGACTACTGTGCATTATATAGAGAATTAAAAAAATGTCTGGAAGACCCAGAAATAAACCCACACAGCTATGAATACTTAATTTTTGACAAAGAAGCCATACTATGGATAAAAGACAGCATCTTTAACAAATGGTGTCAGTCTTACTGGACGTCTACATGTAGAAAAATGCAAAGAGATCACCTAAACAAAACTAAAGTTTACTTTTGTTTATCGCCCTAAATAAAATTAAAGTCCAAGTGGATCAAAAACCTCAACATAAAACCAGACACACTAAACCTGTTAGAAGAAAAAGTGAAGAACAGCCATGAACTCATTGGCACAGGAGACTACTTCCTGAACAGAACACCAACAGCACAGCCTCTAAGAGCAACAATCAATAAATGGGACCCCATGAAACTGAAAAGCTTCTGTAAAGCAAAGGACAGTGTCATCAGAACAAAACGACTGCCAACAGACTAGAAAAGGATTTTCACCAACCCTCTATCTGACAGAGGGCTAATATCCAGAATATATAAAGAACACAAGAAGTTAAAAAAACAACAAATCAAGTAATCCAATTAAAAAATGGGATACAGAGCTAAACAGAGAATTCTCTATAGAAGAATATCGAATAGCAGAGAAACACCCTTGAGATTTCACCTTACACAAAACTGAATGGGTAAGGTCAAAAACTCAAGTGACAACACATGCTGGAGAAGATGTGGAGAAAGGAGAACCCTCATCCATTGCTGGTGGGAATGTAAACCTGTACAACCACTTTGGAAATCAATCTGGCACTTTCTCAGGAAGTTAGGAATACTGCTTCCTTGAGATCCAGCTATACCACTTCTAGGCATTTATCCAAAATATCCTCAAGTACACAACAAGGACATTTCTTCAAACCTAACAGCTTTATTCATAATAGCCAGAATCTGGAAACAACCCAGATGTCCCTCAACTCAGAAATGGATACAGATATTGTGGTACATTTACACAATGGGATAGTACTCAGCAATTAAAAACAAGGAAATTATGAAATTTACAGGCAAATGGTGGGATCTAGATAAGATCTTCCTGAGTGAGGTATCCCAGAAGCAAAAAGACACACACACTATCTACTCATTTATAAATGGATACTAGACCTGTAATATAGACTAAACATACTAGAATCTGTACACCTAAAGAAGCCAAGCAAGAAGGACGTCCCTGGGTAAGATGATCAATCCTCACTTCGAAAGACAAATGGTATGGACATTGGAAGAAGGAAAAAACAGGAAACAGGATGGGAGCTTACCACAGAGGACTTCTGAAAGACTCTACCCAGCAGTGACTCAAAGCAGATTTTGAGACTTATAGTCAAACTTTGGGGAGAGTTCAGGGAATCCTCTGAAAGAAGGGGGAGATAGTGGGACCAGGAGAGGACAGGAGCTCCACAAAGAGAGCAACAAAAACAAAAAAATCCAAGCACAGGATTCTTTTCTGAGACTGATATTCCAACCAAGGACCATGTATGGATATAACCTAGAAACCCTGCTTTGATGTAGCTCATGGTAGCTCAGTAACCAAGTGTGTCCCTAGTAAGGGGAACAGGGACTATTTCTGACATGAACTCAATGACTTTATCTGTCCCTGCTGAGGGAGGAACAGTCTTGCTAGGCCACAGAGAAGGACATGGCAGCCAGTCCTGAAGATACCTGATAAGCTAGGGTCAGATGGAACGGGAGGAGGACATCTCCTAGCAGTGGACTTGGAAAGGGGCGAGGAGGAGATGAGGGAGGAAGAGTGGGATTGGAAGGGAATGAGGGAGGGGGCTAAGGCTGGGATACAAAGTAAATAACCTGTGATTAATATAAAAATAAAAATTAACAAAGATAAAATGCAATAAAATATATAAAAAGGGTAAATGAAATTCTATAGCAGAGAAAATAACCTTTAAGCTAGTGTTTTGATGATGTTTTGAACTTATTAGCCTCATTATTAAAAAACCTGCATAGAGAAAAGACAATTTGATAAGAGAAATGAGTTTATTCTCACTAATTGAATTTAGGACACTTATGCAGCATGCAGACAATGGTCTCATGTAAGCTACTGCATATGAATGAATAAACCTGGATTTGAGACTCTTACCAGGAGGATGAAGATGATTACTTGAAGCATACACACCCTGTTCCTTACCATAGAATGTTGATAAGTTAAGAGGAAATTTTATTTGAAATAGCACAACAAAGAAAGGAAATGCCAAATAGAAACATATACTTGTAAGCATCATTTATAAACATGTATATATAATATAATTTGCATATACATACATAACTAAGTTGAAGGCTACAAAAATAATTTCATCATGTGTTAATGCATATGGTGTAAGTTCGGAATATTTCTTGATTATGGCTTGAGGAATTGTCACTTAACACTTTTAGTCACCTTTATTACAGGAAGTATAGGAGACTGGACAAACCATTCAGGGTAGTGCTGAGTGAGGACACTGCTGAGCAGGACAGCAAATTGAATTTTAGATGGAGATTTGAGAACATTCCTATATCTGAAATTAAAGTCTTCTTCAATTCATCCTTCTCTGTCTGAAACATCACCTTGTAAAGAACCATGATCCAATTTCCAGTGCTTATCAAACTGTTCAGATTAAGGATAATAAGTGGTTTTGTTTGTTCTCTCCTATTGTTTTCCACCTTCATTTTTATCTCTTTTCATTCTTGCCTCAATTCTTTGTTTAAGAATTAATCTGACAGAAAACTGCAAGGCTGTAGAATTATAAGGCAATGTATAAATTATTTACTTAGAGCTTCCTTAAATTTAAGCACATATTCCAAAATATTTTTGTTTATTTGGTGGGTTGTTAATATTATAAATTTAAGTATTCATTATATTTAATTAAATACATATGTAAATACAATTTGAGTAACAAATAAAATACTTACAGATTATGGATTCATTATAAAATAAATATCCATTAGTTTACTATTACATATTAAAACTGAATAATAACAAAGTGGGAGAAAAGGATGTTCGTCTTGTCCAGATGAGGTACAACAAATTGTAATTCTCAATCGATCTCTCCAGTGTGAGGTTCATATCATTCGCTGTTTTTGCCTACTAAGAGATAACTGGGGAGTAAGTAGTAATAGTGACTTTGTGGTTGCAGGAAATTCTAGCCGCCCCTCCCCGAGCCAGGTATTCCATATTAAGTTCATTAGAGACAGAAGACTTTGATGGCAAAAAAAACCAAAAAACCAAAACCAAAACAAAACAAAACTGGATATGTGACAAAAAAATGCCGCTTTACAAATTTGCAGTCCCACCAGCAATGGTGGAAGGTTACTTTTGTGGTATTTTTCTTCCAAACCTTCCTTTAACCATTGTCTAACCTAACCAAAATACATATATATATTTTTTTTCATGATCAAATTATTCTGTATATAGTTAGCAAATTTTTGATATATCCATCATTCTTGAGAGCCTGTTTTTTCCATCTCTGGCTTCTATATTTCTTGCCAAATTTCTGGAATTTATTATATTTTCAAAAAACTAGAGTGCTTTTCAGTGGAAGGCAACATTTAGAAATCACATACACGAACATTTTGTATGAACATACAAAATGGTCATTGTCTTTAGACCCGTCATACTAGTCATCTATTTGTTTTCCTCTGTCTCAAGTTATGGCTAGTATTGTATGTGTGAACAAAAGCACAAAATGCTCTGGAGTTTGACAGCAGGACAGTAAGCATGGATACTTTGTTGATCGATCTATCTATCTACGTATCTCTTTATCATCTATCTATCTATCTATCTATCTATCTATCTATCTATCTATCCATCTATCTATCTATCTTTATTCTTCTCTCATGCATTACAACCTGACCACAGTTTCCCCTCCTTCAACTTCTCCCAGCCTCCCACCTCCCCTCTACCGTCTTTTCCTATTCTCCCTTTTGTAACCTGCCTTTCCATCATCCAACTAATTTAACTTTCCTGTTCCATTATTCTCCTTAACTCTTATATAACATTGAATTCTGTCTCCCTTTCCTTTTAATCCTTCAGCAATATCGACTTTTATTGGGTTTTGACCTCTATAGGCTTTCCACACACACAAAAAGTTTCCCCTTATATTTCAAAGCTACCATCAATATATGAAGAAATCATGTGACATTTTCTTCCTGGGTTTGATATACCTCAGGTAGCATACCAGATGTCTTTTTCAACTCCATTCATTTACAGTGGACTTCATAGTTATATGCATAATTATATTTTTCCTAACAGCTGAATAGCATTCCATTGTGAAAATATACTACATCAATATTATCTATCCCTTCATAG
>REGO01001104.1:173828-240947 GCA_010120015.1 Rhombomys opimus | reverse complement strand
GAATCAACTTCACATGGGACTGATATACTGAGACCATTTTCTGCAACCTAGAAGGTGGCAAGCGATTCTAGAATGAGCCTAGTCATCTGATCCCCATAGGCACACAATAGCAACACGAATTCACACATGCAAACACACATACACACAGAGAATAAAATAAATAGTAATTAGATAATTTAATTTTCATAGTAAACAACCAGATTAGTAAATATGATGCATTTCATCCTATGGACAGGACTGTGAACCTATTCAATTTAATTATTCTAAACTTCTTATAATTACAAGGTAAAATTAAAATAAGTTAAACAACCTTAGCAAATAAAACTTTTTATAGCACAGAACATACAAAAAGCCTGGAAATCACTCATGAGCACAAACTTCACCAGACTTCTACAACTTGACAAATCCCTAAGATGAAATGTTAATTATCCATATGACAGCACCTTATTCTAAACAGATGTGGAGGCTGATAACTTATTTTTACATAAAAGCATTGTAATTCCATCTAAATCAGACCTTTCTATTATCACATAATAACTATTCTTAGCAGTAGTTCACAATGATATTTACAAAGCACAGCCTGAGTCCTAGCTCCAAATATATATCTTTGTCAGCAGTGAAAGCAAATATAACTCTTTGGATAAAGCAGGTGAGTGGAGCCCTGTTATCTTAGCAGAGTGGAGAGGCAATGACCTACTTTCTTTTTACATTCTGCCTACCAGCAGTATTAAATCAAATGGAGCACATTAAAACCATCATGAAAGGCAGACAATAGTTCCTTTCTGATTGCCTGCCTCAGCCTGGTAGCACTGTGAAAGTTGCAAAAGTCATTTGTATCAACTCATTACCATGTCACCTCATTTCATGCCCCTGCTGGATAAGTGGCAATAAGCCCTGTGTTGGCGGATTCCACATTGTTACCATTGGAACAAACCCTAATAGCACCCAGCTGTCGAAGATTACCCCAGACAGTTACTGAGATTTAGAAGGGGCAACTTGATACTGATCCAGGACACCTTACTTAGACAGTTCTATCATTTCTTCTAGAATGGTGAAATCAAACTAATTTTATTTTATTTTTTTTCATTTTATATATGTACCATAGTTACATTTTTCTTTATTTTTTATTCTTTATTTTTTAAAATATTACAATTTATTCACTTTGTATCCCAGCTTCCTACCTTCCTTCCTATCCTCCAAACCTACCCTCCCTCCCTCTTCTCATGCCCTTCCTACAGACACTGATAGGGGAGGTCCTCCTCCCTTTCCATCTGACCTTAGCCTATCAGGTTTCATCAGGTCTGGTTGCATTGTCTTCCTCTATGGCTTGGTAAGGCTGGATCTTGGGTAAGATGATCAATATTCAATCAGAAAGGAAAACAGGATAGACATTAGAAGAGGGAGAAAACAAGGAATAGGACAGGAGGCTACCACAAATGGCCTCTGAAAACTGCTATCCAGCAGGGTATCAAAGCAGATGCTGAGACCCATAGCCAAACTTTGGGCAGAATGCAGGAAATCTTATGAAAGAAGGGGGAGATGAATGACCTGGAGGAGTCAGGAGTTCCACAAGGAGAAAAACAGAACCAAAAAAAAAAAAAAAAAAAAAAAAAAAAAAAAAAAAAAAAAGAGCACAGAGGTCTTTTCTGACACTGATACTGCAACCAAGGACCATACAGAGAGATAATCTAGAACCCCTTTACAAATGTAGCCCATGGGAGCTCAGTCTCCAAGTGGATTCCCTAGTAAGGGGAACAGGGATTTTCTCTGACATGAACTCAGTGGCTGGCTCTTTGATCAAGCTAATTTTATAAAGTGTAACTCCCCATGGATCATTCCTTTCATACAGGACATTGTACAGCTCCTACCAGCACAAAATTCTTGTACTTTGATTTAAGGTAAGGATGTTGTGGCTTCTTATACAGGTACATCAAGTGTAGTTTAAAGTCACAGCCATTGTGCATGCCCTGAAAGCATTATTGTTTAAAAATTTAAAATATGTAAATTAATAATTATATTATTTTTTAATATAACACTTAAAAATTTAGTATCCTGAAATCATTAGGGCATCAGTTTGCTTTAGCAATATTATTCTAAAAAGTTAAAAATCAAAGAAAGAATTTGAGAAGTGAATTTATGTGGTACCTCCAACCTCCATCTAAGGACTCCTTAGGAGCAAAACAATCAGCATGCTTTGCAATCTATGTATTGTGCGGGCAGCTTATGGCAAATAGACCCAAAGGTTTAACTTTCATTTTAAAATCAGAGCATCTATCTTGTTGTGTTAATGAGCAACAATCCTACAATTTATCCCATTTTCTACACAGCAGCTATATATCCATTTAGTAAGATGGAGAGGGAAAAATTAAAGCAAACTGTGTAAGTAATTAGGCTCATTGTCAAGTTTACTGTAGGCTAAGTCACTACGTAATTAATACACAAATGTTTTGTGCAGAATGAGAAGCACTAAAAATAAAGTGAGCTTTATCCAATGTATAGTTTTCATTGTAACTTTTTCTTTTTTATTTTTTTAATTTATTTTTTCTTTATTAATTACACTTTATTCACTTTGTATCCCTCCCCCCCCCCGTTCCCTCCTGCCTCCTGTACCAATCCTTCCCTTCCTCCACCCTCAGCATGCATGCCCCTCCCCAAGTCCACTGATAGGGGAGGATTTCTTTTCCTTCCTTCTGATCCTAGTCAATTAGGTCTCATCAGGAGTGGCTGCATTGTCTTCTTCTGTGGCCTGGTAGTGCTGCTTCCTCCTCAGGGTGAGGTAATTAAAGAGCAGGCCAATCAGTTCATGTCAGAGACAGTCCCTGTTCCTATTACAATGGAACCCACTTGGATACTGAACTGCCATGGGCTACATCTGTGCAGGGGTCTTAGGTTATCTCCATGCATAGTCCTTGGTTGCAATAGCAGTCTCAGGAAAGACCCCTGTGCTCCGATTTTTTGGTTCTGTTGCTCTCCTAGTTGAGTCCCTGTCCTCTCCAGATCTTACTGTTTCCCAAATCTTTCCTAAGATTCCCTGCACTCTGCCCAAATGTTGCCCATAAGTCTCAGCATCTGCATTGATAGTCTGTAGGGCAGAGCTTTTCAGAGGTCCTCTGTGTCAGACTCCTGACTTGTTCTGTCTTTGAATACCAGGATAGTGCCTATAATTTTCTTCCTTCTCAAGATGGTTATAGTGCAAAGGGTTACTTATTTATTAATAAGTAAAGATTCTATGTGAGTATATGCCGTGTCTGTCTTTTGGCTTTTGGGGTAGTTCAGTCAGTATGATCTTTACTAGTTCCCACCATTTGCCTGCAAATTTCACGATTTCCTTCTTTTTAATTGCTGAGCAGTATTCCACTGTTTAAATGTACCACAATTTCTGTATCCATTCCTTAGTTGAGGGACATCTAGTTTTTTTCCAGATTCTGGCTATTACAAATAAAGCTTCTACTCACATGGCTGAGCAAATGTCCTTGTTGTATATTTGACCCTTTAAAAACTGAAACCAAGAAATACAGAGGTAAATGAATGGATAGAAAAAAAAAAGTTCCAGAATGAGGTATCTCAGATCCAGGAAGGTATCTTAGACCCATTAAGACAAATATGGCATGTAACATCCTATATATGGACATTAGTCTTTAAGTTAATGATAACCAAGCTACATTACATAGAACCACAAAGGGTAGATATAAAGTAGGGGACTAGGGAAACAGATAAAACAAGAAAGGAAAACAGAGTGGATGCATGACATTGGCTTGAATCGGCGGATCAAGAGGGAATGGGGAGGTAGAAGAAGGAATGTGTAAGGGGAGAGACAGCTAAAATTAAGGGCCACTGGGATAGTATAAAAATAATACAGTAGAAGCTTTCTAAAATATATGCTTATCTGAAGGCAGGCTAAATTAAATTGCCAAATAATGTGGGAGACAGCCCCGATTGGAAATCTTTTTGTCACCAAATGAAGTTTCTAGTACCAGGATTGGGTTACCTGCTATTCCATTTTATTCAAATGGATATTATTCAAATGGATCCATGGACTCTGAACAATTTAGGGGTTGCCAAGAATATGGGTTTCTTCCCACAAAACAACAGCAAAGCCCCATTGCTGAAGACAATACCCATACAATTCATTGAATGTGGAGAAGTTAAGCTGATAACTACATAGTCTCTTTGCATTTAAGTTTTAGCATCTTTGGTACAGGAAGATAGTCTATACTCTACCAATGGAGAAATGTAAACACTAGCCCAACCACAAGCGCTTTGATTTACACTGATATCTTGCCTGTAATATAATCTAGTGATAATGGTGGTACAAAACTGTAGCAGTAACCAAAATCTGATTTGACATAAGGCCCACTTGAAGAAATGGAATTCGTACCCGACAAGCCATCACAAAAACCATCACTGCTTGGGTAACCAAGAACCTGGACTAGATGGCCCAGGAACTCAGAGTAAAGCTAAGTGCAATCACATAGGAATGAAATGATTCCTAATGATATTCAGCTACACTCATGAATTAGTTTCTTGCTCAGCCATCATCAAAGAAACTATCTCCTTTCACAGATGGGAACAAATACAGAGTTACACAACTAGAAATAATGAAAGAATGGAGACCTAGGAACGCTCATACTTAAAAAGAATATCTCCATCTATTTCCTCCCCTCAGAGCTCAGGAAAAACCTGCTAGAAGAAAAGGCAGAAAGACTGTAGGAGTCAGTCTGGGTGGAGCACACCAAGAAAACAAAGCCCTCTAAAGCATCATGAACAAAGCTTGTATAAGCTCACAAAGATTGGGGCAGCATGCATTGGGCCTGCTTTGGCCTGCACCAGGTCCTCTGCATGTAGATTACTTTTATTATTTTATTATTATTATTATTATTATTATTTACATTTTAACATTTTATTAACTCTGTATCCCAGCTGTATCCTGCTTCCTCATTCCCTCACGATCCCATCCTCCCTACCTCATCTCCCTGCCCCTTTCCAAGTCCACTGATAAGGGAGGTCCTCCTTCCCTTCCATCTGAACCTAGCCTATCAGGTCTCATCAGGAATGGTTGCAAAGTTCTCCTCTGTGGCCTAGCAGGGCTGCTTCTCCCTTGGTGGGTGGGGAGCTCAAAGAGCCCGGCATTGAGTTCATGCCAGATTTCTTTTTTAAATGGGATTTCAGAGTATATGAAAGATTGGATCTCTGATTCTCATGCCTACTCTGTGTTCTTTTCTTCTATTTTTTTCTCCAGTTCTGATACTTTATCTTATTGTGTTTTAATTTGTTATTATTTACGTTATTACTATACTTTAGAAGCCTATCTGTTTTCTTTTTTTTGGGGGGGTCTCCTTTTTTTAATTTTAATTTTTTTAATACTAGTTACAGTTTGTTAACTTTGTATCCATGTTGTATCCTGTTCCCTCTTTCCCTCCCAATCCCACCCTCCCACCCTCATCTCCTCCCTGCCCCTTTCCAAGTCCACTGATAGGGGAGAACCTCCTCCCCTTTCATCTGATACTGGTTTATCAGGTATCTTCAGGACTGGCTGCAAAGTCCTCCTCTGTGGCCTAGAAGGGAGGGAAGGAGGAGGTAAAAGAGCCTGACATTGAGTTCATGTCAGAAACAGTCCCTGTTCCCCTTATTAGGGTTCCCACTTGGATACTGAGCTACCAAGGGCTACATCTGAACAAAGGTTCTAGGGTGCATCCATACATGGTCCTTGTTTGGAGAAACAGTCTCATAAAAGACCCCTGTGCCCAGATATATTTGGTCCTTGTGGAACTCCTGTCCTCTCCAGGTCACATTAATCCCCCCCCCCTTTTTTGATTCCCTGCACTCTGCCAAAGGTTTGGTTATGAGTCTTAATATCGGTTTTGATATACTGCTAGGTAGAGTCTTTCAGAAGCCCTCTGCGGTAGGCTCCTCTCCTGTAACTTGTGTGCTCCTACATCCAATGTCCATCCCATTTGTCTTTCTAAGTGAAGATTGATGATCGTACCCTGCGTCCTCTTTCTTGTTGGATGTGAGGGCGATCTGGCTGCGACGTCTATCACCCCATTGATAGCCAGGGTTGATTTGGCTGATCTGGCAGGCTAGGCGGGTGTCCCCTTCCTCCCTCACTGCCCCATGTGTGTCCCTCCTGAAGCTGGCACTCTGTTGGACGACTTTCCGGAAGAGAGGAGGACTGGTCTTCGGTCAAGGGTATAGGAGTAGCTGTGCTCCCCTGCTAGAACCTCCAAACAAGCTCAAGGCCTGTCTGTTTTCTAATGAGAGACAGAAAATGTCTGGATGTGAGGTGGTGCGGGGGAAGCTGGGAGAAGTATAGGGACAGGAAACTGATCAGAATTTATGAAATGAGACCACACATGATTTCTGGATTCTAATATAGTCCCTCTGCCTACCATTGTTTTAACAGTAATTATATCACCTAACCGTTAAACTGTAAATTCGTATCAAAATAATTTAGACCTCAAAATAAAAATCTCCTCAAAATTGGTTCATTCAGGCCATCATGTGTTCCAAAACAAACAACAAAACACTCATTAGGATTGTAATAAGTTTTCATCATGTGTAATTTGCCTAAAGAAGTCATTCAGTTTCCAGATAATTTGTCTTTAAAACTCATTAGCATTATAAACCACTCTGAAAATGAGTGAACTGGCATTTCTGTCTGTATCTGTCAACACAGCGTCTCTCCTCTCCACAAACAAACTCCCAGCCTGAATGAGATGAGTAAGCAGATTTCTTAGCTTGGAGACATTCACTGTATTTCAACTGAATCAGAGCCTCTAATGGTTCCTAACAAAACAAACAAACAAACAAACAAACAAACTATTGAAAACATTATGGGACACAGATCCTCTATGAAGTTGAGTGTGCGCATACCCTTTCTAATTTTATAAAAACATATATTGCAATAGTCAAACATTTTATGAAAACTTCTTCAAAAACTGGCAGTTTGAGCTTTATACTATTTTAAATTAATTTTAAAAACAAATGATGTGTTATTTTGTAACAAGCATTAAAAAACTGTCAAGTAAGAAAATAAAATAATATGCATGATTTTTCACAATCATTTTATGTGTGTGTGATTGTGTGTGTAAAAGCAATTATTATTGAGAAGAAATTTAAATATTACTTTGTCATTAAAAACACATTTCATATAATAAATTATTGGAATGTAAAGGCAGTAATCTTCAGAGATTTAAAAATATGACTATATCTAATATCAAGTATTTTTTAAAGATACATTTTTTAATTTTAATTTAAAAATTTTTAAAGATTTATTTATTTATTCATTTATTATACAGTATTATGCCTGCTTTTGTGCCTGTGTACAAGAAAAGAGTAATAGATCTCATTATAGATGGTTGTGAACCACCATGCGGTTGCTGGGAACTGAACTCAGGACCTTTGGAAGAGTTTGGTGTGTTTGGTTTATTTTGCAAATCATAATGATGTCCAAGTCCCACCCATCTTCTGCAATATTAAATTTTTATATTAATTATAGTTAACTGCAGTTAACCAGTGTCCTTAACCTCTGAGCCATCTCTCCAGCCCCACAACTACAGATTTGGTTCTTTGTTATGACTAGTACTATTATAATTTTCTCCAAGGGCATAAATAGAAATTTCAACAATTCTGTGTGTGTGTGTGTGTGTGTGTGTGTGTGTGTGTGTGTGTGTGCCATTATACTACATTCCTGTGCTCTCATTGTCCTCCCTGGTCATACCCTCCCAATCTTGATGTCCCCTTCTTCCTCCCAAATATCGCCCTCCAGTCTGCTCCCATGAATTGGATATTCAGTATCCTCTCTGGTTCTTCTTCTCCCCTTAGACCTCTTCCTCTGCTCGTAGTCTTCTTTCTACTTTCATTGTGTATATGTAAACTTGCACATTTATACATATTTAAGGCTACATTACACAGATGAAAGAAACATTCTATTGCTCTGAGTTTGGTTTATTTTGCAAAGCATAATGATGTCCAAGTCCCACCCATCTTCTGCAATATTATATTTTTATATTAATTACAATTTATTCACTTTGTATCCCAGCTGTAGTCCTCTTCCTCATTCCCTCACAATCATACCCTCCCTCCCTCATGTCCCAAACCCCTCTCCAAGTCCACTGATAGGGGAAGTCCTCCTCACCTTACATCTGACCCTAGCCTAACAGGTCTTATCAGGACTGGCTGCAATGTCCTCCTCTGTGGCCTGGTAAGGCTATTCCCCCCTTAAGGGGAGGTAATGAAAGAGCCAGCCGCTGAATAAATGTCAGAGACAGTCCCTGTTCCCCTTACTAGAGACGACACTTAGATATTAAGCTTCCTTCAGCTACATCTATGCAGGGGTTCTAGGATGTCTCTCAACTGAGTAATGGATCCAGAAATTTTGGTACATTTATACAATGGATTACTACTCAGCAATTAAAAACAAAGAAGTCATGACATTTGCATACAAATTGTGGGATCTAGAAAAATCATTCTGAGTGAGTTATCCCAGAAGTGGAAAGACATATATGCTATGTATTCACTTATAAGTGGATATCAGACATATAATATAGGATTGACATACTAAAATTTATACACCTGGTGAACCTAAGCAAGAAGGAGGACCCTGGGTAAGATGATCAGTCCTCACTCAGAAAGGCAAATGGGACAGACATCAGAAGAGGGAGAAAACAGGGAACAGAACAGGAGCCTACCACAGAGGGCCTCTGAAAGACTCTACCAAGCAGGGTATCAAAACACATGCTAAGACTCATAGTCAAACTTTGAGCAGAGTGCAGGGAATCTTATGAAAGAAGGGGGAGATAGAAAGACCTGGAGGAGACAGGAGCTCCACAAGGAGAGCAACAGAACCAAAAAGTCTGGGTCCAGGCATCTTTTCTGAGACTGATACTACAACTAAAGCTTCATTTATGAAACTATGAATATCAAGATAAGAATGTTTCCAAAGTCACCCGAGGCTTTTGATATAATCATGGTTCTAAAACCACACTCTGGAGTGATCGGCTAACTCATTGAAATTTCATCAAAACCTGACCATACTCTAATAAAATTCAAAATCTATTCTCTCGTATAATTTGGGGAAAATATGCACTCTTGACTTTATTTATCCTATTTTATGATATTTTTTTTTTTTACTAACGTGGCTCTGTTTGAACAACACACAGAAAAAAAATGAACTTTATCCCTTATTCCTTTTCTTGCAAATATGATAAAAATTGAAATATTGGGCATCAATGAAAAAATGTATACCTCTCACCCCTAAAAGAGGAAGAGAGAGTTTACTCTACAGTCAATTATGTTTGACCATGTCTCAGGGATTCTGATTTAGGTCACCCTAAATCATGCTCAAGTGTGGAAGCAGTTGAAGCAGGTTTATGAAGATTTTTTGGTAATAGAACAAAGAATGTCGTGAATCAAAATATGATAAAAATTGAAATATTGGGCATCAATGAAAAAATGTATACCTCTCACCCCTAAAAGAGGAAGAGAGAGTTTACTCTACAGTCAATTATGTTTGACCATGTCTCAGGGATTCTGATTTAGGTCACCCTAAATCATGCTCAAGTGTGGAAGCAGTTGAAGCAGGTTTATGAAGATTTTTTGGTAATAGAACAAAGAATGTCGTGAATCAAAATAGTTTTAAAATACATTGGTGGGAACTTTAGGTAAGTAGTTTACAATAACAATGGGAAAGTACATTATAGGTGTCATCTCACCCATTTTACAGTGTTCTTAGGTTTACGGTTGGTTGGCAAGCTGACAATCTGTATGTTTCATGTGGATAACCCAGTAGTCCTAGGTATGTAAGTTCAGGAACAGAGGATGGAAATGCATAATCATAAAAATGGTTAAACAAGGTCCAAGGTAATTTGGCTCAGGTCCTAAAATATTTTATCCACAACCAGTAAAATCCTAGTCAGTTGATCAGAATGTTGATAGAATGTTCAATGGAAACTGTGACTGATTTCCAAAACTTTTATTCTCGTGGCACATTCATAATCTCTTTTTCCCCACACATGATAAAAAAATATAGATTAATCATAGTCTGATGAGTATGTCAAGAAGTGGCTTGACAGGTTCATATGATTTAAGTAGAATTTGGCAGCTTTAACATAGATTTGTTGTCATTTTATTGTTCCTTAGTGTGCCTGCTGTATTTATATCCAAAGGAATAGGCTTTCTTATAGCCTTCAATATATACAAAGCATTAACCAAAGGTTTTCTCATGCATGCATTCTGTCATAAATATTATAAACAAGTTTAATGAGAATTCGCATAGCTGCCAAGCTTTGGAAAGGGCAATTTTAAAACTGTATTCTCCAATCCATATCTCTGAGTACTTGCAGAAATAGAATCCAAATAACTATCTGTCAACATTTATGATCTGATAGTTGAAAAGTTATTCCTAGCCAGATATACACAAAGCTATGTAAAAAAAAAGGGTACAAGGGATGCAAAAGAATGGGAATTAAGGCCAATGAGACGGCTCAGTGGAAAGGTACACCTGCTGCCAAATGTCATGACCTGAGAGCCATAAATGGGACACATAATGTAGAAGAGGCTCTCTTCTGACAACAAATGGTGTGTGCCACCTGTTTATCAGGGAAACACACAGACAGACACTAATCAATCAAAACAATAAAAGGTAATAACATCTTTAAAAGAAAAGATAATGATTTACCTCATATTTATTATTAAAAATATATGAAATTTGAGGTATGTTTAAGTTTTCATACTGTATGAAGGTACCTTTCAGCAGAAGAATTTCTCTAAAAGATATGGATAACTTTGTCCTGTATTCTTATAGTCCCATAACTTCAGAAAACTGAATTACTCTTATGCAATATTTACACATGTCTCACATTTTAGGCATTTTTGAATACTTACTAAAAAAAGAGCTATAGTTTTGTTTTCTCTTAGGAGGCCAATGTTCCTCATTCTCAGTATCAGAACTATGCACTTCATCATTTTTCTCTTCTAATTTGCTGTTTCTGAATTTGGATTTAATAATCTTTTTTTTTTTACAAGTTAAAGTAGTTTATTATCACTAAGCAAACATTGCAGAAGATGCTTAAAGGAGTTTAACAATGAAAGCAGAACAGAGTCTTAATAATGAGAGTACAGCCAAGAATAAATTTCATGAAGGGAACAGGTAAACAAAAAGAGCTAAGAAGGAACCTACCCTGGCCAGTAGTTAACCAGTATACATCTAACATCTAATTAGGGAAGTGTGATCAGTAATAATCCAAGCAGAAACCCCACCAATAATATTACAGAAATCAGTAAATATCTTCCAATAGTGACTAAATGAAAACTAACTCAACTTAACAGTAAAGAAACACAGACCAACTGTAACTATTACATACCTTTTCTCTCCAAGAAACATACCTCTCTACTGAAGATACCCACAGTCTGAAGAACCAAAGGATGGAAGACAATCTGTTAAGCAAAAATGAAGCCCCTGACAGCCCTTGGCAACTTAGTGCGTTCCGTAGTAAAGGGAAAAGGGGATGTCTCTGACATGAACTCAGTGGCTGGTTCTTTGATTACCTTCCCCCTGACTTGGGGGTCAGCCTTACCAGGTCACAGAGGAAGAAAATGCAGATAGTCCTGATGAGACCTGATAGGCAAGGGTCAGATGGAAAGGAGGATGTCCTCCCCTGTCAGTGAACTAGAGGAAGGGCATGGGAGGAGAAGAAGAAGGAAGGGTGTGATTGGGAGGGGACAAGGGAGGGGGCTACAGCTGGGATACAAAGTGAATAAATTGTAATAAATAAACACAAATAAATATAAAGGAAGAAAACAAAACAAAGGAAATCACTCATTATTTTTGTATTAAGAGCTAGCTAACCTTTCATGTCGATTACTGTTTTATGATATGGGGAGCCCCAATTATTCAGTGCATATATGTTTATAATTGTTATACATTCTTGATGAATTGTTCCTTTTATTGTTGTGTAGAGTCCTTTTTAAATCTCTTTTGACTAAGTTTGGTTTGAAATTGATGCTATCAGATTACAGAATTAATAATCTTATATTTAAAATATTTAGTGTTGACACTTACATCAGTAAGATATATTCATTAAAACAATTATATATGAACTTTATTGTATTAGGTTGCAAGCTAAGACTACACGGGATTACAAATTGGAAGGTGTCTTCTGTTGGAAGGGACATAGTGGACTAAAGGAAAATGGAGAGACAACTGTGATCATACTTTAATGCATACATGTATGAAAACTTCAAAATTTAAGAAAATTTTGAAAAAAATAATTTACTAAAGATTAAAACAAGGATTTTTACCCCCTTTTTATTGGAAGTTGGAGATAGATAAAAATGTTGAATTTCAGGATGTTACTGGGGGAATGATGATGACATTCCATGACAGGCAGTATTCGAACACAGTTGAAAGCCTTTAAGTATGGGTGGTAAGAAACAACAATACTTTAGTTATAAATGAAGTTCCTAGGCAGTAAAACTGAAGGCAATGGTAAGACTTCTCTTTATTCTAGATATCCTAATATTTAGTCAGAATCTGTGGAGATAAAAATATGAATAACACCTTACAAATTGGACATTAAAGAACCAATAAAAGGGAGTCACTAATTCCCTTGGTGAATGTGCTCTGGAAGGACAAGGACTGAAGCCACACTCCCTTAACTGACGATTGAGTTTAGAATGGGAAATCAGACATCTTGTTTAATACTGGTTTCGATTAATGTATGTGTGTAATTTGAAGATGATACCAAGTTATGTCTGGGTTAAAGTTCATTTTAAAATAAATTTAAAAAATAATATTGTACACCCACTTTCAAAATCAATCTGGTGATTTCTTAGAAAATTAGGAATAGTGCTACCTCAAGATCCAGCTAATATAGTAAAGTATACAACAAGGACATTTGCTCAACCATGTTTATAGCAGCTTTATTTGTAATTGCCAGATACCGTAAAAAACAAAAACAAAAACAAAACCTCTGATGTCCTTTATCTGAGGAATGGATACAGAAATTTTGGCATATTTACATAATGGAATACTAATCAGCAATTAAAAAGAAGGAAATCATGAAATTTGCAGGAAAATGATAGGAACTAGAAAAGATCATCCTGAGTGAGATATACCAGAAGGAGAAAGACACACCTAAAGAAGCTAAGCAAGAAGATGGACCCTGAGTAAGATGATCAATCCTAACTCAGAAATATAAATGAGATGGACATAAGAAGAAGAAGAAAATGGGGAAAAGGACAGGAGCCTACCACAAAGGGCCTCTGAAAACCTCTACCCAGCAGTGTACCGAAGCAGATACTGAGACACATAGCCAACTTCACCAAAGTGCAGGGAATCTCATGAAAGAAAAGGGAGATAGAAAGATCTGGAGGGGACAGGAGCTCCACAAGGAGAGCAGCAGAACCCAAAAATCTTGACACAGGGATCTTTTCTGAGACTGATACTCCAACTAAGGACCATGCATGGAGATAACCTACAACCCCTGCACAGATGTACTCCATGGCAGCTCAGTCTCCAAGTGGGTTCTCTAGTAAGGGGAAAAGGGACTACTTCTGACATGAACTCAGTGGTTGGCTCTTTGATTACCTCCCCCTGATAGGGGAGCAGCCTTACCAAGTCACAGAGGAAGACAATGAAGCCACTCCTGATGAGACTTAATAGACTAGGATCAGAGGGAATGGGATGAGGACCTCCCCTATTAGTGGACTTGGGGAGGAGTATGGGAGGAGACAAGGGAGGGAGGATGGGATTGGGAGAGGAGGAGGGGGGAGGCTACAGCAAGGATACAAAGTGAATGAAGAGTAATTAATAAAAAATAATTTTTATTTTAAGATTGTGTTTAATGCTCTTTTTCTTTCTAATAAAAAGTCTTTATTTGTTTGCTTCAGATATTTCTCATAATGTACTGTCCAGTTTCTTAACAATATCGTGATTTGATTTTGACATTCTGTCGTGAGTCCATAGATTGGATGGATTGGTACTATATCCTAAATTATTGGGCCCAGTCATGATTTTTTTCAGCTGATGTCTGGATCAGTTCCAAAGATATTGTAAGTGTTGTATTGTAACCCAAAGTGTTTAAAAGTAAAGTCAACTGAACTGCCTGAGAGTCTGAATTTACGGGAGGAAGGTGTCGATGATCAGAAAGTGTAGGAACGTCTAGAATTTCGAGAAGAGGAAAAGATATTGTGTGGTAGATGAGAAAGAAAAGGGAAAGGGGAAAGTGGATAGGGAAACATGTAGTTTCTAAATTAATCCATGCTCCATACTTTATGGAGATTTTTTAAAATTTATTCACTTTTTTTTTTCTCCAAAATAGGGATAAAATTATGAGTTGTGAAAAAGGTTTTAGGGCTTGGAAAAGTTTACTACATACTAATAAAGTTAAATCTGTGACTAGTATTACAATGCATGTTAGGGAACTATGTGACCACAGAAGACAGTAAGCAGTGTTTGACCAGTGAGATTTACTAATGGTAAACCAGGTGGAGGCTGACAAGATGCTTAGCAGTTTAACACACTTTTGTTACAAGCCTGAGTTTAATCCCTGGGACTCGTTTAAAAATTAAAAAAGAAAAAAAGAAATGAGAAAAAGAAATCCAACTCCACAAATCTCACTTCTGCACAGATTCATATACATCCATGTGCACACACACCTACACATCATAACCTCCCAAAACTCACACATACAATAAGAAGAATAAATACATTTCTTACATATCAAGGTAATACAAAAATGAAGGTCAGTGAGGAAATGATAACACTTTACTCTTAAGAACTATTAGTATTATAAAGCAATATTTTCTCTTACTAGAACACCTGGAATTACACTTTCTCATCAACCACAAGTAGCTACACAGCTGGCAGTAAGGAAACAACATTCACTGCTTTTTTTTTGTCACAGCTACACATTAGGAACTGAATGAAAAATTCGCCCCATGAAATTTCTATGTCCTTTAATGAAGCCCAGAGAGTTTGGTGAACAAAAAAGATACTCTCATAAATCCTTCTGGTGGTGGCCCAGCACGAAGCGTGCTTTTAAACTAGTTTTTGATTTAGCATTTATTTGTCATCAAGAAAAAATATCAGTGTTATTTGTCAATGCCCATTATTTATTTTACAAGAATCATCAGGCACAAGATTATGAGGATTTAACTAAACAAATTATATATACATATATACATACACATATATCTCCTTTTACACAAACACACACACACACACATTCACTCCCCCATCTCTCACACACATACACACACACACACACACACACACACACACACATACATTCTCCACAGACTTATTCATCCGTTATTTAGCCATGATAACTGTATTTTCAAGACACATGGACTAATAGAAAAGCAATTCTTAAGTTTTAAATTGTGCATCAGTCTGAGCAGTATAATGGCATCTCAGGCTGTCTACATTTTTCCCCCACTGGCAACAAGACTAATCATTCACCCTGTGTGCAACAGCCGTTCCTTTCTCACTTTACAGAGTTCTGTTTGCTGCATTGATTATCCCGAGTTCCACATTTTGTGCTTCAGTAGTTTTAATTTTAATAGGGTATCAAAAGTAGAGATTCGGAGAGTTTTACTGTAGTATATTGTTGCATCTGTTCTATATTAATATAATTCAAATCATATTCTATATCTATTTATAAATTAAGGTATATTAAAAGTAAACATGGATAAGAAAAATAAATTTAGTATTTGTAGTGATATCTGAGATTCCAAGAAGAAACTAAAGCCTTGAAATTTATTCCTTATGAGTAAAGCTGAATCTTTTATAAACTGTACTGAGCTGAGTTCCTGACACAAAAAAAACAACAACATAAATTTAAGATGAATTGTGGTGACTATTTTGTCAATAATTTTCAAAACTATAACTAATCAAACACATACTTTCAATTTTGTAAAAATTCAGTAATAAATAAAATTTTAAGTAATAGTAAACATTAATTATTGACATCTCTACTTGGGACGACAAGTCGTGTGTTCCCCAGGGTCACTTGTAAAGCACAGGGCATCTGTAACTCAGTGTGTAAGGTGCCAGCAGAGCTGTTTAGAGATCTGACTACATGAGACAACAATGTAAGGAAAACAGTGAAATCAGGTGTATTAGTTTGCCTTTCTGAGACTCCCACAACGTCTAGGGAACCAAACAGATTTAATATGACTGAGTCAGACAATCATTAGAAAAGCACAAATAAAAATCTAGAAATAGTTTTCTATGTGGGTAGGCACTAGCGGAAAACTTACCCACAGGTCCCCTCCTTCTTGAGCCTCATGAAGCCCAGAGACAACAGCACAGGCAGTCAGTGAGGATAACGGTATCTATGGTACTCCTCAGTTTAACATCAAGGAAAGTGAAAATACTAGTAGTTTTCCATTTGGTACCAAGTCTGAGATCTTGTATAAAGCTATACAAGATTGTATAAAGCTATACTATATTGAACAACAATGGTAATTAGCTAGTTAGTACACATTCTGAATGTGATGTGTATACTGACATCACACAGTCAACTACACACTACTGGTTACAGAATTTAGACTGTATTTATAATTACTTTAACAAAAAAACCCTCTATTTGCTTCATTTTTAATGATTTTCTTTCCTTGCTGGTGTTTAGATTTAAAAATAATCTTCTCTCTCACTCTGTGTGTTTGTGTGTGTGTGTGTGTGTGTGTGTGTGTGTGCAATAATGAGTATGCACTTGGATAGAGTGCGGATAGAGTTCACAGGAAAACTTTTAGTAGTTGGTTCTCTCTTTACACCACTTGTGGTCTAAAGATTAAACTCAAATCTTCAGACTTGGAAAAAGTTTCTTGACCCACTGATCCATCCCACTGACCTTGTTTTGTTTTGCGTTTCTTGATTTTCTGCCTACCAAATACCTAACTTTATACCCCAATGAGGTTGAAAGTGGGGGTTATGTTTGAGAGAGTCATATTTTAAAGCAGCTCAATAGTGCAAAGAAAGGGAAGAAAAGCAGTCCCTCAGGTGATACAGACACCAGTGACAAGAAGGCTTTTCCTCTAAATGAGATTGTTATCAGCAGCATACACACTTGCATTTGTTATAATAGCGTATACCACCTAGATAAGCACATCTCTATAAAGTGGAATTTGAAACTTAGAACTCTAGCAAATATCCATTATAATTGATTTTAAGGGAAGTTATTGCTGATGGGTCATAATTTCTATTGGGAAAATTTTGATTTGAGCAGAACTACTCTAGGGAGCTGTGGTATGTCATCCCATTAAACTATATTCACAAGGAAATTCAAGTTAATACTTAATTATGTATTTCTTGCAGCAAAATTATGTATTTCTTGTTAAGCAAAAATATAATGATCATACTATAGCAGTAATAAACAAAGAATAAAACCTACTTCACATTCTAAATTGCTTCAAAGGTGCCCAAAAACGTCAAGAAAAATTATATTCATGATTTAACCAGTACTATTTCCTAATAGAGAAACACAAAACATTGCATTGAAGGAAGCTCATGGTTTCTGGAACATTGTGAGTTCCACAGTATATGCCAATGGTCTGTTGTTTTGCTGTACCAGATCCTCACACCCTAAGGCACTTACTTACATTATGCAATCTCTGTTGCCTGCCTTCTTAAATCTCCATTGTTCCACGTACGAGCTATGCGACTTTGGACAGATTATTTAATTTTCACAAATCTAAATTTCATTCTTTTTTAACTACAAAACATATTAACTAAGTTTATACATCATGGATATGTAATCATATTCTTTTAAATATGGTTTAATAGTTGCATTTACTACGTGTGACTATTGCGCGAACAACTGCATCAGACACCTTACAATCACGTTTTGAGTGGAGAGTCAGTGCCAACACCCAAAGACTGGAGCGAAGCCCCGAAAAAAGCAGCAGGTAAACATGGCCGTCCTGTGTTGTGGCCCATCCTCTCGGAGTTATTACAGGTTGTTCTCTTTCTTCTTCAGCCAATCATTGATGCAAGATATCAAAGTGTCCTTCCCGCTTACAAGCTACTTTTCTCCCCTTTTAAAAATAAGTCAAAATCCCCTTCTGCTTGCAAATTATACTGATTTTAAAGAAACTAGATTCTGAAAAGCAGACTGAGTCCTTAGCTACAGACTTTTTTTTTTTTTCTATGAATGAAATACTTACTGGGCTCACAATACAACATTAAAAGTCAAAATTACTCTAACTCTGAATGGTTAGTTTTAAGATTTATGATCACATAAACTCTAAATTTTCACCTGAATCTGGAACCCTAGTATCTCCTATTCTAAGCTAGAAGTGTCTCTGAGCTATGGTTAGAAAGAAATCAGTGACACATAGTCTCCTCTATAATACTGTGAACAGAGATAAAAATAAATCATTGGTACATTCTTTGCTACTGCTCTGCATTACTTTTAAATATATAACTGGGTCAGTGCCATTTATAAGCTGTTATTTCTGCATTAGAGTTCAAAGATCCATGGTTTTAAATGTCTCTTGTTTCACACCCATTTTGTCCAATTTCTGCTGCAAGCATTATTACTCAAGAAACTGGCTCTACTATTTGAGAGTCATCTTAGTCACAGAATGGGTGGCAATAATATTGATTCATAACATTAGGAAATGTTTATAAAACGTATTTGGAGAATTTTCTGTCACTAACAGCAATTAGTGAAGTGCATTAAGCAGTGTCAAGCAGTATTATCTCATAATAAGTTGGAACAACCAGCAAGTCCAAAACTTTTTATTATGGAGAGCAAGTATGTCTGTCCTCATCTGCTGTCTTCAGACAATACTCACTGCAAAACATTCTTTTAAGGACACACCAAAGCACAGGAGAGTCAGGCCTTCTACTGTTAAGACAGAGATAACTCAAAGAAAAGTGTCTATATTAATACCAGCCACAATATCAAGAACATTTATACATCTGGCCTTTTGTTTTGAGAAAGGCAAAGCCACTTCAAAATCACAAACTCAAAGGCTCCCAAAGTCCAGGAAAGTTACAAATATTGTCCATCAACCTCTATGTGGAAGGACAGGTAATAGCCACTTTATTAAAAATATTATGTTCTACAGCATGCTACAGAAATATAAACTCATTTAAAACAACTACTGAAGAAGATCCTGTTTGTGTCCTCCCGATCTGTCATTAAGTTAACCTGTGTTCTGGCTGCTAAACATATAAGTAATAGAGTCAAGACTGAAGTTGCCACAGCTGCACTAAGAATCCTGGGTCTTAGATGCATTTCTCATCTGTCTACACAGCAACATCTGGAGTATCAAGGGATCAGCTACTTGAAGTCTCACCTCATCTTTTTGGTTATGTAAGCAAGACTTCAAGAAGAAACTATGTATACAACCTCATCTAGAGTCATTTTAACTCTAAATTGAAATAAGATTACTTATGATGATAAAAATAATATACAGAAAGAGAAAAGTATTTCTTGCCTTCTGGAATAAAGATGATGTAAAAAAAAGTATTTCTTATGTTATTTTAATATAGTTTTTCTGAATAAAAACAAAACAAAACATTGTTTGCTTTTAAAGTTTCTTCAACATCGGTAGCACAGAATATACATTGTTGATTCAAATGTCTCAGTGGAATATCTTCCCTGTAACAAATGTGGAATACAGAACCAAATCCAATTAACACCCAGTCATATTTCCTTTAACTCAGTAGTAAAGTATAGAGGAAGGAAGAGGAAATTCAGCAAGAATGGTTTTCAATCTCAGCCCAATTTGTGCGGCCTCCATACACCCCATAAGCTCTGCTCCTAGCTGAGCAAATGATCTAATATTAATATCTGTCACACAGAAAGGCAATCTTGTCTTTTAACGATGCCCTTTCTAGCTCCAGAGTTCAATTCTTCCTTCACACATTAAGACAGTGTCAAAAAATTATAATGACTAATGCAAGGTTGAATTTTAGCACTCCTTGTTAAATCTGAGTTTCCAAGCATGTAGTTTCAATCTCATTTTATAGCAACACCCTTTCAGTCACGGAGGGACAAAAATGTATCCAGGCTTTAGTAGTTTAAGAATTAATGTTATCTGATATTCTCCCAGGGAACACACATCCAATTATATAAACCTTATTCTTAATATATTACATCAGGTTCTTATTAAAAATATTCGGCCATGCCATTTAAGTTGAATGATATTTAATAAAATTAACTTTGCTATTTGCCAATAAAAATCTCTTTTTTTTTCAGATTGGCTGCTGGGGAAAGGAATATGAAGACATTGTATTGAGGACAGGGGAATTGTCCCTTATCCTAGGCAGGGAGCGTAGAGAACAGTGAAGATATATAGAGTTTGATTGTATTGGAAGGACAGAATTTTTTTTTCCTTTGTGAAGAAGCTATGTTTCCAATTTTGCTGTGAGTTCTGTCATGCTCTTTTATTCCTCTGTTAGTGAAATTAATTTTCTGGGAAGTTTTCAATGAATTAGAGAGATTTACAGATGGCACTAGCATTAGAAATTGCCTCACCTCTCCTCAAGTCCAACCTTGTAATTTTACACTCATAATTGAATTGATTAAGTAGGATTTAAAGTGAGTTGGAATGAAATTCAAATTGAGTTGGAATGGAAACGGCACTCAAGTATGGAGCACAGAAGTCTCAGTCCCCATCTTGGCCTTAATGCTGTCTTTTGCATGTGGCATACATTACACCGCACAAACTGCATTCAACTGATAGAAATTGAGGTATGCACTTGATTTTGGAATAAGATGAAAATTACATTTGCAACATTAATAATCATGAGAGAAGAGCACACAAGACTTTCAAAACCTCAAGGCAGAAAAACATCCCCACATAGAGGAGGAGGGTGGGAATGAAGTTCCATCCCCTGCTAAAGAATTACAGGAAACAGTTTCTGAAAGACAGAAAGACAGGTTGCTTTAAAGGGGTGACCTCTGTTAAGCATACAAAGCTCCAGGGGATAGCCCCATGCCCATGAATATCTGAACAATACAAATTGGACCAAATTTGTCTAAAATAAGAAAGGTTATGAATTTAGGTGTATAGGACAGTGCAGGTGGACCTAGGCAGAATTTTGAAAGAAAGGGAAAATATAATCTAAAAACATTGTTTTAAACTTTTAAAGAATTCATAAATATATCATTTTAAAAAAGGAATGGGATGGCCACTCAAAGCAACATATATATATATATATATATATATATATATATATATACACACACATATATGTGTAAATGAATCTATATATAGAGAGATACACACACACATAAGATACATTTGATAAAAATGGAAATCTCCAATATGAATATGTTTACCATGCATATTTTATTTTAATGTGTATTATTTGTAAGTATCTTCTTTGGATAGCTTCAGTCTCTACAGGGGAAAACACCGTTCATCCAGCCATATGAGAATCTCCAGTGAAGAAAATCTATGAAGCACCCAAGCAATAATGAGTGAGATATTTCTTTAACAAAAAATAGAAAAGTAGATATACCTATTAAAATTAGTCATTGGAACCCAAAATAAATTTTCAAGCCAGTTCTTGACACTGGGATATCTAGTGTCTTGCCACTGCCTTCACACTGCTGGAGAATTTTTGTAATGCGAACTTTGCACATATCCCCTCCCCACTGACACACGGTGTGACAGCTTGCGGAGTTAAATACGTATCATCACCTTCTTGCTGTAGTAAAGTCCTCAGCGACACACCACTATACTGTCCCATGAGGAAATCTTTGGCAAGAGTTTCTAAGAAATTGTGCAGCAAGGATACCTTTGAAATCTGTGGTGTGTGTTTGTGTGTGTATGTATGTGTCATGTATACATAAGAGTGTAAGTGTCGACCAGACTCTCTGTTTTGGTTATGCACGAGAGTTTAAGACTGAACCTGATGGTGCATGTGTGTTATGCATATACAAGAGCGTAAGATCAAGCTTGAGTGTGCTTGCCTGTGTGTGTGCTGTGTGTGGGAGTAGTGGTATACAAGCAAATGTTTGTAAGTGTGGACCAGCCCATAATGCACATGAAGAGGACAAAGCAGGATATATTAGATGCCTTATTTTGTAACTCCATCAAAGGAACTGCTTTTTTGACTAAGCAGGATAGCCAGTGAGCTCTTGGGATCCTGTTTCTCCATCCTTCAAATATGCAGTTTTTCAGAAAACCAACTCAGGGTGTCTTATTCAAGAGCTACTTTTCAGAGCCGTGGCATAGACACCTAAAGAATGAAATGGTAACTATGCATCTCAAAATAAGAAATGTCATAGTGTTTTCTAGTAAACAAAAATGTTATTACTTAATTGTATAATTTACACAATCTTGATGCTTGATGTACAACACTTAAAACTCATTTTAAATTAAGAATCAAGGGGCTAGAGAGTTGGCTGAGAAGTTAAGAGCACTGGCTGCTCTTCCAGAGTTCCTGAGTTCAATTCCCAGCACCCACATAATAGCTCACAACCATCTATTACGAGATCTGGAGCCCTCTCCTGGTGTGCAGAACATTGCATACATAATAAATAAATAAATCTAAAACAAAAACGTACAAGAATTTAGAAAAAAATAAATAAAATAATTAAGAATCAAATATCAAATATCTTGTAGAAGAGCCTAAACTAAATATTACTTTATGTGATATTTATTAAGACTACTTCATCTGAAAGAATAGAACCAAAGTTATTTTTCAAACTGTAGAACTTGCAGATTTATTTTTTAAGTAATTTATATTTTTATGAACTACAGTTTATTCACTTTGTATCTCTGCTGTAGCCCCCACTCATCCCCTTTCAATCACACCCTCCATCCCTCCCTCATCTCCTCCCAAGCTCCTCCCCAAGTCCAATGATAGGGGAGGTCCTCCTCCCCTTCCATCTGAGCCTATCAAGTCTCATCAGGACTGGCTGCATTGTTTTTTTCCTTGGCCTGATGAGGCTGCTCCCCTATCAGAGGGAGGAGATCAAAGAGCCAGCCACTGAGTTTATGTCAGAGAGAGCTCCTGTTCCCATAACAGGGAACTCACTTGGAATCTGAGCTGCCATGGGTTACATCTGTGCAGAGGTTCTAGGAGTTCTTGGCTATCTCCACTCATGGTCGTTGGTTGGAGTATCAGTCTCAGAAAAGACCCCTGTGCGCAGAATTTTTCATCTGTTGTTCTCCTTGTGGAGCTCCTGTCCCCTCCAGGTCTTAACTCCCCCTTCTTTCATAAAATTCCTTGCACTCTCCCCAAGTTTGGTTATGAGTCTCAGCCTCTGCTTTAATACACTGCTGAATAGAGTCTTTCAGAGGCCCTATGTGGTTGGCTCCTGTCCCGTTTCCTGTTTTCTCCTTCTTCCAATGCCCATCCCATTTGCCTTTCCACAAGAGGATTGATCATCTTACCCAGGGTCCTACTTCATTCTTAACTTCTTTAGGTGTACAGATTTTAGTATGTTTATCCTATATTATATGTCTAATATCCACTTATAAGTGAGTATATTCCATGTGTGTCTTTCTGCTTCTGGGATACCTCACTCAGGATGATATTTTCTAGTTCTCACTATTTGACTGAAAATTTTATGACTTCCTTGTTTTAAATTGCTGAGTAATATTCCACTGTGTAAATTTAGCCCAATTTCTGTATCCATTGCTCAGTTGAGGGACATCTGGGTTGTTTCCAGATTCTGGCTATAACAAATAAATCTGCTGTGAACATGGCTGAGCAAAAGTACTTGTATACTTGAGCATGTTCTGGGTTCATGCCTAGGAGTGGTGTAGCTGGATCTTGAGGAAGCACTATTCCTGATTGTCTGATAAAGTGCCCGATTGATTTCCAAAGTGGATGTAAAAGTTTACATTCACACCAGCAATGGAAGAGGGTTCTCCTTCTCCACATCCTCTCTAGCATGTGTTGTCATTTGAGTTTTTGATCTAAGCCATGCTGATGGATGTAAGGTGAAATTTCAGGGTAGTTTTGATTTCCATTTCCCTGATTACTAGGGATATTGAGAATTTATTTAAGTGTTCTCTGCCTTCGATGTTCCTCTACTGAGAATTCTCTGTTAAGCTCTGTACCCCATTTTTAAAAATTATTTTTAGTTTTATTTTTTAATTTATTTTTATTAATAAGTTTACTCACTTTGTATCTCCCCTGTAGTTACCCCCATCTTCCCCTCCCAATTCCACCCTCCCTTCCTCTTTCCCACCCATGGCCCTCCCCCAGTCCACTGATAAGGGAGGTCCTCCTTCCTTTCCCTCTGATCCTAGTCTATCAGGTCTCATCATGACTGGCTGCATTGTCTTCCTCTGTGGCCTAATAAGGCTGCTCTACCCTCAGTTATTTGTGTATGTAGTTAGTAAACCAATGTATTAAGAAAGCCTAACATGTACTTCCTGATGTGATGTGTTGGGTTGTTGGGGTGTTCTCCTTTTTTGAGGAGGAACGAGGAGGGGATGAGCATGGAAGGATAGAACCCGAAGAAGAGGGGGGGGCTATGATCTGAAAGTAAGTTAAATATATAAATAAATAAAAAACCTAGCACGTTGAACATTGATTTGAATGCATGTAGTAGAGGAAATGGCTTTTCCCTTTGAGGATGGAATATGTCCTCATGAGTATAATTATTTTCATAAATCTCAGTTTCAAAATTAACAGGCATCCCAATGTGAGCCTGTGCTACCCACACTGACTTAGGTATCTAAAATAATACTGCTTAGATTGCACTTTAAAATGATTCATCTAACTAGGCATTTTTTATATTTTTAATCATGTGTTTAAACATGCTCTGTGTGGTCTTTAAATGACTGTAGAAGGCCAGGAGCATGGGCTCTCTCTGCAGATGAAGTTACAGTTGGTTGTGAGCTGCTCTGTATGGTGGACAACTGAAGACAGGTGCTCTGAATAGCATTATACACTCCTAAACACTGAATAATTTCTCCAGCCTTATCATTTCAAAGTTTGATCCTGAAATTGTCTCCACGAAGACAATTATATGCATTATACACAATATAGTTATTACAAACATGCATGATAAAACTGTTTAGCAGACCTGGCATAACTTTATGCAATTATTTAAAATAGTAAATTTCTGCATTCCTGTGTATAGTCTACAACATGATCACAAGTCCTTTATTCTGCCAAGAGCACCCTCCAAACACTGTTATCCGTCTATGTCATTTTCATGGAAACGTGAGTATTGGCATGTTAAATTATTACTTACTGTCCTAAGTGGAAAAGAGCCAAAAATTTCAATTCTTACATACACTCCAATAACTGACATTGTATGAGTCACAAGTAAACTACGTTTCCCCCTTTTTTCCTCTCCACCATTTCTAAATAGAATCAGTGGGTTTTATTGTTGGAGCTCTGACTCATGTTACAGAGGCATTCTCTGAGGTCTTCTCTGCCTTTCGTCACTATTAAGCTTTATTTCTCATTTTATTAGACAGACCAGATCAAGGAACAAAGGAGTAAAATTATTAGTGATCAACAAACTCATGAATAAATCAATGCTCTGCAAGTTATCATGTTGTTATAGCAACATCCATTCAAGAGATCTACTACCTTAGGAAAAAATGGCAGATGACACTAGCTTTGCTACTCGAAACCTGCAATTATATTCTATCTACTTTATGATTCTCAGGAGAGATTTTTTTTGAGTAAAGAGTATTTAGTTTATAAATTTAGAAAGGTGTGAATGTCCTTATTATTATGTACCTGGTAATGTTAAAATGAGAGTTTTGTTGCACTTTTAACCTTTGTAAATGTGTTAAAATACTTTATGTGCTTACAACCTCTCTGGAGAAATTGGAAGAGGTTGTTATTTCTATTTTTAAAAACCAAACATTGATTTTCAAGAGCTTATAATTTTAAGTCCAGGATTTAAGCAACAACCTCTTTACTCTTTGTCAATAATTCCAAATGTACATGAAGCCCTACACTAATTTGATAGTCCATGCTTCTAGGAACATAATGTTTGCTTTATGTTGAACTATGCTACCCTTATCTGAGAAGGAATGTAGCATAATCTCTCAATAAACTGCAGATTTCTTCCTTATTCTGAAGAACAGCAATTGCAAATTTGTATATTGATTTTCTGTTCAACCTGTCTGTTCATAGAGTACTGTGTTTTTTTTTTATTATGAGTGCTGTGTTTTATGCTGTTAATTATGGAAAAGCAAAGGCTAAAATATATGTTTTGACTTGCATAGAATTTTTATAAATGCATGCTTTATGTGTATTTTCTCAGTACACAAACACTGTACAAACGAAACTATCAATTAATAGATATCTAAAAATATTAGAAGAGAGAATTTATGAAGTCAATTATTTTCTTGTATTTACTTAATATATATTTTAAGTTGAAACATGATAATTTTGGTTTAAGGATCATGGCTATGATTCACCCTAACTTAGTTTCTGTATATTGATGAGTGCTGAATTTGAGGGTCAGTTTTGTCTTTACTATGCCAAACTGAGGATTACATTTTCTTAATTGCATCAGTAGTGCTCACATAGTTGCTGAAGCACAGAAACTATGAACCATTTATAAGTGTCATTATATGTTGATACTTTTTTATCCTCAGAGTAATGATGTGGTTTATCCCCTTGAACTAGTAAATGGTATACCCACAGTCTCTTGTTTTCTCTCATAATGTTTATACCACTATTGCTACAGCTGGCATGTTGTGCCAGGCAGATCTTTTCTCAGGTCACAGTGTTCACAACTGAATAAAACTTATTATTACTTTTTTTCACCAAGAGGAAACATAGGACCATCAAACACCATAAAGACTGTCATAAAGGATGGAGTTCACAGGCCAATACCAGCTTGATTTCTCCATGTTCTATGTCTCAAATATGTGATATCTTCAGAAATACAGTATTTGTAAATACTCATTAACTCTAAATATGTTCATTTTAAAATTTTCCATAAATCATAAATTTCCATCAGTTGTATTACTTTTACGAATCACATTTTCTGTAAGGTCCTCTAATAAGCTGTGGCTATCACCAGACTCATATGACTGTCATACAAGTGCAAACATCCATGAAGAATATTTTGGAATATTCTTTGGAAAAGTCATATATATGTTGAATATTTTATATAATGAAATATGATCATATTTATCTCTCCTTTTCTGGCTCCAACTCTTACTGGATCTCCCCTTACAACTCCATGTTGCTGTCCTTCTTCTTGTCTTTCCCCGTTTCCTCCTCCTTCTGTGCCTTCTGTTTCTTCATAACCAACACAGCCCAGTCAGTGCTGGCTTTATGCTCAATGGTGTAGGTCATCCAGTAGATCTTGGGAAACTTTAACTCCTGAGTTAAGGAGCTTTGTGAGCCCCTCCCCCATCCTTTCTGGAAAGTTGGCTGAGGACCTTGTGCAAGTCTTAAGCCAGTAACCACAGACTTTAAGTACATTTGAATCTTGAGTTTTAGGATCCAACACCTGCTATGAAGTACAAGATAATGCACCATCTCCCCAGCTGCAGGGAATAAGCAGGTGATTAAAGAGAACTTAAATCCATAATAAAACTGATTAAATATTTATCAGCTTTTTATTAGCACAGCACTCCAGCGACATGGAACTGCTTTAATGATAAAATTCTCTGCCATGGGACTGTTAGTCTATGCTAAAAGTTGTAAGCAATTGCTGTGGGTTCTATTGTGTTTTAGTTAAACAAGTAGTGTGACTTAGTCTAATAATTTTCATTATACATAGTGTTCTCTGAGAATTAACATGCTGTGGTAGGCCTGAAGAAAGCACAGTCATGTTGAACAGAGAGTTACCAAGATCTAGATCTTACTAGATTCATCATCTAATTTGGCGCTTTTAGAATTTTTAAAGAATAATGAGTATTATCATTTATGAATATAATAATATAATTTAGAAGTAAAATCACTTTTTTGTTTTTATATTTTTAAATTTTCCACATAAAATCAATAACTTTATTATAAAACCCAATTTAAGAAAATAAAATTCATTTTATTGCATTTTGGGCATAACATAATTAAAAATATTAACTTAGCCTTGTTATAAGAAAGTAATTTTGTCTGTTGACTGATGAATTCTAAAACATGTTTTGACCTAAATTTAATTATTCTTAATTCTTGAGAAATCTGTCTCTTTTTTTCCATACTCATAATATTATCGTGTTATCTTTCATGGATTTTATATTGTCTACAGAAACATATCTTAGTTAATTACTGTTTTCAAATTTTTTATTTAATTAAAATATATCATTTTTTATCTTTGTCTCATTCCCTCAACTACTTCCATGTTCCCATTCACTCCATCTAATTCATAAACTATTTCATTCAAATACATCTGTATTCATTTTTTTACTTTTAAAACATTTATTTATATTTTTATGAATTTCAGTTTATTCACTTTTTCTCCCTGCTGTGGCCCCCTCCCTCATCTCCTCCCAATCACACCTTCCCTCCCTCATCTCCTCCCATGCCCCTCCCTAAATCCACTCAAAGGAGAGGTCTTCCTCCCCTTCCCTCTGACCCTAGCCTATCAAGTCCAATCAGGATTGGCTGCAATGCTTTCCTCTGTGTCCTGGTAAGGCTGCTCCCTCATTAGGGGTAAGTGATTAAAGAGCCAGCCACTGAGTTCATGTTAGAGACAGTCCCTGTTCCCTTCACTAGAGTACCCACTTGGAGACTGAGCTGCCATAGGCTACATCTGAGCAGGGGTTCTCGGTTATATCCATGCATGATCCATGGTTGGAGTATCAGTGAAAGCCTATATCACATAGTGGCTGGTTATTGAAGTAAAGAATTTGAGTCCCAATTGTAATTGTAAAGTTATGGGATCACTAAAATGTATTTTTCAAAGGTGGCTGCTGGCACTTAAGAATTGCAGAGAACCTGGGCTGGGTCCAGAACCACATGATGGCTGACAACCATTGGATCCAGTGGATCCAATGTGCACATCTGGTAATCATGTGTATTTCTGCTCACACTGATGTCCATAAAATTAATAATAAAAAATAATAATGATGATAATAAAAGCTTAGAAATTAAAAAAGAAAATAAATTCCCTTGAAATTTGAAGACAATCAAGGAGCGAAGAGGAACTATGACTGAAAATAGCTTCTGAGAATTCAAGTATAATTCAGCATAATATAAAGACCTGAGAAGAACTACTCTTATAACAAACAATCTTTTGAGCAGGTCATTACAATTTAAACCAGACATCACATTTTATCCTACGAAGAAGCCACAAACAGTTAAAAGTATTAAACAGAAGGCATTAGAATTGTAGTAGTGGAAAACCCACTAAGTGATGTGTCCAATGACCAGCATAGACATGTTTGTGTTTGATAAATATATACATGGATACAATTCTACTAAATGAATTTCAACTGTTTAATTATGTGATTATATTTATTACTTTTCAAATATTTTAGAATTAGGATCCATTTTCCAAAAAAAAAAAAATTTTTAAGATATTTGAGCCAAAGAGATAATGTCTGAGGATTTAAGGCCTGTTCAACTTAACTTTGTAAGGAAGAAGGTTTTCTTTTACTGTTTACTAAACTGTGTTTTTACAGGTATAATATTTTTATAAACTCAATGTGTGTGCAGACAGTATTGTGTAACAACAGAGAATAAGGCAGTAATCTAGGAAGCAGTTTCTACTCACATGTAACTTAACATTCGGAAACAATTTTATAAACATTTATATACTTGGCACTTCAAACAATTGTTAGTGTTAATTTTGAGGAATCAGTATATCATTAGGAAGATAGAAAATTTAACATAAAATTTAAAAGAATTAAGGCTAAGTAATAGGAAATGGGAGAGAGTACCATAAACAAAAGAAAAATAGTAAAAGAGCAGAGGAATAAAAATTAACAGCCTTTATTTTTTTTATTTTATTTTTATCAGTTACATTTTATTAATTCTGTATCCCAGCCGTGCCCCGAACCCTCATTCCCTCCCAGTCCCTCCCTCCCTCCCTCATCACCACTGTGCCCCTTTCCAAGTCCACTGATAGGGGGGGACCTCCCCCCATTCATCTGATCCTGTTTTATCAGGTATCTTCATTGAGTTCCTGTTAGAAATAGTCCTTGTTCCCCTCACTTTGGGAAACCAATTGGTTACTGAGCTACAACAGGCTACATCTGAGCGGAGGTTCTAAGTTATATCCATACATGGTCCTTGGTTGAATGTCAGTTTCAGAAAAGACCCTGTGCCCAGATATATTTGGTCCTTGTGGAGCTCCTATCCTTTCCCATCAGACTAACTCCCCTTTCTTCTTATGATTCCCTGTATCCTAGTTTAGAAAGTCAGATGGGATGTGCATTGAATGCATGACAGGAGTCTACTGAGTGCATATGAAAGCCTCTAACTAGCAGTGTTTTCAAAGCAAAGACTCATGACCAAACCTTTGGAACAGCCTTTATTGTATTAATTGTACTGATGTATAGAGGAAGCATGCAGATTCGGGTTGTGCCATATGTGAAGGGAACATGGTACCACATGGGCTTTAAGGGTAAAAGAGGAAAAACCAAGTAGAATCTTGAAGGTCAAGATAAAAACTATTGTTTTATGCCTAAATGATAAGTACACACCCTATTTTCTAAACATGTAGCAACATGATGATGTTTGAGTTATTGAAATAATTCTGAATGTATTTCCAGTTCTAAATTCCATTCCTATATTCAAATTCTAAATGCCAGTTTCAGTCATCGGCTTTATGAAAGAAAAGAAAGGAAGGAAGGAAGGAAGGAAGGAAGGAAGGAAGGAAGGAAGGAAGGAAGGAAGGAAGGAAACTTCCTGCAGGCTGTTCAAACTAATTTAAAAGGGATTATGCCACTCTGGAGAGAAAAAAATTACAAATAAAATATGGGACTTCTCTCAATGATACTTTGTATCTGAGGGTGAGGAATGTAAGGAAGCTAGCTGATAGGGTCGATCAGTAAGAAATTGACCAAACAGCATCCAAAATGAAAACCGGGAATACCAACAGGTTTTACATTTTCACAACAGTGTAAAAGAATACATTAAGAAGAGCTGAACCAAAATATACAAAGCCAGTTACTCACAGAAGAAGAAGAAGAAGAAGAAGAAGAAGAAGAAGAAGAAGAAGAAGAAGAAGAAGAAGAAGAAGAAGAAGAAGACCCACAGGATTTGTTTTGAAAAGTCAGAACATTCCAAAGATGTAACATTTGTGTCAACTCCTGAATGTCCCAAAGAAAGCACCAAAAATCAAAGAGGAATCAGACAATCTAAAGGCGGAGAAAAGTTAGCAAAAAGCTATTGAGTAAAAATGAAGTTTTGGATTTTCAGAGAATACCAGACATTCTCATGTGGTTTTGTACAGTAGGTGGGAGAATAGGATGATTATGGACAATGATGTGGAAAGATGGTGGCCAGATCATTAGTGATGTGCCAGGTGTCTTTCCTATAAAGGACATCCATTGCAGTGACCTGTCATTTGTTCTGAAATATCAAATACATGCACATACACAATATGGAGAGAGACAGAGAGATGGAGTAATTTATTCAGTCTTTGCTCCTACAAATAAGTGTTTAGGGCTGACCACTTGGGATGGGATAACTTAAAATAGTTGTCAGCTCTGTAGAGGAATGAGTTTCCTTCTCTTAGCAGTAACTGCTTGCTTGAAGTTCTTCATTTAGGGGTGGGGCTTTAATAGTGGAGTGGGGAGAATGAGGCTTGTAAATGATGTAAATACACAGCTCATGTATGAAATTCACAAAAGTAGATTAAGAATAATGAAAAGTAAGTAGGTAATCTTATTTAAAACTAATAATTTAAATAAATTATAGACACGATCACTGTTTAAAATGCATAACGTAAGACTTGAAGTAAGGATGAAGAGCGATCTTTTCAGGATTTACTGCCTGAGTATGATAATGATGAGGCAGTTGAAGAGAAGAGGTAATGTCAGAGCTTATGTATGGCTTTAAACAGGTTAATGCACATAACATGTTCATGAATTATATACTTTTTGTGTTAACTGGTATCTTTACCATACCTGCTGTAAGAACTTGAGGTCATGACATACTGAAGTGAAGGGAGGAGATGGAGAGGGGAAGTGCTACTGGGAGGGGATGAGGGAGGGGACTACAACTGGAATAAAAAGTGAACAAACTGTAACTAATTAAAAAGAGAGATGAATTTAAAAATAATAGACAAACAGAACAGGAGCCTACCACAGAGGGCCTTTGAAAGACTCTACCAAGCAGTGTATCACAGCAGATGCTGAGACTCATAACCAAAACTTGGGCAGAGTGCAGGGAATCTTATGAAATAAGTGGGATTTATAAGACCTGGAGAGGACAGGAATGTCACAAAGACCAAATACATCTGGGCACAGGGGTATTTTCTGAGACTGTATCTCCAACCAAGGACCATGCATGGATATAACCTAGAACCTCTGCTCGGATGTGGCCCAAGGTAGCTCAGTATCCAAGTGGGTTCTCCTAATAAGGAGAACAGGGACTGTCTCTGACATGAACTCAGTGGCTGGTCTTTGACCTCTCCCAGCCTCCACCCTCCCAGGTCCGAGGGAGGAACAGCCTTACCAGGCCACAGAGGTGGACATTGCAGCTAGTCCTGATGATACTTGATAAACTAGGGTCCGATGAAACCTGAGGAAGACCTCCTGTATCAGTAGCCTTGGAAAGGAGCAGGGAGGAGATGAGGGGGGGAGGGTGGAGTTGGAAGGGAATGAGGGAAGGGGCTACAGTTGGGATACAAAGTAAATATACTGTAATTAATATAAAAAAGTGAAAATTAAAAAAATAATAGCCAAAAAAAAAGATTGAGAGTGGAAGGTTCTTGTGGCCATACCAACAAATTCTGTGTAAAAGGATAATAGGAAATTTGCAGAAAACAGCATAAAAATTTAATTTAAATATCTAGACTTAAATATCTAGAGAAAGAAGAACTAGATAAAATGAAAACTATAAGGAGCTATCTCATATATAAATTATAATGGAAAAAGAGGATTGAAGTGACTTTTGGAAAGTTTAAAGGTTATCATCAACTTTAAAAAAAGCCAAGTTTAATCAAATGCTTGGAAGAAAGTTTAAAATTGAAGAGGTCAGAACTGATTCAAAGATTGTTAGCTCTTCAGAAATTCTGGACACTAATGAGAAATTATAGCATTAAGGATCACAAGAGATAGAGAAAATGGTGTATGTTATTTTATTTAAATTTTAAATATAGTATTTCTATTTTCAGGAATAGTTAGGAACAGGGAGATCTATTCCAGGTCCAGCACATTGGTTACCAAATGCATAATAATAGTATGAATGTCTGTCTTTATTACACATTTTCACTAAGACACTGTGTTAAATTTAAAAAATTTTTTTTTCTGTTTATGAAAATATTTCAGATAAAGAGAATAACAACTGAATGTGAACTCTGAGTGTCTTGGAAACACTTAAGAAATTAAAATTTAAAATGAAAGTTAAAATAAATTTAATTAAAATTAATTTTCAACTTTTATGAATGTAGTACAAACATCATACTTACAAATTTGCATAATTTCAGACTAAACGCTTTCAAATTTTTGTACCAAAATGAGATTAAAAAGGAATTGTCATACCTGGTGCTATATTTCTGATCTGCTTGGGTTTGAGGTTTGTGCAGGGTGATGAATATGGATCTATTTGTATTTTTGCACATGTAGACATATAGTTAGATGAGCACCATTTGTTGAAGAGGCTGCCTTTTTATCCATTGTAATGCTCCTTTGTCAAAAATCAGACAAGCATTGGTGTGTGGATTTATTTCTGGGTCTTCTATTCAATTCCATTGATCACTGTATTTCTTCACCAGTCCCACGCAGTTTTTATTACTATTGCTCTGTAGTATAGCTTGAAGTCAGGGATGGAGATACTTCCAGAAGTTCTTTCATTGTATAGGATTGTTTTAGCTATTCTGGATATTTTGTTTTTCAATATGACTTTGAGAATTGTTCTTTTAAGGTCTGTAAAGAGCTGTGTTGGTATTTTTAAATTTAATTTTATTCATGTATTTCTTTATCACAATTTATTCACGTTGTATTCCCACTGCAGCCCACTCCCTCCTCTCCTCCCAGCCCCACTCACTATGTTGGTATTTTGATGTGTATTTAGCATTAATTAGGTAGAGGTCCCCCCCTATCAGTGGACTTGGAAAGGGGCACAGTGGTGATGAGGGAGGGAGGGAGGGAGGGACTGGGAGGGAATGAGGGTTCAGGACACGGCTGGGATACAGAGTTAATAAAATGTAACTGATAAAAAAAATTAAAAAAAATTAGGTAGATTGCTTTTGGTAAGATGGCCATTTTTACTATGTTAATTCTACCAATCCATGAGCATGGGTCAGCTTTCCATCTTCTGATTTCTTCTTCAGTTTCTAGTTTCTTTCTTCAGATATTTGAAGTTCTTACACAGGTCTTTGACTTTCTTGGTCAGAGTTACACCAAGATACTTTATGTTATTTGTGGCTATTGTGAAGGGTGTAGTTTCCCTACTTTCTTTCCCAGCCTGTTTGTCATTTAAGTACAGGAGGGCTACTGTTTTTTTCTTAATTAATGCTGTATCCAGCCACTTTGATAAAGCTGTTTGTTAGCTGTAGAAGTTCTCTGGTGGAATTTTTGGGTTAGCTTACATACCCTATCATATCATCTGCAAATAGCAATACTTTGACATCTTCCTTCCCAAATTGTACTGGCTTGAATTGCTTTAGTTGTATTTTTCTCTAGCTAGAACTTCAAGTCCTATATTGAAAAGGTAACAAGAACATGGGGAGCTTGTCTTGTCCCTGGCTTTAGCGGAATTGCTTTGAGCATCCCTTATTTAATTTTATATTGGCAATCAGTTTGCAATATATATATGCTTAGATATGAGCCTTGTATGCCTGATGTCTCTAAGACTTTCATCATGAAGTGGCATCGGATTTTGTCAAAGTCTCTTTCTTCATCTAATGAGATAATTATGTGATTTTCTTCTTAGAGTTTGTTTATATAGTGGTATGCACTGATAGATTTTCAAATATTTAACCATCCCTGCAACCCTGGCATGAAGCCTACTTTATCATGATGGATGATGTATTTGATTTGTTCTTAGGTTTGGTTTGCTAGTATTTTCTTGAATATTTTCACATTGATGTTCATGAGTGAAATTGATATGAAAATTTCTCTTTTTTGTTGGGTCTCTGTGTGGTTTAAGTATAAGGGTGACTGTGGCTTCAAACAATGAGTTTGGCAATGTTCCTTTTGTTGTTATTTTGTGGAATAGTTTAAGGAGTATTGGTATTAGATTTTCTGTGAATGGCTGGTAGTACTCTTTGCTAAAACCATCTGGTCCTAGGCATCTTTTTTTCTTTCTTTTTTTTTTAAGTTGGGGACTTTTCTTTTCTTTCTCATTTATTTTTTTTAATTAATTACAGTTTATTCACTTTGTAGCCCAGTGGTAACTTCCTCTGTCATACCCTCCCAATCCAGGTTGGAAGACTTTTGATCACTGCTTCTGTTTTTTTAAGGGTAATAGGGATGTTTAAACTGTTTACCTGATCTTAACTTTCATAAGTGATATCTATCCAGATAATTGTCCATTTCCTTTAGATTTTCCAATTTTGTTGAAAACAGGCTTTTGAAATATAGGATCAGCATACTTTGAGGCACAGATCAAAGCAGATAAGTAACAGAGGATCCAAGAGAGGATGCCTATATCTCACTTGGAAGGGGAAGTAGAATAGACTGAGATAGTGGCCAAAGAGAGAGAACAAGGTAGCACAGAAGGGTTAAGAGGGTGCAGAATAGACCTAGGGATAACAAGGGTGAGAGAACAGAAAAACTGTTGAGAAAAAGAGAATCTGAGTTTGGGAGTATCTCTGTGACAAGTTGGAGAACTAAATAGCTACTTAGGTAATGTAGGCTCTTGGGAGGATATGAGATGTACTCAAGCAGAAACTCCTAGTAACAGAGGCCATAGAGACAAAAGAGGACACCCACTAACTAGACTTACCTCATAGCACAGAAAGGAGAACACAAATCCACAAAAACTTTTGAGCCAAAATGTACCCTGCCTACAAGATATGCAGGGATAAAGATAGCGCAGGTAGAGCTGAGAATGTGGGAATGCCTAGCCAATTCATGCCCAAGCAAAAACACCCTATCGCAGAGTGTCAACCCCTGACTCTATGAAGGATGCTCTGCTAAGCTGGCAGACAGGAGCTTCAGAGAGTTGTTCTCTGACAGGTGCTACCCAGCAGTGCCTCAAAACAGATACAGGGACTCTTAGCTAAATATTGGGTGATACGTGGGGTGCCTAGTGGAAAAGTGGAAGGAAAGAGAAAAGGACCTGGAAGTGACAGAAGCTCCACAAGAAGACCAACAAATCCAACTCACGAGGGTCCAGAGGGGCTTGTTGTGACCTAAGTATCAACCAAGGTCCATGCAGGAGCTGGGCGTAGGCCCCCTACAAAGATGTAGCATGAAGGTTAGGCTTCATGTAGGATCTCGAGTAAGGGAGGTAGGGACTGGATTGGACACAGACTCATCTGTCAGCTTTTTGATCTTTTTCCCCTGACAGGACTGTCTTGCCACCCCACAAGGAAGAGGACATTCTCAGTCCTGACGCAACTTGATGAGCTGGGCTGGATGGGAAAGGGAGCTTTCCTTTTCTGAGGAAAATGGAAAGAGATAAAAGGAAGGAAAGAGGAAGGCAGGGAATGATAGGGAAAGAGGGATAGAGCTACAGTAAGGATGTAAAGTGAAAAATCAATCAATCAATAAATTAAAAGAATGAATTGTCACACATTACTTATTACAGGCACAATATTTATAACCAAAATCCTGACTTAAAAGTGTATATAATATTAAAGTATTTCACAGCAACATAAGTATATATTTTCTTGATTGAATTAAAGAAATAAATTTGCATAAACATCAAACCAAATCTTTGCTCATTTTTATTGGAATTTCCTAAAAATTGTACATGATTACCAGAATTTTATTACTGACAAATGACTACTGCCTGACATATGCAAAAGCCAATTTTCTTTCACATTTTGCTTCAATTATTATTTTAAAAATAAAGTAATTATTTCTTTTTATGATTTTAATTGAAATTTCTTTGTTACATTCCTAACTTCTGAAAACATTGCTTTTGTGTAACTTCCCTACCGGTTTTCACCAGTAAAAAATGAATTTTCTGGATATAACAAGAATCTAGATGGTTTCTGATGGAGGCATCTAAATGCCCATATTTTAGTGATGACAGTGCTCCATGTTATTTTCTGGTGGGGAAGGTAAGGTGTTTGAGTGTTCCTTGGCCTGCTTGTCAGTCTTACACCACTCCCAGCAGCAGCTCACTTCATTAACACCAAAATCACCAAACACATTAAATTCATGCAAACAACTTTTAGTATTTTTTGAGTTAAAACTATTCAAGAAGTTATATATGCTATAATGTGTTTTTTCTTAATATTTCCCCACTCAACATAAAAAAAACACAAAACATTTGAAATTGAGAACTTCCAAGAATCAATCGGACTCAGAAACACACACACACACACACACACACACACACACACAAAGTTGGTGGGGCAGTGAGGAGTAGAAGGCAGTAATTAGGGAAAGATTTTGTTAAAATACAGTATATATATTAAATTGTCAAATAATAAGTAAAAAAAAAAAAGAGAACTACCAAGAATAAAAATATACTTATTTTCCTGTAGAAAGGAGATACTGATAAAAGGATTATTCCCCATCAACTATCATTTCTTCCCTATTCCAAATGCAAGTGATTAATTGCCTTCTATCATTCCCACAGATTGAGTGATCCGGTTGCACTATGAAGAGGCTGTCATCATGATTGCACTCTGTTCTGCTATATCTGAAGTGTTTCATTCACTCTTGGTAGAGTTTTAGGCTACATCTAGGAACCATGTGGTTGACGGATTTATAGACATTTAATTCTCCCGAAGACTCCTTTGCTACTAATTTAGCCTGCACGGGAGAATAAACTCATGTCATATTTGTGACAGGAAGAAATTGAATGTCTTATATTTGGATTCCTCGATAATCAGTGTTAAGTAGAAAACAGATGCAGAAGATACAAACTCTACTTTGTGTCTATACAGAGAGAACAGCATTTGAGATAGTTTTGTGAATCTTTTGCAAATGCATTAGTCATATAGTGGTAGTGTTCATCTCTAAGGCTTCAGCTGGATGGAAAGAGAAGTACAGCTGCTGCTGTTTAGGAGAAAAGACTTGATATTTTAGTCTCATTTCTTCGTGAAAAAGAAAATAATTAAACTATGTTTTCTGGGCCAAATTACAATGATTCTTTATGATATGAACTCACTAGATGGCAATGATATTTCTACATTAACTGGCTGTCCAAAGAATCAAATAAAAACACCCAGTATTTTATCAAAAGCAATTAATCTTTTTTCAAACAGTGTATGACATTTCGCTGTGTAATTGCACAGGAAATTAAAACTCTTTTCATGGGTTTAATAATGTAGGAGAGATGTGCTTCGGAATAATTGTCTTATTGAGCTTTATCATCCTAGGGTGTGGTGTACAAGCTGCGGCTTGCCACTTGCTTGTGTCATCTCCAAGATGAATCAGAGAGAAACACTACAGGGACACTCTTCTGGCTCTCCAGGACACAAGCATGCCCTGAAACTCAAACAAATATCTATCACTTTTATTTTTTCCTTTCCACAAGCACAGCTGTGCTTTGACTGCACATGTGACATGTGCACAATAACGCTATTCCGTAGACTCACATTGTCATGCAGTGGGGATTTGCTCCTTTTGTGTATCTTGATGCATTTTTTTGACCGGTTGAAATATCTTTAGAATTTAATTGTTTGTCCATACCTTAATATATGAGTATTCTATTAAATGGTTAAACTGTGTGTGTGTGTGTGTGTGTATGTGTGTGTGTGTGTGTGTGTGTGTGTATCTTCCCTTGTGTACCGGTACAGATGCAGCTGTGTGCAGTTGCACCTCGAAGACCTTAGTGGGATTCCTCGGGTGCTGTTTATATCATCATTATAGAGACAACGTCTTTCGTTGACTTCGTTCTTTTTGGTTTGCTTTGCCTGTCTAACAAAGCCCAAGGATGTGCGTAATTTTTGCCTACATAGGCCTCAGATAAGCATGTGCTATCATGCTTGGCTTTTATAAAACCCATTTAAGGGTAATTGGGTGCCAAGATTCACACATTGCATATTATAGAAGTTGTCATATTTAATACATACTAAGATATAGGACTAGAGAAGATATAAGATGAATAAATATTATAAGGAAGATATATTTAAAAAGATAATTTGTCAGATGAAAAATTATTATTCTAATTTGGTAGTAAATAAATCTTTACTTTCATCCTCATTTTAATTTTATTAATGTTAGTACATAAACATATAGTATATAAAGGCAATTATAGGCAAATACTGAAGATAAAAGAATCACAGTGACATTTTCAGAAATAAAAATAGCAAGATGAGTTGACAGAAGTTGACAATACTCAATATCAAAGATGAATACTGATCTCCAACCCACACATTCTGCTAATAAAAAAATAAAGATTTCATTTAAGTTAAATTTGGTTGAAATATTATACATAGTTTTTAACAAGAATGATCATTATTCTCATTTTTCTAACTTCTTGGTTTTCTGATATGCTGCAACTGTTTCAACTGGTATTTTGTATGTAAATTAAAATAGTAATCATTTCTCCTGGGAAATTATTGAAAACTGGACATGAAAAAGAAAGAAATTCTAAGATTCATTATTGGAATAAATAAAACAACCAAGTGTGTACCTGGAGATTACTCATTAGGAAAACTGGTAAGTGACATAGCTTAAGTTTGTGAAAAGAAATCAAAATATTAACCTTTCTTCTTTCAAAATGTTTTTTAAAAATATATAAATCACAGCTGCCTTACATCTATGCATAAAATGTGTCAATATTTCCAAAGGTGATGCTGGTTAGAAATGTGTTTTACAGCAAATGATGCAATAACTCATCTTAGAAAAGATGTGGGTGAAATTTTGATCTTACAACTGAAAATGAGAATCTGGAAAAGGAAGACATAATAGATGATGGATTATCAGAAGAAAGATGCAAAATAATAAAAGAGGACTAATGAAAGCAAAAGTGAAGAAAGAGTTGATAAAAAAGAAATTTAAAAGAAGTGATATGAAAAGACTACAAGGAAAAATAATAAGGATAAGAAGCATAGTTTTGTTTGGTCAGGAGTGGGTAGAAATTATTAAGGTTATAAGGAAAATAATAAGAAAATATCTGTAAGTAGAAGTATATTAAAATGAGTTGAAAATATTAGTTTTAAAAATGACTCTGATTTAAAATTAATGTGTTGGATCAAATGTTTCCCTGAGAAATTAAGCTATGCCAGATCATAGAATTGTTTCATATTCAAAAGTTATATTTTAATGCTGGATTTATAATTAGAAATATTTACCACCACAGTTCAAAGTAGTGCTATTATTGATGATTTCTCTACTATTTTAATATAAATTTGATAATTTTTCCTGATCATAGTTCTAGTCAAATTATAAGCCATAATTTATGCATACTTTTATTTAAGGAAGTTCTGAATTCATAATGATAATTAACTTTACATTTAAATAAATTAATTATGTAATCTAGGTAATTTTTTATTTTCTATGTTTTTAAATTTTTTGAACCATGTTCATTGAGACTTTTTTGCATAATCTGTTCCTTTTTAATTAAATTTTTATTTTTTACATTAATTATAGTTTATTCACTTTAAAACTTGCTTTCAACTAATTTTTAAAATTCCGGCATATTATAAAAACATTTTTGGACAGAGAACTACTGTTATGTAGGTAAACAACTGCTCTCTGATGGATTTGGGGACTAATCCACAAAAAAGAATACAGATGTGGAAATGGCTGGAGACCTGAATACAGATGTTTAGATAATTATCTTTGCATCAAGCTCTCCTCTAAGTATTTGTATTTATTATACCTAAGGACAAAGGGCACCGTCAGCCTTAATTACAGAACCTTTTTTTGTGAATAGTGGTGAACGTATCTACAAAGCAAACACCAAATACTAAGAATAAATAATAGAGAATGCTGAACGGTGAGTGAGAGATTGTCAGTTCTGGTGAGCACATGTGTTCTTAGGTCCTTACAAGTCTTGGTATGATCCTTCTCGGTGCTGAGAGAAATCTACTGACTAAGAACCAGGAAACCAAGTTCTATCTCTGTAAATGGTGTAGAAAAGTTTACTAGTTATTGGAAAGTTTTTCATTCTATTTTTCGATAGGTTATTATGGCATGTTTACATGGCCAAACTTACTCTCTGTGCTACAACTGTGATACTGATGAATAAGACACTTTTAAGAAAATTAATCAATGACAATTTCTCCTGAGTTATATGAATTATGTTGTAGCTGACACTCAAATAGCTAAAACACACACACACTCCTTTGCTTTTTAAATACAAAATCTCATGGACTCCAAAGAACCATTGAACTATTCTGGGCACATGTTAATGTTCTTTTGCAGATGTCATTTTCGATTAAATGAATTGTATTATTATTCCAGTTCTATATTGCTCTTTAACCACTGTTGAGAACATTCTGTTTCTAAACATTTGTTCTAAACAAATGTCATAAGCTTATAAATGAAAACCCCAACCAAAACTTCCTAGGTTTTATGTTAGTATGACATTTAGTAGAAGATGTTTTGGTGTTTTGTATCACATGGGAAACAATTTCTGATTATGTTTCTTAGCATTATTCTTTCAGCTTTATCTTCTGTCTACATTCTGCTTTCTAGATTTCTTTCCAAAATAGTCCCTTGTCGTCAGTATATTATATTTGAGAAGAGAAGGCACAAGCACACCATTTCTTCTGCTACTTACTCCAGAAATCATAAAACAGTTTATAATCGTGTGGCACACGCGGACACTGCCACCCGAGGAAATGGCATGGAACCGGGGAGGTGGAGCATGTTCAAACCGCTGAAATCTCAAACCTGAGACTTAAAAATTCATCCTGACAGCTGCAAGAGCTGGGCGATTCCCTTCCTGCTCCAGTGCCTGTCTTTCAGCTCTGAGGCTGGAGACCCCACCTCACACAGCAGTCACAGGTAGTCAAGAAGAGGGCACGTGGATGCAAATAGAGCATCACCAGCATGCCAGCCCCAACAAATAGAAGTACCAATAGAAGGTATTCACCCCCCGAGCCCCAAACCATCCCTAATCTCAAAGTTTACATGGTCCTTGTTCATCATGGAAGATACTGGACACACACTAAAAATGGAGCACAAGCTATTTCACTGAAGATCGTCTAAGAGTGGCGATCGTCACAGGGTTGTTCCACTTTTGAGCGAGCTCGCTTCGAAACATTCCCTGTCCTGTACTTGGAACCACAATGGAATTCTATTGAACCTACCTGTATCAAACTCTGCTTCTCCTTTTTCGGCTCAGTTTCCGCTGGCATCTGACACCCCAGGAGAATCGAAACGTGGGATCACATAATCGAGGATATCGAAATATACGTTTATTAAGTATGTCCTACAACAGACCACACCAACTAAAACATTTCAGTTTTTGCCCATCTAAATTTAGGCTTGATTCCATCTATACTGATTTTTTTTTTTTTTTTTTTTTTTTTTTTATTAAACGGATGAACCATTCAATCTAAATAATGATTACTGAGTATGCCAAAAGATCATTTGCACAGTTTCTACTGTTCTCCCCTCTGTTTCTTTTACTGTCTGAGTCTCTCTCATGTTTTCTTTCTTGGTCATTTCACTTTTTACTTCTTTTCCACTTAAAGGTACCTTTCATCTCATGCTTCTGGTATCTCAGCCTTTTTATAATTTTGATCATTATGTGAAATGAAATCATTGAACATAGGAAAATTTTGACAGCATACATTAAAATATAAAATTTTAAATTTTTACCAGAAATGTTGCTAATTATGTATTTTTCTTTGTTGAAAGGAACATACTTTACTTTCTTTATCAGCGTATTGATGTCCAAAATCATTCTTTGATCACCCCCACCCCCCACCCCAGAGCTGGGAACAGCCTTGCCAGGCCACAGAGGAGGACAATGCAGCTAGTCCTGATGAGACTTGATAAGCTAGGGTCAGATGGAAGGTGAGAAGAACCTGCCCTATCAGTTGACTTGGAGAAGGGCATGGGAGGAGATGTGGGAGGGAGGGTGGGATTGGGAGGGATTGAGGGAGGGGACTACAGCTGGGGAGGTGATCAAAGAGTAGGCCAATCAGTTCATGTCAGAGACAGTCCCTGTTCCTATTATTATGGAACCCACTTGGACACTGAACTGCCATGGGCTACATCTGTGCAGGGGTTCTAGTTTATCTCCATCAATGGCCCATGGTTGGAGTATCAGTCTCAGAAAAAAGCCCTATACCCAGTTTCTCACCTTGTGGAGCTCCTGTCCTCTCCAGGTCTTATTGTTTCCTACTTCTTTCATGAAATTTCCTGCACTCTTCCTTAAGGTTGGCCATAAGTCTTAGCATCTGCTTTGTTACTCTGGAGAGTAGAGCCTTTCATAGGCCCTCTGTGGCAGGCTCCTGTACTGTTCCCTGTTTTCTCCTTCTTCTGATGTCCATCTTCTTTGCTTTTCTGTATGGGGTTTGAGCATTTAGTCAGAGTCCTCCTTCTTGATTAGTTTCTTTAGGTGTACAGATTTTAGTAGGTTTATCCTATATTATATGTCTAATATCCACTTACCAGTGAATATATACCCTGTGTGTCTTTTTGCTTCTGGGATAGCTCACTTAGGATGATCTTTTTCAGTTCCTACCATTTACCTGCAAATTTAATGATTTCCTTCCTGTTTTTTAATTGTTGTATAGTATTCCATCATGTAGATGTACCACAATTTCTGCATCCATTCCTCAGTTGAGGGACATCTGGGTTGTTTTCAGCTTCTGGCTATTACAAATAAGGCTGCTACAAACATGCTTGAGCAAATGTTCTTATTGTGTACTTGAGCCTCTTTTGGATATATGCCAAGGAGTAGTATAGCTGGATCTTGAGGAAGCACTATTCCTACTTGTCTGAGAAAGTGCCAGATTGATTTCCAAAGTGGTTGTAAAAGTTTACTTTCCCACCAGCAGTGGAGGAGGGTTCCCCTTTCACAACATCCTCTCCAGCATGTGTTGCCACTTGAGTTTTTGATCTTAGCCATTCTGGTGGTTGTAAGGTCAAATCTCAAGGTCGTTTTGATTGCATTTCCTTGATGACTAAGCATGTTGAGCATTTCTTTAAGTGTTTTTTTTTTGGCCATTCCATATTCCTCTCTTGAAAATTCTCTGTGTAGCTCTGTACCCCATATTTTAATTGGATTAATTGATATGTTGCTCTTTAACTTCTTGAGTTCTTTATATATACTGGATATTAGCCCTCTGTCAGGTATAGGGTTAGTGAAGATCTTTTCCCAATCTGTAACCAGTCACTTTGTTCTGAAGACAGTGTTCTTTGCTTTACAGAAGCTTTTCAATTTCATGAGGTCCCATTTATTGATTGTTGCTCTTAGAGCCTGTGCTGTTGCTCTGTTCAGGAAGTTGTCTCCTGTGCCAATGAGTTTAAGGCTCTTCCCCACTTTTTCTTCTAACAGTAAGTTTTGTGTGTCTGGTTTATATTGAGGTCTTTGATCCACGTAGAATTTTAGAACAACAATGCTAAAATCTGCACGGTACTGGCATAGCAACCGACTGGTAGATCAATGGAATAGAATAAAAGACCCTGAAATAAATCCACACACTTATGGACACCTGATTTTTGAACCAAGATGCCAAAACCATTCAGTTTGAAAAAAAAAATATCTTCAGCAAATGGTGCTGGTCTAACTGGATGTCTACATGTAGAAAAGTGCAAATAGATCCATACTTATCACCCTGCACAAAACTAACGTCCAAGTGGATCGAAATTTAGCTTCTTAAGAATTAGAGAGGGGCAAAGGAGGAGAAGATGGAGGAAGAGTGGGATTGAGAGTCAATGAGGGAGTTGGCTACAGTTGGGATACAAAGTGAATAAACAGCAATTAATATAGAAAAAAGCAATTTAATTAAAAAGAATTATAATTAAGCATATCTATGACATTATTTTATATCTGAAGTAAATAGTATGATAGGAAGCATTTATTTCTAAAGCTATAAAATTATAATTCAAATAGCTAAGAACTCTGTGTGTTCACAGGAAAAATTTCAATGTGATTATTGTCATAAAATCTAATTTCACTTTCTGTATTTTTATTAAATATTTAGAATCAAATGCTACACCAAAGGGAAACATCAACTTATATAAAATACTATGAATGTTTATAACCTGTAGTTGGAAGATAAGCCACAATGTTTGCTGTACCCATAAATTTCTGTAAGCTTATGACTGTAGTTTTTTTGAAATTTATATTTTATGAGAGTAGCAATTACTACAATATCAATAAGGAACTGTATACTAACTCTTCATTACATTCAACCATAATTACTTTGGTACTTATGAATTAGTGTCTAAAATTTTATTTCATTATGATTAGTTTCCAGAAAGAAAAAATTCCATGTTAAACTGGTAAAAGTATTCAACAGGTTGTTCCGAAAATGATTATGAGTATAAGCCGTGGGGATTAAACAGTAATGCCATGCTATATTTTATTTTATTGGATTATGTGATTTTCTATTATAAAGGTCTATAATTTAATCTTTTGCATTGTAGATATCATTACTTTTTATATTTTTACACTTAAAGTAATCATTCTTTAATTACTGAAACTTAGTCCTAATTTTAGCAAATATTACATGTTAGCAGTAAGTGTATAAAATACTTTTTGCTTGTGTAGCATGTATAAGCAACAAATATTTTTTTCTTAATTTTGAAAATTATGTTATCAAATTATAAAGAAAAGTATAATGAAATATTTCTGTGTTAATGAAGCCTTTTTCTGATAGTCATGGGAGATCTTTTTCTATATATAGATTTGAGAGGTAACAGAACATGTTGGAAGCAAGCCAGAAGTCAACAAAAATGCGTATACCTGTGTCCATTGCCATGAATTAAAAAAATAATAATAATTATAAAGTACTACTTCCCATGGAAACTCTTTAGCTTATCTTGGAATTCTCAAAACCTGAAAGCATTAAGGTTATGATGTCATTCAGAAATCTAAGCTGTCACCAAATGTAAGAATTGATATGAAGATTCACAAACAATATGAGGACCCAGAGAAGGCTTGTGACTCTACTTGGAATTAAAAAAAAAATAAAAAAACATAAACTAATGTTTAGTATAATTAGTCTTGCATCCAGCTTTATTAGACTTTTCAGGTCAGTGACCAGATAATGATCTCACGTCAATGACCAAAGAGCATCAAAGCACTCACTCAAGAAGATTCCCTTTTGAAAAATTCACCTTCCCTTAGGAAAGTGCTTGTTCTTCCTAATATGTGGAGTTTTCATATACCTCAGATGAATAATAAAAGTTAAATTCAATTTATCTAGAAAGATTAGCACATTTTAAAATGGCAAATCCCACTTCTCAAGAGCTGCTTAAAGTAAAACACCAGCATGAGGAATGCTGTGGGAAGGCAGCTCCTCTGGAAACTGTTTGGCCCTTGATTTAATGTTCCATGATGACCTTGGCAAATTTTCTTTATGCTGGTTGGATGGACAAGAATGCTTCTATTTTTTTTCTCTTGTACTTCAAGTGTGCTCAGCCTTAGGTTGCTGTTTGCCCTTTTCCCTCAGAGGCTGAACTTATGTTGTTGTTGTTTGTTGGCTTTTTTTGTTTGTTTGTTTTTGACATGTTGACAAAAATCTAGAGTTACTAATTGAAAAGACACCTCCATAAGAATAGTCTTTAGGCAATCTTGTGGGTCACTGTCTTGTTTAGTGACTGAATTACTTGAGAGGGCCCAGCCCAATGTTGGAGTTGCTACAACTGGTCAGTGGTCCTGGGGTGTGTAGTAATGCATGCTGAGCAAGCTAGGAACAAGCGAGCCAAAAAGCAGCATTCGCCCATGGCTTCTGTTTAAGTTGTTATCTTCAGGTTCCTGCCCTGATTTCCAGCTGGGACTTCCCTCAGTAATGGAGTGTGACCTGAAAGTTGTAAAATGAAACTAACACTATCCCTCCAGCCTACCCCTCAAGGTATCATTAAAATAAGTCATTTAATCTCAAAATCTCCATTAACAATAAAATATTCATTCCTATAGAACTGCAAATCTTTTCATTTGGTCCTCAAGGCCTGTGCTGGTAAACTTTTCAGTTTCTGAACTACTGATTTCTTACTTGACACTAGATTATAATTATTTTCTCAAGTTTTTCTTTGTATTTTAAGACCATATCAACAGGATGAAGTACTTGAGAGCTTTTATTTCTTTTGAGAATATTACTGAAATGGCCAAAATTACATTATAGGAAGATATAACATCTTTTATGTTTCACGAAAATTAGATTGTGATAAAAGGAAATATGCTCATTTTTCATGATGGAGTGTTTTTCAGAACATTTAAACTAAATGCAAGAATAACATTTCTATATTGTGGTCAGAAAAAAAAAAAGTGGACGTTATGTACTTTTATTTGTTGTTCCTCACAAATGTCATAAATGTTTTCTTTTCTGCTCCAGAATCATAGAATAGGTTTTAAGCGTCAACAACACTTTGAAAGTACAAAATTTTCTGAATTTACTCAGCAACTGTTTCCACTATTGAAAATCTATTTTTTCAACCTAGAAAGTCCAGAACTTCTTCATATAGCTAGAAAAAGACATCAAATATGCAGTTAAGTGTATGAGTCAGAAATTGAGAATTTTACAAAGTATCTTTTAGTACTTAACATTTAGTATCGGTGTTAGAAATTAAAACATTCCTTTGTACAGCAAAAAATTCACAAGTCAAAACCATCAAGGTTTGCTTTTAATTCTTTTATGGCACTGAATAAAATCAGAAATGTAAGTAGCTAGAAATTCCTTCGGAGGAAGTGTTTATATGTAAAGGTATATATATACCGAAGATCACACACTCAAACACACACCCACACATACACAAACCAAACAACCACTGGGATTGTAAATATGAACATAAATAAACTGTAGATCATTTGAAAAATAAAAAGGTAGAATTAAATTATTGTATATAAAGCCTTAATAATTCTAATTTCAAAATAATATTTTTTTGTTTAATTTTATTTTCAGAAGTCAAATTGTTCTCTGCAAGCAGAGATTCAGTTGCATTTGGAGAAGTCTTAGTTAAGCATTGTTAAATGAAGAAATACTGTGCTTGTATGTATAAACGTTTCACATTTTCCTGGTGACTTCCACACAGATACTTGCAGAGGCTAGAGACCTGTGGTAATTCACAAAATTTGTCTATGAGGCAATGTTGATGGGCATTGCTACTTCTCAAAAAGTTTAAAAGTCTTCAGAAAAGATGGTTGCTTTCTGAGTCTATATAGTTATATCTTTTGGCTACTGGCCTCAGTGATAAAATATCAGACTTAAAATATATATTTATGATAATGATGATATATTACTATATTATTATTAAAATCCAGGTGAATTTAGGAAATATTTTATTTAGACACCTCTTTCCAATGTCCCTTTGAAACTTGAATTACCACACATCTAGAAGAAAAATTGAAAAGTCTGTCCTTAAAGAAAGGTCCAAACTTCAGTCAGAAGCCCTCTCTATAGCCCTCCGTGACAGCTCTATGACCTGAGTTATTGCTCTGCAGAATGAGAAGACTTCAAATAACTGGAGAAAGGTTGTGGCACAAAAAAATTTAAAAAATAAAAAAAATAAAAGGGTTTACAGATGTAAAGGGTAAAACAGCATGAGGAACTGCAAAGGTGAAGTTCACATTGGTTGTAGACTATGGAAGCAAAAAAGCATGTCATCTGTCAAGGACAGAAAGCAAAACCATAACAGTGCAGAGAGGCACTACTACCTGGTTAAGAAAGTAGGGGGAAGCAGTGCACTCTCAGCCAAAAAATAAACAGAGTATGCTTTCACACAGCTCAGGATCCTATTCGGTGGAAAGAAAAGATCAAGAAGGGCATGACTGGCAAGCTTGACACTTGTCTTTTATTGAGGAGAGTACAATGAGACTATGAAGTTAGAACTCATCTGTTTTTTTTTTCCTGCTTCCTTCTTATTAAATTTAAATTTTGAGATCCACATACTTTGAAGACAACTATAATAACTGTGGAAGTCAAACCAAAGGCAGAGCTGATTAGCAAGCATAATGAACAAAGAAGAATTTCAAAGAAAGTTAAAGAACACTGTGAGTTTTCAAAAATAAATCACCTGTCAAAATTTGATTACAAAGACGATCAAATGCAAGTCATATGCAGTGAAAAACCAAAATGAGGAAAAAATATACAAAATAAGTAATCTCAATAAAATGAGAACTTTGGTTATTGTAAAAATTGTTGGCTAAAATGATATAGTGTTGAAATAAGATGCTTTATAGGGGAATAAATGTAAAATAATTTACATGGAGTATCTTTTAAGGCAAAATCTGACTGTGTCACCCTGAGAAGATAATAGTGAAATTCCCATGAGTATTTGGTCTGAAATATTGATAGTGTTGCCCAGTTAATTATTTTTGAATACGTGCATGTGCTATCTATGTTTATAATGGCCAGAGGATAACTATAGGATCTGTGTATAATGCTGGTGAATGACAAAACTAAAGGAGTTTCAACTAGGAAACAAAATCAAGGTAATAAATTTGAGCTTAATAATTTGTCTCAGTTCATTTGGACAACATTAAGCAAAAATCCTGCCTCAAGAGGGCATTATAATTTTAAAAAATTATGAGCAAGGAATGGCGTAAATTATGTCACTATGTTAACATTAAATCCTGACAAGATAATAGTGTACGCATAGCAAGCTGTGTTTGGCCTGATATTGATGTCTGTGTTTTTTGCTAGTGTATGAATTTTAGGTTACAGATCTGCAGGTGTTGACTTCCCTGTAAAACAACCTGAGTTTGCATAGTTGGCGTGAAGCATTCACTGAAGGAAATTTTAACCAGTTACCCAAAAAAGGTGAAGATAATGTGCAAGGATATTTTTGTTGTTGTTGCTGCTGTTTGTTTGTCTGTTTTGCGATACTAGTCCCTTGATATTAAAGCAACAATATCACAATGCAAAATAATAAGAGAAAATTTTTGTTCTTGTTTGATTATTGTTCATTTGAAACACTATGAAAGGAAGTTACTATTTAGACTTCAGGAGTTTTGCTATCCTGGTCACTAAAGTGAAATTATAAGGCCTCCTTGCTGAACAAACAGTATGCCAGAGAATTCTAGAGGCATGATTCCTAGAGGCTGTTACTTTGCTACCTTCTTTGTTTCTCAAAGAACTGTACAGAAAATATCATGAGAGTGAGTCACAAGTTATCCATTGTAGAGAAGATATCCTGTGAGTCACAAGCCATCCAGTGAGGTTTTACAGAAACTGATATAGTTCAAAGAAATGCTTTGGTTATTAGATTACTAAAATAGTGTATCCCAGAAATTAACATTTCACCCCAATAATCTTATGCTACAAGAAGAAAATTCCTGAAGAGCCACACCATACCTTTTCTCCCAAAACTCATTTCTTCAGGAAAAACATTTATACCTTAAAAAGACATGATACATCTATGATACATCAATGATACATCAATCTTTAACAAGACCATAACTTCACTGGGTCCACTTAGATGTTTGCATCTGTGTTTTTTTTTCTCCATATTTTAATCTCACCTTAGGAAGTTTAAGGTATACTGGAGAGGGTTCTGAATTTCATTGTCCATATCCAAAGTGTGTTCATGAAGAATATATATTTTTCCCTACTTTTTCATCCTTATTTGTCTGTTTTTCCATCTTTATTTTGCTTACTGACTACACCCAGCATAATCTGTTTTGTTAGGGACATAGAATATAACCTCAAGTTCATCATCAGCAACACTGAAAGGATTGTTGCTAAAATCATGTGGCAATTCTGAAGGCAAATGAAACTTTTCAATAAGAAAAAAAAATACACGCATGATCAAGAGAATAAAGTTTCTGGTCTGTGAGATGACTTGCCCTTCTAGTTGGTACAGGTCATTTTCTTCCATCAGGAAGCACGTCTAAAACTGTGGTCTTAGTTTAAGTTAAGCTAAGGAGGGAGGTACAATAACTAGTCCTTTAATGAGGTACTGTGCAATCCCCTCCCCAGCAAAATAGATTACAACATGTAGTTACAAATCTGCCCACTCTTTGCAGGGACTCAGAATTATATACATATACATATATATATTCTCTTATTTTTTTTATCTTGTATTTTTCTCTCAGTTTTATATCCTTAACTTTTGAGGCTTTTCCTCCCCAAATTTGGGTCCTATTTCTATAAATCCTGCTTCCTCTGCCATCAGACTTGTCAGCTTTATACCTAATTTCTGTGCCAGCTTAAATAATATGGCTTTTTTTTCTCTCTCTCTCTTCCATCATCTTCAGCCAGAAGGCTGGGTATGTAGCTTCCCTGCTAAGGAACTTTTCTTTTCAACTTCACTAAAATCATCCATGAGGATCCATTTTTCTAGGACTCTTAAAATTTTATCCTAATGAGATAAAGAGTCCAGAGAATGTTCCACTGTTTTTTCCGGAATGATTATGGTACCTAGTCCAAAAATAGAAGTTTCCAGGTTGTTTCTAAGTTTCCAAGTTTCTAACTGGGAAATAGGCATAAGGACCACAGACTTGGCTTCTTATGATTTTACATTTGGTTTCAGCAACATCAAGACACTGCGCTTTCATTGTGCTGAGGCCATATGTAGTTTGAGCCCATCCTTAGGCTCAGACTCTTCCACTGTGGTGACTATTCTGGAGCCTTACCTTCAGCACCAGGAAAGCTGAAGGAAATAGTTTTATTTAAATCCAAAAAATAAGCTTCATAAGCAACAAATTTCTAACTGGGCTTGTCTGCAGCAGCAAGACCTTTTACAAAGGCTGTGATTTTTTTTTTCCTCACCCTTAGGAATCCCTCACATAACTCATCTTCTTTTCTTACTAAACATGACTTTTTCTTTTTCTTTCTATCTCTTAGTAAACAATAAGGTTTGCATATGATTGATCACTTATGACAAGCTGCACCCTTTTCCCTTTTTATAAAGATGTATAAGCAGATGTGTCATGAAGACTGTGCCCAAATGTCTCTTCTCCCATTAATATATAAACACCAGCCAAGAGAAGAGGTAATTTCATGTAGTGACAGCCGTATGTGGGCATGAGTAATAATTTTACATTGACCTTTAGTGTGTATTACTTCTCCTCATATCATGGTAGTCTTGTGTCTTATTGTTTCTATTGCTACAATGAAACACAATGACCAAAAAGCCAGTTGGGGAGGAAAAGGTTTATGTGGCTTATACTTCCACACTCATCACCAAATGAAGTCAGGATAGGAAATCAAGTGAAATTGGAACCTGGAGGCAGGAGCTGAAGCAGAGGCCATGAAGGGTTGCTGCTTACTGCCTTACTTCTTCTTCTTCTTTTTTTTTTTAATGGAATACTTGATTTGTTGTTGTTTAATTTTGTGTATTCTTTATATATTCTGAGTATTATCCCTCTGTCAGATGTAGGGTTTGTGAAGATCTTTTCCTGGTTTTCGGCTGTCATTTTCTTCTATTGACAGTGTCCTTTGCATTATAGAAGCTTTTCAGTTTCGTGAGTCCCATTTATTGGTTGTTGATCTTACTGCCTGAGCTGTGCTTGTTCTGTTCAGGAAGTTGTCTCCTGTGCTAATGAGTTCCAGGTTCTTCCTCTCTTTTTCTTCTAAAAGGTTTAGTGTGTCTAGTTTTCTGTTTAGTTCTTTGATCCACTTGTACTTTACTTTTATGCAGGTTGATAAATATACAACTAGTTAAAGTTTTCTACATGTAGATTCAGTTAAACCATCACCATTTATTGAAGATGCTATCTTTTTTCCCATTGTATGGTTTTGGCTTCTTTGTAAAAAATCTAGTACCCATATGGGTTTGGGTTTATTTCTGGATCTTTGATTTGGTTGCATTGCTATGTCAGTCTGTTTCTATGCTAGTACCATATTGTTTTTATTACTGTTGCTCTATTGTACAGCTTGAGATCAGGGAGATACCACCAGAATATCTGTTATTGTACAGGGCTGTTTTGCTATTCTGGATTTTCTGTTTTTCCATATGAAATTGATAATTGTTCTTTCAAGGTCTGTAAATAATTGTGCTGGTGGTATTTTGATGGGAACTGTCTTGAATCTGTAGATTGCTTTTGGCAGGGTGGCCATTTTCACTATGTTATTGCTATCAATCCATAAACATGGGAGACCTTATCAACTTCTGATATTTTCTTCAATATTTTTTATCAGACTTGATTTTTTTTTTCTTTTTCATACAGGCCTTTCACTTGCTTGGTTAGAGTCACACCAAGGTACTTTATTTTATTTTTAGCTATTGTGAAAGGTGTTGTTTCCCTAATTTCTTTCTCAGTCAGTTTGTCTTTGTGTACAGGAGGTTTCAGGTTTTTGAGTTAATTATATACAGTCACATTTTGGAAGGTGTTTGTCAGCTGAAGGAGTGGAAATTCGGGGGTCACCCATATATCATACCATCTGGGAATAATGATACTTTGACTTCTTCCTTTCCTATTTGTATCCCCTTGATCTCCTTTAGTTATCTTGATGCTCTAGCTAGGACTTAAGTACAATGTTGAAGAGATATGGAGAGAGTGGGCAGCCCTGCCCTTTCCCTGATTTTAGTGAGATTGATTTAGGTTTCTCTCTATTTAGTTTGATGTTGGCTATAGACTTCCTGTATATTGCCTTTACTATATATTAGGTATATGTCTTGTATCCCTGATCACTCAAAAACTTTAAACATGAATGCGTGTTGGAGTTTGTCAAATGATTTTTTGGAGTCTAAGGAGATGATCATGTGTTTTTTGGTTGTTGTTATTGTTTTGTTTTGTTTTTCAGTTTGTTTATATGTTGGAATATATAGGTGGATTTCAGTATACTGAACCACTCCTGCATGCCTGGGATGAAGCTTGCTTGGTTGTGGTGGATGATATCTTTGATGTGTTTTAGGATTTGGTTTGCCACAAGCTGCTGTTATTGATGATGTGTCTTTAGTTCCTCTTCTCTTGCCTAGGTTTTCCATCTCCAAGATTGCCTCATATTGAGTTTTGTTTATTGCTTCTATTCCATTTTTAGGTCCTGGACAGACATATTCATTTCCTTCTCTCTTTTGGTTGTATTTTCCTTTGTTTCTTTTAAGGGATTTGTTGAATTCCTTCACCTGTTTGATTGCATTTTTCTGTATTTTTTAAGGTATTTATTCAATTCCTTGACCTATTTTGGTAGTGTTTTCCTCCAGTTTTTTGAGGGATTTATTTTCTGCTTTTAAGACCTTCTTTATTTTCATAAGCAGAAATTTAAGATAGTGGTTTTTTGTTTGTTTGTTTGTTTTTGTTTTTATTTTGAGCTTCCAGTATGATAGTATCCTCAGAGCTTGCTTTGATAAGATAGCTGGATTTTGGTGCTGTTACGGCCCTAAGTTTTGTTGCTGGTGTTCTTGCACTGACTTCTAGCCATTTGGTTGATTCTGTTATTAGCAGGCCTGATGATAATATTCTCCGGGGTTGTAAGTATAATTCATGGTCCAGATGGCACAGTCCTCTGATTTTCCTGCTGCTCTCTGCTGTGTTCTGGTCTCTGAGGTTGCAGATTGAGGTAGGTCTTGGGAAAAGTCACAGGCTGGGAACCAGAGTGTGGCGAACTCAGGGAAAGTGGAGCACAGAGGGTCCTAAGCAGAATTTGCCGCTGTTGCTGGCAAGCTGGTGCTCCCTGATCCCTGCTGGTCTCTGGAACTGCAGATCAGGTTCTCAGGAAATGGTGTATGGCAAAAAACTATTGCTCCCTGATTAATGCTGGTCTCTGGGTCTGCAGATCAGGGTCCTTAACAACAACTTTTGAGAACAATGTTTAACAGATTACATGTAAAAAAAACTTGTTCAATATTACAAATTAATTATAAGTTTCAACATAACATTTTATAGACAAAACTTTTGATATGTAAAAAGTAATTCTAAGACTGTATGTATTTCTGTGCATATAATATGAATACTAAGGGTGTATAATGCCAAAATTGTGCCAAAGAATCAACAAAACATTAGAAAGGATATATTAAGAAAGCCAATAGTACTAATGACCCAGTAACTCTCTAGAAGAACTTCAAGATCTATATTTTCAATAAAACCTTAAAAGCCATTTACAGGTACTACCCAGTGAAAACAAGCACTCTTAGGAAACTTCTATCTTTAACTTTTTAAATTTGAGTGAAGTAAATAGTTTAAGCAAGAATCGATATGTCTCCTTTAATGACAATATTCGAATGCATAATCATGAAATAAAACAACTGATTCTCCAAAGCTATGGATTATAACTGGCAAATTTCTAAGATATTTTCTGGAAAACAAGGATGGATTTTGGTTGTTTCTCACTTATAAAGCTATGATCTAGTGAAGGAGTCCTTCTATAACACAGTCAATTCAACAGAAAGATCAGTATCATATTGTCAGCCCCACGTATCAGCCAGGAAAGGAGAATTCTTTTACATACTGGTGATGAGGATCAAAGAGAAAATTTGGTTTTCATTATATACAGGAGGGAGAGAAAGAGGAAGAGGCAGAAATAGAGAAAGGACAGCAAACTCACACAAACACACAGAGCTAGAGCGAGAGCGAGAGCGAGAGAGAGAGAGAGAAAGAGAACACATGTATAGCCGACATGTGAGAGAGAACACATGTATAGATGATGAATTGGGAAAGAATTTTACTATTTTGAAGCTGTAAAAACTGTCTTCACTTTGATATTTTGGGAAATGTAAAACATCTTTGTCTGATCTAAATGAAGCCTGGATGTCCTCAGCATTTATTAGTCAGTTTGTCCTCAAACACTTTCTCATAGCTACATTTCAGGGGGCGAGGGTTAGTGTGGAGTTGATGGTAAGGTTGATCGCCCTGAAGCCTAGGCCTGTGAACAAGAGGCCTACTTTATTTGGGTAGCACATACCTAAGTGGGGGAGATATTGAATGTTTAGTATTCTTTTAGAGCTGAGCAATTATCAAGATAGTGGACACATGTCTGATGTCTTACATCAATAAAAACCCTAAATTTCTCCTTTGATAAAAGAAAACCTGCTCCAGCAGTAAATCATGGGACATTTATATAACATAGGTCATCTTCATGGGCACTGAGAAATACTGGAAAATTTACTTTCCCACTGTTATAAAGCAGATAATTTGTACATTTGAAGCAGTAGTATTTTTCTCATTCTAATGTAACTAGCAGCAATCTGAGAACCCCTTCTAACTTAACCTTTTTCACAGCAGTACTCTTTATTTAACATCCAGTGCTCCCTTTCTGCTTTGTTTGTTCCAATGATAATCTTAGCCACTGATATTGATTATAATGCCATGTCGAGGTTACCAAACCCTGTTTCATAGAAAGAAATTTGAAAGGAGGGAGAAATGAGGGATAACTGAGACGTTACTATCTGTCCTGATCCAAAATTGTAGAGAAAGAAAAGAAAATCAAATATACACAGTCCTAAAACTACAGGAAAGAAAATACTGTGTACAACGTTTTTTATGTGGCAAAATGATTTTTTTAATTACTAAGGGCAAAATGCATCACAATGAATATTTTGTAAAATATACCAGATAAAGCTACTGCTGAGTTTCAAACACAAGACAAAAAACTGAAGTGTTTATTTAAAGTATCAAAGTACAGTTGGCTTTCAGGTTCTCCCAGCATCCCTCAGTCCATACTTGTTACAAGGTGTGGCTGGCATATCCACCACCCTTACCAAGGGCTTGGCATCCCCTACCCAGAGGCTCTTCCATATATAGTCATGGATTTGGGTTACCTACTCTCTTTCTGCCCCTCTGTCTGCATTCTCTCTGCCCCTCACTCTGTGTTCTCCCTTCTCTTTCTCTTCTCTCTCTCTGTCTCTATGTCTACATGATGGCTTCTCTGGACTCATCCCCTGAGGCTGATAAACTTACCCAGGGATTATTCTCAAATAAACTTGCATTTTTACCTTTAATTCAGGGTGAACTGGATTGTTACTTTGGGCGAGAAACCTATTAGCCATCTAAGACCATTAAGGATCAGGAGAAAAACAACAGTATTGTCTCAACAAGAGCCAGCCAAAACTAAACAAGTACAGTGAAAAAGTACATCCACTGTGGGGTGGTAACTACAGTGTCCTCACCAAATGAGTGTTAAGGCTTTACCAGTCCTCAAATTTGTCCTCAAGGTACATTATTCTCCTTTTGAGGCATTATGTATTGGGACACTCAGCCACTTTTTAATCTGTACTTCAATATGTTATCCTCTCCCTGAGGTCATCCAGCAAGAACTGACTTCATATCCTGTTGCTCTTGGGCACAGACCCACTCTAGTCTCTGCGGTTTGTGTTGTTGTGTCTCGGCTTCAAGTTTTGCCAGTTCAGCTTTGAGACACTATTTGTTGTTTTTTCACTAGAAAGCACGGATACCCATGCGCCCTCATTCAGAAAAAAAAAAAAATGTTGAATATTGAAATCCCAAAAGAGTTCAAAGATGGCTCTCAAACAAAAATCCTGATTTACTTTGTTTATTTTCATTTTTTTTCCCTGTGGATAAATTAAGGGTGCAAGAATTGTATTGGCTTGTAAAAAAAAAATCTCTAGAATTCCAAAACATGAGCTATACTTGGATTGCACTGTTGTCTGTATGACACTACCAAACGTGCCATTGCTTATTTAAACTACTTTTTCTCTCCCCTCTCCTGTAATTCCATGTAGTCCTGTCACTGGTTTTGAAGGTAAGACTACAATATAACTCAATGCTCACTCTCTCAGTGTTTCCAGCAAAGCCTAAAGTCTACAAATAGTCCCGCGAGCAGGTGTTTACAAAATGAAAATTATTTATTGGCTTTAACTCTATATCGAGGATGCCTTGGAGGGTAGGGTTGTTGTACATAATGAAAGATACGTTCTGCAGATAGAACACATTTTACTTTTAAGCTTTCGGATCCAAAGAGCATAAATCCCCATGCGTGATACGGAAGGCAAATCTTTTAAATCTATTTTGGCATTGATTTTTCACTATACTGCTCATTGCTGTTCTTAAAGGGAAATGATTTTCTCACAAAGCACATACATAATGACTCTGGAAATGCCACACCTAGAAAAGCAGTTATGAATACCTGAAGCATTTAAAAATTTGAGTAGTCAAATGTACCAAACACTGCCAAGATGTAACCTGAAATATAACTTTTCACTATAAAATCCATTCTTTTTTTTTCCTATTAGCCTGATAACAAAATATTTTAATGTATATCAGTTTTGAAGAATTTTGGTCAATGCACTAATGGAATAATCATATAAACTCTTCTTTAGTTTCTCATTTTAAAAATTATGTGTGAAATTAGCACTTTGTATCCATACAATGGTGGTATTAAAAGAATTCAAATGTGCAAGGTCTTGAGAAGCTGAGCTGGTACATATCAGATGATAGAAGTGAGACTCTTCTTATAATACTAACATAAGCAGAATCTATGAGAAGGCATGTGGACATTTTAATTTTATGCAAATAAGCCTATAAAAGAACTACCCACCATTAACAGACATACATATATATATATATATATATATATATATATATATAACTTGTATACATATACAAATAATATATATATATTATTTGTATACATATACAAATATATATACACAGTACTTAAACCTGTTCTTTTTTCCGTTCTTAAATTATTTCATTAATGAGACCAAGAACCCTAAGAGGAAAGCCCTATTTTTACCAGCATTGCATGGAGGCTTTGCTGTAACTCCCCAACAATGAAATCTGTTCTTAAATGTACATTCTCAGTATATATAGAATTATGAAGGAATAATATCCAGAACCTTTGGGTGTTAGTTATTTTCTAGAAGAAAGTTATATTATTCAATATGCTCTCAAATAGAAGTCATAATAAGAAAAAACAGTCGTTATAATGTGTTTCAGTAAGGGCATGTTTTGTTTAAGTTGAATAAAAGCTATTTAAAACTTTAAAGTGTGAAATTACCCTTGGCCTTTGAAGTGGTAGTTTAATGTAAATGTAAGAATTAAAAGGTGACTAGCCATGTATTACTTTTTCACATTTGTCAGCTTAATCCAGCCGGGTAGTTTAGAAATTCTGTCACAGATGTCTGAAATTGTTAAAATTAGCATGTTTTATCTGCAGAATGCAGAATGTTCATTTACATAAAATTGGTTCATTTCTAACACAATGTAGCTATAAAAATATGTTTTATAAAATATGTATAAGGTAGTAGAAACAGTTTATGGGGGGAATTGTTTGAGAAGAAACATAGTAGCATTTCTAACAAATTGTCATGATTTCTCCCTGGTCAGATGTCCATTTTCTTAGATACATCAATATATAAAAAAATGAATAGGTTTACCTGAAATCGAAATCATAATCTATAAAATTACAAAAGCTAAAAACTGAATTCCAGTTGCTTTCATGTGTGCAGTTTGAAGTAAGCAAAAGTTGGAGATCCCAGAGTTCTTCTCATCTGCATTTTGTGCACCTACCATCGTTTGTGTGACACTCTCATTACCATGTATGTTGAAAAATTAAGAATCTGATGTAATGTTTACAGAAATGTTAATCCACTCAAATGATGCAGAATACTTAAGTATGAGTTACCTTTCTTCTGTAGTAGATTTATGTTTTGGGGAGGAACTTAGTGTACATCAAACCGTAAATTTTGAGTCAACAATATGTTGACTATCTTGAAAATCAAAGCACAGAAAATGTATGCAAAGTGTACTACAGTTACAGGTTCTCCAAGGTAGCTGCATGCATAGGCATGACTGAACCTAACTTCAAAGAGATGGTCATAGACACACCAGATGTTGTAAGCTGAGAACAAGCAGTATCTCAAGCTATGTTAGCCCCTCTTCCCAATTCCATCTCTCTTAACTATTCAACACAAGAGCACAGTCTGTCTCATGACTTAATAGACCTCAACCTTGTGCCAACCATAAATTAAGCAAAGGATAAAATACCATCTGAATCCCACAGAGGAGACTGTCCTGTCTTGCATGATGTACCAACAATATAATTGGTAAATAATTGATTCAAGACTGCTGTGTAACGCTAACGTTTACAGAATATGGTACACAGAAAGCTCATTTAGCACAGCTTGAATCTGCACTTCCAGGCCACTACGGCTTATATTTCATCCAAATTAACATCCTTTCCTTTTGCTTTTTAAGGGAGAGTCATTATTCTACAGTGGCATATTTCTAAACATGGTATTGAATTTCCTTAACTTTCTTAAGTACTCAACCTGGATGCAAGTATTTTCATACTCATGATACTTCACCATTATCAACAAGCTATCAAATTCTAATTTTCAGTACTGGCTTTATGCAATTGAAATTTCCTGAGGAAGTGTTTGAGTATATATGCAAGTAGAGATGATAAATTCTATGTAAATGGAAAACTTCAGGTCCTAAGCCATACCTACTCATCCTATAGATCCAAACTTAATTCTAGTACACCGCTTGAGACAAACGATTCATAAAAACGGGTTGACCACTTCTAATTTTATTCTCTTTAAATAATCCTTTCTGTGAAGAAGATCCTGTTTTCATTACATTTGACTCATTATGTGGAAGCCTGTGTAAGAAAGCTGTGAACTTTCTGTGAACTGTGGGTGGGGCAGATTGCACAATGTCCTTCCAAGGCCGCCTTCTAGAAAGCATTGGGACATGAAGAGGACACCCTGGCATATCCACACTATCCCCGTGGGAAAGGCAAAGGCCTGGGAAGGAGAGTCTTAGCTCTTTTTTACTTTTTAATATATTTGTTTATTTACTCTACATTCCGAGGGTACCCCCTACTTCCCCTCCTTGCAGTCTCCCCACTTCTCCTCCTATCCCCTTCCCCTTGCCCTTTCTCCCCAGAATAGGGGAGGCCTCCTCCCCGTGAGTTAACCTTCTCCAGCATATTATGTCATATCAGGACTGAGCATATTTTCATCCCCTGAGGCCAGGCAAGGTAGAACTTCCAGCAGGAAGTGACCCAAAAGCAGGTTACAGAGTCCGTGTTTGAAACAGCATCCCACACCTCCATTTGCCAGGTGTCCTATATGAAGACCAGGTTGCCCATCAACTACATGTGTGCAGGGGCCCTAGGTCCAGATCATGCATTTTTCTTAGTTAATGACTCAGTCTCTGAAAGCCGCCAGGGGACTGACACAGGATAGGCTCCCGGGAGGATATGGGTGTGACTCTAGCTGAGACTCCTAAATGGGGTGTGGGGAGGAGGAGGAGGACGTGAAGACTGAAGTGACCACCTCTTATTGAGATAGGACTAGTGGATGGAGGGAACAACAACCTACTGAGAAAACCTGTGATCCAAAAATTACTCTGCCTACTAGAAGTGCAGGGATAACGAGGGAACAAAGATTGAGAAAAAGTTCAAACAATAACTGGCCCAACCGAAGACCCACCCCACCCTAGAGAGCCAGCTCCTGACATTAATAAGGATGATCTGCTCTGCTTTAGGACAGGAGCCTAACTTGACTGTCATCTGTGAGGCTCTGGCTAACAGCTAATCCAGACAGAGGCTGGGATATGCAACCAAGCATGAGGCAGAACTCTGGGGGTCTTGCAGAAGTGTTGGGGAAAGATGGAAGGACAAGAAGGGACAGGAGCCTCCTAAGAAGACCAACAGTCTTAGCTGTTTTCGTAAGTCATGATATCAGGCTTTTTCTCTCCTTGTAAAGGTAATTCCATTAGCTAGTTGTAATTGCCACTCCATTTTTTATTACATTTAATACAATAAAAACGAGAAGGGCTTTGTTTGCACTTTTGAGCTCAAATGCCTAGAGTTCCTTGGAACACCATTAGGATCACCATAATATATACTGCAGATCTGAAACACTGAGGAGTGCTGGACATGAGGATGGGTGACATCAATATTTTACAATATTTTACAATGCTACAAAATAAAGACTAAACATAAAATATTTAATAATTTAGGATTATACTTAGTTAAAGAATTTCTTGAGAAATTAGAGCTTCTAATAAATTGACCTGAGTTAATTCTCGCTTAGTCCAGGAGAGAAAACCCAACCACTAGAATAGCCACCCTGACCTCACCGATACCAGTGAAACTGCTTTCTGTGTCATCATTGGTACATGAGAATTTGGTATACCATGGACATGGTGAAATCATGTTGAAGTTATGCTTTCCTTCTTCCTAACTGGAATGACTTTTTGATGCCTTTTCATCTGTTTAAGGCTACAAAGATCAGGTTAGATTAAAGTCTCTGTGGAAGAACCTTCATAACATATTTTATTGATTGTTTTCTAATTTTTAGTAGAATTTAAACTATTAACAGCAATAGTGTGAAAGGATGTCTAATAACCATTTAAAACATTGACCTAATGGTATACCAAGGCTTCTTTGTTCTCATTATTCCCAAATCAAGCTCTTTTGTCAGAAGAATTTTAATGAGATGCTAATGGAACCATTGTTCTTTCTTTTTCTAAACCTGACTCACACTAATATGCACATATATTGAAGCTAATGAAAGAAAATTATTACAAAAATTTAGCTAACTTGATAAAAGATAAGCATTTTTAAATTAGTAAGTATATGTAATATGTTGGATTCAAAGAATGCAAATTTTGTTGGAATTATGAAATTAAAATTAAGATAATACTTCTCAGATTTTCATTAAAATGTTTGTTTTTATAATCAAAAATTTTCTAAAATTTTTGAAAAGTAGTGAACTTACATTTTTAACTTACCATTATAACTAATAAATCAAACTCATAATTCCATTAATGCCAAGTACTTTCAAATACTAGAAAAATTAAAATTTATTTTATAATACAATCATAATATTTTAGGAAACACACATTTCGAAAAGTAAATGTTTATATTCACCTTTATATCTTTATGTTAAAATCAATTGGTGACTTTCTGTTTTTGGATATCACTAAACCTAAAGATTACAAAGATAGAATTAGCAAAACCCTCTAAGTTGTCAAATGTCTTCGTGGATAGAGGGTAGCACTTCTAACAGGGAGTGAAGATGAAGTAGACCTGCTCTTTTGAAAGGACTGGGCCTTTGTTCTATATCTGGAGGGTGTTTTCTCTTATAATGACCCATGACTCCAGGGTGAGAAGCAGAGAGGCCTGAGAGATATGGGCTACAGTCAAAGAAGAGGTGCTCATGAACAGAAAGATGCAAGAATGCAAAGCAAAGAGCTAACCCTTTCTTTCAAATTTGCCTTTTAGTATTTCCTGTAATTTTTCTTCAATTCGTACACAGGGACGGTTTTCACTGATACAGAATTCTGCTGGGGCAGATCTACCATCATCTTCTGTCATTGTTATTTATGTATCCCATCTAGGCATTTGCATATGAGAAAATTTTGCTTGCAATCTTTAATTATATCTCTGGTAATTTGATAATAAAATATTAATAATTCAAAATGTAGATGGATGGGAATATAAGTTACTAAAAGGAAAGATAATTAAATACAGTAAAATTAGAACTAAATAAAGCCTTGGTCATAATATGAAACTGCAGACTATGAACAAATGTTACTTAATTTTAATGGAAGTTCTGGCCATGTTATCTATATTATTTTTATTAATAAGCTAAGTAATCAAAAACATTTTTCTAAGGATGTAATCTGAATTTTAATGTTTAATAAAAATACTTAATTGAAGTGTGTTGGCTACTCTTTTATATTACAAATTATTTCAACGTTTCACAATGTTTTGCTTAAAATATAAACAGAGGCCTGGGCCTGGCATGGAGTCTTAGTGGTTAAGAGCACTTGTTCATTTGTTTTGTTTTGTTTTCTTCAGAGAACACAGGTGTGGTTCACAGCACCCACAAGGAGGCTGAAAAATATCTGTAACTCCAGTTACAGATCAATTTACATAGTCTGGTCTCTCTGAGCACTAGTTACATATATAGTATATATTTGTACATATAGAAAAAACAGTTATATACTTAAAATGAAAATAAATATTAAAATAAAATGGAAGTATGGATTTCATAACACGAAAATTAACATTTCTTTCTTGACTGGCTCTCATCCTCCTCAGTGTTCCAGGTCACCAGGTGACAGGCAGAAAGAAGAAACAGTGTGTGTGTGTGTGTGTGTGTGTGTGTGTGTGTGTGTTTTCAAATGTTCATGCACATGCACACATGCATGCATGTATATATATATGTGTATGTATTTATGTATGTATGTATGTATGTATGTATGTATGTATGTATGTTTTACTAGGTTTTAAACTGAGAGAATTGCATATGCTAAACCAGTGCTTTACTATGAAGGAACTAATCCCTGTTAATGTACTGTTTTGTACTGTCTTTATTTTTTTGAGTTGGCATGTTTTATAGAATAAAGGAATGAAAAAAAAACATTTTTTTTCTTTTTTATATTTATTATTATCAACAATTTTTCATACAATATTTTCCCTAATCTCTCAGATTCTCCCACCTTCCTTTTCTTTCAACTCCATGCTTTCCTTCTCTCCTTTTGCCTTTTTATTTTTTATTTAATTTTTATTTTTTATATTAATTACAGTTTATTCACTTTGTATTCCTGCTGTAGCCCTCTCTCTCATTTCCTCCCAATCCTACTCTCCCTCCCTCATCTCCTCCCATGCCATTTCCCCAGTCCACTGATAGGGGGGATCCTCCCCTTCCCTCTGACCCTAGCCTATCAGGTCTCATCAGGACTAGCTGCATTATCTTCCTTTGTGGCCTGGCAAGGCTGCACCCCCCTCATGGGGAGGTGATCAATGAGCCAGCCACTAAACTTATGTCAGAGACAGTCCCTGTTTCCACTACTAGGGAACCCTCTTAGATACTGAGCTGCCATGGGTTACATCTGAGCAGGGGTTCTAGGTTATATCCATGAATGGTCCTTGGTTGGAGTTCAAAAAAAACATTCTTAAGAAAAATGATGACTACAATCATTTTTGCTGAAATAAATATGAAGTGTAGAGGCTTTGGGGTGCTGCAAATGGTAATGTGCCTGGAAAAAGATACTCAGAACATGACATTTCACTAACTGCACAAACGTATAGAGGTAAGATGGGAGATTCTAAAAACAGCAAGCGCTTGAAAAGCCTGCTAATTCCTCAGCTTACAAATGACTCTTGTATGTGGCATGTCTACATGTAAGTGTGTGCATATATGTATGTGCACAAATGTTTTTTGGCCCTCCTAATTGCATGCCACATAATAGCAGTGAAAAAAGAGATGATGGCCTTTAACTTTGAATTTGTTTCTAATTGTAAAAACCATAGTTAGGGAAGATAAATAAATACATAGTGAATGAAGTTATTATGTGTAAGGGCAGCACTAAAATACTGATATGAGGCCGAGAGTCCTCAGACTAGGACATACTGGGTATGACGCAATAATTCTGTAGGCATTGCAGTGGCAGCTACGAAGATCCAAGGAGGCTCCTAGTTCAAGTTATATTAACTGACAAGTGCCCTAAGGTAAAAATTTGCCGAGATAAGTAAAAGGAAAACCTGGAAGTCCCAGGTTTGAGCCACAAAGGTGAAAGTAATGGAGAAAAAAACACAGACATGCAGCAAAGGACCCACAGTCTGAACAACTTTGACCCCATGTTTTGTTTTTGTTTTTATTCTTCTCGAATATAATACATTGTTTGTTTTTGTTTCGTTTTTGTTTTTGGTTGAGACAGGGTTTCTGTGTGTAGCTGTAGCTGTCCTGGACTTGCTCTGTAGACTAGGCTGGTCTCGAACTCACAGAGGTCTGCCTGCCTCTGCCTGCCTGAGTTATGGTATTATAGGCATGTGCCATTGCACCCAGGCTTCATATAATATATTCTGACAACAGCCTCCCCATTCTCTATTCCTTTATCCCAGCCTCCTCCCACCAGGACCCACTGCTTCTCTGCTTCAGAAGAAAGCAGCCATTCAGTGATAGCAACTGAATGTAGCACAACAAAATGCAATACACCTAGGCACAAACCCACATATTATAAGTCAACCAAGTAGGAGAAAAGGTTCCCAAGAACAGGAAAAAGAGGCAGGGTCACCCCTACTCCCACGGTTAGATGTCCTCCTCCCCCAGAACACACACACACACACACACACTCACATGCGCGCGCGCACACACACACACACACACACACACAAAGCTAAAGAACCACAGAATGACAGCATGTATGTAGAGAACATAGTGCAGACCCATGAAACACAACATCAACTCAGCACAGTTGCTTGGACATCACAGAGACTGAAGCAACAATCACAAACTCCCTAATATTTAATAAGTCATGAGTCCCTAGAGAAAGCTAAGTACAGAGACAGCATATATGCTCAAGTGAATTTAAGTGGATGCTTCAGGCAACAGGCTTAAAAAAATTTGTCCAAGTTAGGAACACATGTTAAAAAGAAAGCACTTTTCTCAGAAAGCGATAACAGAAGTTTATTGTATTCTGGTAGTGATCACGGTGGTAAGAAGAAGCAGGAATCTCCAGTAAGATAAAGGATCCAAAGGTAAAGATTTACTGACAAATTGAGTAAATTAATTGTTGGCTCAAATATTCATGTATTTAAATTATTGGGGAAAATGTTCTCTGCCAAACATTAACCACCTGAGATCCAGGGCTACACTATTGATTATCTCTGCCAGTTAATTTTGTTCTTTAGCAGACCTGATAAATAATTACCTGACATTTAATCCTTGTCAGGTGTTCTGTAGGCACCAAGAGTATAGCTTATCTCAAATAGATTTTTAAACAACCTGCTCACGTGTTTTGATTATAGTAGAAGAAATCCCGATAAGCTAGGGTCAGATGGAAGGGGAGGAGGTCCTCCCCTATATGGGGACTAGGGAAAGGATATATGGGGATACAAGGGAGGGTGCTGAGTGGGGAAACAAAGTGAATTGTAATAAATAAATATATAAATAAAATTAAATTTTAAAAATAAAAAATAAAATAAAAACATTAGACTTAGCAACTATTTGAACATGTGTAAATATATCCTAAAATTTAGTTATGTT
>REGO01001104.1:156637-167132 GCA_010120015.1 Rhombomys opimus | reverse complement strand
TGGGAACCAACTCAGGTTCTCTGTCAGAAAAGTGCACATTGAAGGGCCATCAGTCCCACGTCTTGGATTCCATTTTTAAGTCTTCTGAAATTGGACATGTTACTGTTGGTTAATTATCTTTTGAACACACAAATAAAACAAAGTTGCTTCTAACCAATAAATACGTGTTTAATTTTGTGGCAATACGTTGGTATATTTTAAAAATATACGTAGTTATATTTTTAAATAAATTTTCTTTCCCATTTTATTAATTAATTCAATTTACATCTTGATAACCGGCCCCTCTTTCCTTTCTTCCCATACCCAACTTCCCTCCTACATCCTCCCTCCCCTGTTCCTCAGAAAATGGGAGCCTCCCTACCCAGACATCCAATTCTGATGTCCATTCTATTTCCCATTCTGAGTGGAACTTTAGCATCCTCCCTTGGGTTGGGGTTACCTCACTCAGTAGCATATTTTCTAGTGTCATCCTTTTGTCTCAAAAAATTGCATGAATTTCTTGTTTTTAATAGCTGAGTAGTATTCCATCGTGTAAATGTACTATATTTTCTTTATCTATTTTTCAGTTGAGGAACATCTCTGTGGTTTCCAGTTTCTGGATGTTATGACTAAGGCTGCTTTGAACATAGCTGAGCAAATGTCTTTGTGGTGTGGCAGAAAATCTTGGGGGTATATGCCCAGGAGTGGTATAACTAGGTCTTGAGGTAGATCTATTCTCAATTTTCTCAGAAGCCCCCAGATTGATTTCCAAAATATTTGTACAAGTTTTCACTCTCAGTAAGAGATAAACCAGTACCTTATTTTTTAGGACTATAAGTATTCCAAATCAATTGTTAACCATAAATTCAATTATAAAACACCTGTAAATAATGCTTTAATACATTGCTACCAATATCTCTTTATATACATATATATTGAATACATGGTAGCTATTTACTATAAGAAAACTTTTTCACCTATTAGAATCATGTTTTCATGTTTAATGCATATTTGCATATTCATTAGCCATCTTTCTGTAATCTTGGCAAATATACTTCATAGTCATCGTTAATTTATTGCAACAAATTAAAAGAAGGGAGGTAGTCTCCTGATTTAATCAAGAAAGAATCTCACATCAGAAGTACATTTTGTATAATTCGATCTTGATTTTCTTTCCAGAAACCTGACCATTAAACCCAGCTAAGGATTGACAAGGAGATGAGGTGACCCATATGAAAGCAGCTTCTGAGCAGTTACACCAGAGGACGTTTTCAAGGCAGCAGATGGATCAAAGCACTTATTCTTCCTGGATTCTAACACAAAGCAACATCAAATAACTTAGCTGTCCTGGTTTGGTTTTCTTGCATGCTTTGAACTACAAGGATAATAGTCTTACCAAGGCTTTGTGTCCTGGAGTAAAAATCATGAGTGCTTTGCCTGGGTTGTGCTGAAGAGACTCATGAATAGTTGACGAAACAGATGAAAGTACTTCTCTTTCATTACTCATGAACTTTTGGTAATCTCGAGGCTTTAAGGTTTGGAAATATATTCAAAACATTTCTTTTTACCAGGTTTAGGTAGGCAATTTTAAAGTTAAAATAAATTTAAACTTATTTGAGCAATGACAGTTTTATAGAGAATATACTTACATGTGGTTAGTAGTGTGGTATATTGAAATAAATTTCTCAATAATAGCATAAAGAATGAAAATACAACTAAAATATTCCTATGTAATGGGGCATTTTCCTTTAACTTTGTATACAAAAAAATCAATATCAGAAGGAAAGCTTGATATTTTGAAAATAGTAAGAACTGAATACTACTTAGCAATTAGAAAGAAGGAAATCAAGAAATTTTCAGGTACATGGTTGGAACTAGAAAAGATCATCCTGAGTGAGGTAACCAAGAAGCAGAAAGACACATATAGTATATACTCACTCATAAGATAATATTAAACATAAAATATAGGATAAACATACTAAGATTTACAGTCCTAAAGAAGTTAAACAACAGAGGACGCTAGGGAATAGGCTGAAACCTTGCTCAGAAGGGCAAACAGGATAGATATCAGAAGTAGGAGAAGACAAGGAACAGGACAGGAGCCTTCCACAGAGGACCTCTGAAAGTCTCTACCCACCAGGGTATCAAAGGAGATACTGAGACTCAGAGCCAAACTTTGGGCAGAGTGCCAGGACTTCATGGAGGAAGAGGAAGATAGAAAGACCTGGAGGGGACAGGAGCTCCATGAGAAAATCAACAGAGCGAAAAGACCTGGTCCCAGGGGGTCCTGCAGAGACCTACATTTCAACCAAGGACCCTGCATGGAGAATAGCTAGACCCTCTGCTCAGAGGAAGTCTATAGGCTGCTCAGTTTCCAAGTGGGCTCTTGAGTAAGGCCAGCAGAAGCTGTCCCTGACATGAACTCAGTGGCTGGATCTTTTTATCATCTCCACCTGGGGAAGTTGGGTACAGGCTTGCCAGGTCACAGAGGAAGAAGATGCAATGAGCCCTGATGAGACTTGATAGGCTAGGGTCAGATAGAAGGAGAGGAGGTCCTCCCCTAACAGTGGACTAGGGAAAGGATGAAGGAGAAGAAGAGGGAGGGTGGGTAAGACTGGGAGGAGACAAGGAAGGTGGCTACAGCCAGGATACAAAGTGAATAAATTGTAATAAATATAACATATAAATAAATAAATATAAAAAAGATAGAAAGAATATTTTATTAGTTTTGAGTCACTCGTGCAATCTCAGAGCAAGTGGAATCTTCTCTGTCTTATTGTTAAGTCTGGAAATACCCCATTTATAAACAGACATGCTGGTGTCCTTGGTTCTGATTATCATCATTGTGTGTCATCATGAATTTTTACGTTTCATATTTCCAAAACATATCAAATGAAAAATTATACTTAAATCATCAATTTAAGTTTGATAAAAAAATGAATCATGAGATAGTTGTAGATATCACAAAAGAATAAAAGAAATATCTATTTATTAACACATACTAACATATGTATTTCAAAGAATATTTATTAATATTATTATTTATTACAATTTATTCAATGTGTATCCTGGATGTGGCCCACTCCCTTGTCTCCTCCCAATCTCACCCTCCATCCCTCTTCTTCCCCTATGCCTCTTTCCTAGTCCACTGATTGGGGAAGCCCACTTCTCCTTCTATTTGACCCTAGCCTACTAGATTTCATCAAGACTGGTTGCATTATCTTCCTCTGTGGCCTGGCAAGGCTGGACCCCCCCAGGGGCAGGATATCAGAGATCCTGTCACTGATTTCATGCCAGAGAAGGTACCTGATCCAAGTGCTAGGGACCCCACTTGAATACTGAGTCTATGGGCTACATCTGAGCAGGGGTTTTAGGTCCTCTCCATGCATTGCCTTTGGTTGCAGTATCAGTCTCTGCAGGCCTCACTGGGCACAGTCTTTTTCTTTTTCTTTTCTTTTTGTTTGTCTCTGTTGGTTTCCTTTTGGAGATCCTGTCCCCTCCAGGTCTTTCCGTCTCCCCCTTATTTAATAAAATTCCATGCCCTATGCCCAAAGTTTGGCCATGAGTCTCAGAATCTGCTTCGATACCTCAATCAGTTAACTCTTTCAGAGGCCCTCTATGGTAGCCTCTTGTCCTGTTCCCTGTCTTGTCCTGCTTCCAATGTCTATTGCATTTGTCCTTCTGAATGAGGATTGAGCATCTTCCCTAGGGTCTTCCTTGTTGTTTTCCTTCTTTAGGAGCATTGATTTCATATATTTAACCTATATTATATGACTAATTTCCACTTATGAGTGAGTATATACCATGTGTGTCTTTCTGATTCTGGGTTACCTCACTCAAGATGATCTTTTCTAGTTCCTAACATGTTCCTGCAAATTTCATGATTTCCTTCTTTTTAATAGCTGAGTAGTATTCCATTGTGTAATCAATACATGGGACCTCATGAAACTGAAAAGCTTCTGTTAAAAAAAAAAAAAAGGACACTGTCGTCAGAACAAAATGACAGCCTACGGATTGGAAAAGGATCTTCACCAACCCTTTATCTGACAGAGGGCTAATATTCAGAATATATAAAGAACCTAAGTTAAATACCGACAAATCAAGTAATCCAATTAAAAAAAAATGGGGTACAGAGCTAAACTGAGAATTCTCAATAGAGGAATATCAAGTGGCAGAGAAACACTTAAAGAAATGCTTAACATCCTTAGTAATCAGGAAAATGCAAATCAAAACAACTCTGAGATTTCACCTTACACCCATCAAGAATAGATAAAATCACAGATTCAAGTGACATCACTTGCTGGAGAGGATGCAGAGAAAGCAGAACCGTTCTACATTGCTGTGGGAATGTAAACTTGTACAACCACTTAGGAAATCAGTCTGGCTCTTTCTTAGAAAGTTAGGATAAGTATTACCTCAAGATCCAGCTATGCCATTCCTAGGCATATAACCAAAGTATGCTGAACTATACAACAATGACATTTGCTCAACCATGTTCATAGCAGCTTTATTCGTAATAGCCAGAACCTGGAAACAACCCAGATGTCCCTCAGCTGAGGAATGGATAGAGAAATTATGGTACATTTAAAAGAAAATTTAAATCTGCCAATTCATATAACCAGAGACAACTGTAGAAAATTCTGTTACATTTAGAAATTTTGTGGCGATTTAGTAAACATCTTAATGTACTTTTAAAATATCTTCAAAACTAATATACATTAAGATTTTACACTTTTTAAAAATATTTAATTATTTTGTTTCTTTCATAGACAAAAATGAACAAAGACTAGTTTGAGGTAACTGAAGGAAAACTCTGACCTTCGACCTTCTTTTGGTAACTGTATTCAATGAGGGACAAAAGTAAGCACCTGACACCTTATACTCTAATTATACCACCTGATTTATAGTCATTTGACCACCCACATCTGATTTTACTTCTTATTTATTTACGTGAGAGCTAACATCACTCATTCCATGCAATTTTTATTCTGTCAACACTTACAATTTTCCTCCCTCAAATACACTTTTGTGAAATTCATATTTAATTTTGTAATTCTGGGTCAGAGGCTAGGAGATCATATACAAACCACTGTCTGATTTGCAACTTATTCTGCTTCACATTTCATAAGAAATGCATATATACTTCATATATTAGTTTAAAAAGGAAAATATATGTGGAAGGGAACATATGAAATCCCTGAAGACAGCGTGTCTTTGAATGATACTGTACAGTATCATTTACTAAATCCAGTTCTGTTCATTCTCATTGATGGGTAATACTGTATTTACTCAAACTGAACAATAAGTCCTATGAATATAATTAATGGCCATAAAACAATTTACATTTTTATCAAAAATAAATCATGGTATGTATGCGAAAAGTATTTTTATTTCCACAGGCTCTTGTTTAATTAAACAAATTAGATGTGTTTCCAAGTTCCTCATAATCTGCCAACACCAGGCAACTGTTGCTGTAAATATTCATCTCCTGTGGTTTCATTTGCACCCATCAGAATATGGAGACAGTGTCTTTTCCTACTTCTATTACCCCGCCACTCTCTCATATCTCTAAGCTGTGAACTCATTACACATAAATTTATTAAGTTCTTATTTCATTGCTTGATTTTTTAAAGATATATTTGAAAGTGAGTGAGTCTTACCAGAATACCTTCATTTTTGGCACCTGTCTAAGACTGTGTTGTATTCTTCATTTTTTGTCATTGTTTAACTTTTATGAATTTAATCCATTATGTATTTTTATTTTATAAATTGATAAACCTTTTAAATATAATTTTGTATTACAATTTATTCAATTTGTATCCCACCTGGTGCCCTACACTCTTGCCCTCCCAATCCCACACTCCCTCCCTTCCTCATCTCCTCTCATGCCTTTTCCCTAGTCCACTGATAGTGGAGGACCTCCTCCATTTCCCTCTGACCCTAGTCTATCAGATCTCATCAGGATTGTCTCTAACAGTCTCCCTCTCTGGCCTGGTCAGGCTGCTTCCCCCTCAGTGGGAAGGTGATCAAAGAGCCAGCCATTGAATTTATGTCAGAGACAGTCCCTGTTCCCCTTATCAGGGAGCTCATTTGGAGACTGAGCTGCCATGGGCTACCTCTGCATGAGATCCAGGTTATCTCCATGAATGGTCCGTGGTTGGAGTATCAATCTCAGAAAAGACTCCTAAGCCCCCCCCCCCTTTTTTTTGGTTCTGTTGTTCTTCTTGTGGAGCTCCTGTCCTCTCCAGGTCTTACTTTTTTTTCCTTCTTTCTTTCTTTACTTTTTCATTATTAATTTTTATTTTTTTATATTAATCACAGGTTATTAACTTTGTATCCCATCCATAGCTCCCTCTCTCATTCCCTTCCAACCCCACCATCCCTCCCTCATCTCCTCCCTGCCCCTTTCCAATTCCACTGCTAGGGGAGGTCCTCTTCACCTTCCATCTGACCTTAGCTTATCAGGTATCTTCAGGAGTGGCTTCAATGTCCTCCTCTGTGACATAGCAAAGCTGCTCCTCTCTCAGGGCAGCAGGGAGGTCAAAGAGCAAGCCACTGAGTTCATGTCAGAAATAGTCCCTATTCCCCTTACTAGAGAACCCACTTGGATACTGTGCTACCATGGGCTACATCTGAGCAGGGGTTCCAGGTTATATCTATATATGGTCCTTGATTGGAGAAACAATCTCATAAAAGAGCGACTTTGCCCTGATATATTTGGTCCTTGTGGAGCTCCTGTCCTCTCCCGGTCATTCTAACTCCCCCTTCTTTCATATGATTCCCTGTACTCTGCCCAAGATTTGGGTATGAGTCTCAGCATTTGCTTTGATACACTGCTAGGCAGAGTCTTTCCGAGGCCCTCTGTGGTAGGCTCCTGTCCTTTTACTTGTTTTCTTCTACTTCCAGTGTCCATCCCATTTATTTTTCTAAGTGAGTATTGATCATCTTACCTCAGGTCCTCTTTCTTGTTTATCTTCTTCAGGTGCACATACTTTAATATGTTTATCCTATCTTATAGGTCTATATAAGTGAGTATATACCATGTGTGTCTTTCCGCTCCTGAGATACCTCACTCAGGATGATCTTTTCTAGATCCCACCATTTATTTGCCTGCAAATTTCATGATTTTCATTTTTTTTAATGCTGAGTAGTATTCCATTTTGTATAAGTACCACAATTTCTGTACCCATTCCTCTGTTGATGGACATCTGGGTTGTTTCCAGTTTCTGACTATTAGGAATAAAGCTGCTATAAACATGGTTGAGCAAATGTCCTTGTCATGTACTTGCATGTTTTTGGGTATATGCCTAGCAGTGGTATAGCTGGGTCTTGAGGTAGCACTATTCCTAATTGTCTGAGAAAGCACCAGATTGACTTCCAAACTGGTTGTACCAGTTTACATTCCCACCAGCAATGGACCCTTCAGGTCTTTCTATCTCCCCTTCTTTCATAAGATTCCTTGCACTCTGCCCAAAGTTTGGCTAAATTGATATACTTAACACTTGATATTTCACAGCCAAGTCAACCTTGCAAAAACACTGCAGTTAGGAAATTTAGAACTATAGAACACTACCTTTTTTTCCATGAAGTATGTTTTATGTATAGCAATGAATCTAATAATACTATATTAAAATTAAAATTTTAAAATAATATTCTCTGTTAATAGAAACATCATGAGAGTAACCTGACAGCTAAGATGGCTAACATGCTCTATTTAAATGTAAAAACTTGTGTTTGTATTCAGGATTTCCAAACATTCCTTTATGATAGACAAGAAAATAATTCAAGACTGGATAATAGATGCTTTTTAAAGTTAACTTTAAAAATTGCTTAAAGAGCCAAAGAATCCAGTGCAGGAGCACCTGCTGCAAGCCATTAGCATCATAATTTGCAGACATTAATCTGACATGACATTTTTCAACTTCTCCCCTCTTACAAAACTTAGGTCATAATGAAGTTAACCTTTTACACATGCATCTACAGTGCAGCAGATTTGACTCATAAATTGTTCAACTGTTTTGAAGCCCAATCAGGAGACTGTCAAGCCCTCATTGCTGCAGAGGCAATGTAAAAAAGTATGCATACAATAGTTTTTAACGTTTTACCAAGCAACCATAGGTATTGACACCTGTGACTCTGCATGTGATGTTGTAAAGAAAGGAAAGGACAATTTTCCTTTTTCTTTTATTATTATCATTTACAATTTATTCACTTTGTATCCCAGGTGCAGCCTATTCCCTCCTCTCCTCCGGGTCCCACTCTTTCTCCCTTTTCCTCCTCTATATCTTTTCCCCAATTCCACTAATAGGGGCAGTCCACCTAGGCTACTGCCTGACCCTAGCCTATCAGGACCATCTGGATCCTCTTCCTCTGTAGGCTGCATAGGTCGCCCCACCAGGGAAAAGTGTTCTAGGAGCAGGCAACAGAGTTCATGTCAGAGACTGTCTCTTCTCCTTTTGTTAGGGAACCCCCATGGAGACTAAACTGTCTCTGGGATACATCTGAGCAGGGGGTCTAGGTCCTGTCTATGTATGGTACTTGGTTGCTGCATCCTCTTTGCAGTACCCCCAGAGCCCTGCTTTTTCTTTCTTTCCTTTTTTTTTTCTTATTGTTGTTGTTCTCCTGTGGCTCCTCCCCGGAGTCTTTTATATTCCCCTTCTTCCATAAAACTCTAAGCACTCTGTCCACTCTGGCTGTGAATCTCTCTGCAGCTGCTTTGATCCACTGCTGGTTTGAGTCTTTTAGAGGATATCTGTGGTAGGATACAGAGGGTTAATATCCAGAATATATAAGGAACTCAAGACATTAAACACCAACAAACCAAAATAATCCGATTAAATATGGGATAAAGAGCAAAAGAGAATTCTTATCAGATGAATATCGTATGGCAGAGAAAATGCTCAACATCCTTACTCATTAAGGAAACACAAATCAAGACGACCCTGAAATTTCACCTCACACCCATCAGAATGGCTACGATCAAAAACTTAAGGGCTGATGCATGCTGGAGAGGTCATGGGAAAGGGGATCCCTCCTCCATTGATGGTGGGAATGTAACCTTATACAACCACTTTGGATATCAATCTGGCACTTTTTCAGAACCTTAAGACTTAGCTATACCACGACTGGGCTTATATTCGAACATGTTCAACTACACCACAAGGACATTTGCTCAACTACGTTCATAGCAGCTTTATACATAATAGGCAAAATCTGGAAATAACCTAGATGTCCCTCAACCGAAGAATGATACAGAAATTTTTGGTACATTTAAACAATGGCATACTACTCCACTATTAAAAAGCAGGAAATCATGAAATTTGCAGGCAAATGGATGGAACTAGAAAAGATCATCATGAGTGAGGTGGTATACACTCACTTATCAGTGGATATTAGCCATATTATATAGGATAAGCATACTAAAACATACAGACCTAAAGAAGCTAAAGGACAAGGAAGACCCTAGGAAAGATGCTTAATTCTCATTCAAAAGAGAAACCAGGATAGACAGTGCAAGCTGTAGAGGACAGGAAACAGAACTGGAGTCTATCACAGGTCTCCTCAGAAAACCCATATTTTTACATGTAAGGAAGGTCCAAAAACTGCATTTGAATACTTAAGTCCTGGTATCTGTTGGAATTTGGAAGGGTTGTGTGTTGAGAAGTGATAGGGAAAATTGAACGTGAGAAAGGGTGGCTGGACATGGATATGGCATACACATTTGATGTTTTAAAGGGGAAATTTGTAAAAAATAGTCATCTATAGGGAATGTAAATCAAATGCACAAACTTAATATTTTGTAATGCATTTTGTGCATTATTTGCGTAATCTTTCTTTCTTTCTTTCTTTCTTTCCTTCTTTCCTTCTTTCTTTTATGATTTTCAAGACAGGGTTTCTCTGTGTAGCGCTGGCTTACCTGGCCTGACCATGTAGAACACACGCCACTCAAACCTAGAGATACCACTGTCTCTGCCTCCCAGAGGGCTAGGATTACAGGACTCTGCCAGCTATACTTGCCTCATTTTTAAACTTTTATTAATTACTTTTTATTCACTTTGTATCTCCCCATAAACCCCTCCCTTTTACACTCCTAATCCCACCTTCCCTCACCCTTCTCCACGCATGACCCTCCCCAAGTCCACTGATAGGGGAGGTCCCCCTCTCCTTCATTCCCATATTAGTCTATCTGATCTCATCAGGAGTGGCTGCATTGTCATCTTCTGTGGCCTGATAAGGCTGCTGCCCGCTCTGGGGGAGTTGATCAAAGAGCAGGCTAATCAATTTATGTCAGAGACGGTCCCTGTTCCCATCACTATGTAAGCCACTTGGACACTGAAATGCCATGGGCTACATCTGTGCAGGGGTTCTAGGTTATCTCCATGCATGGTACTTGGTTGGAGAATGAGTCTCTGTAAAGACCCCTGTGTTCAAATTTTCTGATTTTGTTGCTCTCCTTGTAGAGTTCCTGTCCTCTCCAGATCTTTCTATTTCTCACTTCTTCCATATTATTCCATGC
>REGO01001104.1:122935-142539 GCA_010120015.1 Rhombomys opimus | reverse complement strand
CAAATTATAAGAATACTATATAGAAATCACAGTCTCTCTTACTGTGTTAGCAATAAAACTTATATCTACAAAACTCTCTTCATGTTCCTAATAAAAGCTTTGCTTGTTTGTAACTGCTCCAAATTGAAAACAATCAAAATGTCTTTCAATAACTGGGTAGATAAACAAACTCTGATTTATTTCTACAATGGACTGTGTTCACCAATAAAATGTAATGAGCCCTGAAGTTCAAGTGACATGTATCTTAAATGCAATTGATATGTGAAAGGACACAATCTCAGCAAGCCACATACCCTTCGAATCCAAATTATCAATATTTTGTAAAAGGTAACGGAAGAGATAACAGTGTTTGTCAGCAGGTGATGGGAAAGGAAAGCTGAATAGAGTAAATGTGGGTACGATTTAGGGAATCAAAATATTCTTCTATAGTACGATACTCAGTGACTGACCATGCATATCAAAATTTATAAAACATCACAATCCTGACATGTGCAAAATAAAAGAAAGTTCTTAAGGAACCAGGAGCTATAAAAATGAATAACAAACATAATTAAAATAACCTGCGTTTGCAATGTATATATCAATCACACTTTAGAGAGTGATTGCATTTTCCTGACTTGTATCTACTGGGAAGTGACTTATAGTTTCAGATTGAAAGCAAATTCAAAAGCAAAAGATTTATAAAAATAACATGGTAAACACGAGTCTGACAAATGTCTCCTGCATGGTACATAAATCTAGTGCTCATTTTCCTTCATGCCGCAACACACCAGGATACATACACACCAGCACCGTTTTTTTTTTAAATTTAATTAAATTTAATTTTTTTATTACTAGTTACATTTTATTAACTCTGTATCCCAGCTGTATCCTGCTCCCTCTTTTCCTCCCACTCCAACCCTCCCTCCCTCATCTTCTCCCTGCCCCTTTCCAAGTCCACTGATAGGGGAGGACTTCTTCCTCTTTCATCTGACCCTGGTTTATCAGGCATCTTCAGGACTGCCTGCAAAGTCCTCCTCTGTGGCCTAGCAGGACTGCTCCTCCCTTGGGGGTGGGGAGGCCAAAGAGCCAGTCATTGAGTTCCTGTCAGAAATAGTCCCTGTTCCCCTTACTATGGGAAACCAATTGGTTACTGAGCTACCACGGGCTTCATCCAAACAGAGGTTCTAGGTTATAGCCACACATGGTCCTTGGTGGGGTGTCGGTCTCAGAAAAGACCCTTGTGCCCAGATATATTTGGTCCTTGTGGAGCTCCTATCCTTTCCACGTCATACTAGCTTCCCCTTCTTTCACATGGTTCCCTGCACTCTGTCACAGTTTTGGTTATGAGTCTTAGTATCTGTTTTGATACACTGCTAGGTAGAGTCTTTCATCGTCCCTTTGTGGTAGGCTCCTGTCCTGTTACTTGTCTTCTCCTATGTCCAATGCACATCCCATTTGTCTTTCTAAGTGAGGATTGATCATCTTACCCTGGGTCCTCTTTCTTGTTTATCTTCTTTACACACCAGCATTGTTATAGGCATGGAAGTCAGGTTTCCCATTCTTGTAGTGAGGAGCTGTGCATGGAGAAGCAAATGGTCTATGCAGAAACAGATAGATTGGGACTCAGAGCTACTATCTTCACCATGCACTTCCCTCAATATGGAAACAAATGTTTACATGAAAAATATTTATTGATGTGTTTATCCTAGGAATAGTATATATCTTTATGTCCTTTCTTTCTTTTTTTTTTAGGAGACCTAAACAAATAGCACCATATAACCCATGAATATATTTTAACTTTTGTCAGTGTTATAATGAAATAAGAGCATCTTGGGAAAAGGTCAATTATAAAATAAGAGAAGGAAATAGACCAGATGAGTAATCTTTATCATGAGAATAACAAACTGTGCCCTCTCTCTCAACAAACAGACAAAGAAACAGCAGGGATAAAATAAAAAATAGATTTATGCACAAGAGACCCAGGAGCTAATCCAAAAATTCCAATATGTGAAGTGATAAAACTTGAGAAGAAATGAATAAAGTATGAATAAATAAAGGTTATAACTGAATATATAAAATAAGCATCATTAGCTCATCTAATACAAACAAGTGATCAATAAATATATAAACAAGTTTAGAGGGACAAATCTGTGCAGAACACCATCAGTACTTAACTAAAACCATCAGTACTTAAGTACTTTGCCATTATGATGTTTTAGGTCCTTCATTTTGTCAGTTCCACATAGTAACTTCCATTCAATAAAAAAAATACGAAAAGAAAATCCTCGACCTGAACAGCATAAAAGTTTGAGATACACTGCTCCTGTCATGCAATCAGTTGGCTCTGTTGATGATTTTTGACATAATGTCTTGAGGACAGGATTGTACTTGTGGGATACCACTATCTAAAATCAAGAAATTCTACAGTAGTAATAACAAAGTATTAGACAAAAATCTTTCTGTGGACATTCTACGCATTACTTAATCTATATTTTTAAAAACATCTCAGCTGTAGATCCCTCCCATAAATTGTAATAAATCATAATAAAAATGCAATATTGTAAAAAAAATGCATTAAAAACAAATTATCACAAAGTCAGAAACTGTCATAGCTGTGGGAAACTTAAGAAAAATAATACAGTTTATTAGAGGCATATAATTATGGATGACATCTTACTACATGACTGTATTCCTAAAAGAGAATTCCAAATCTTTATAAATGTCAATTAGTCATTACCATTGATTTATTAATTATAACACGTGTAACACTGTATGACATAGTAAGGCCAGAGAAATTCTATTATGTAGTATATTAGCACTCCTTTTAGCTCCATAATAAAGATTAAAAATATAAAATTATAACATTTGAATATATTTAATATAATATAAAAATATAATATTTGAATATAATAATAAAAATATTTGATTATTATATTTTGTCACTAGGCTATGAAATAGTAGTGAGGTTATTCCATACTTTAATTTTTGTTTATATCATTGATATATCACTATTATAGGGTTAGGAATCAAATTGAATTGTAAGCTTAAATGAATGAAGGACTGTTGTAATAACTTCTAATTATAAATTAGGCACCCATGCATATTTATAAACTGAAGAACACATGTATGGAGGCATGTAGAAACATATAACAAATAGACTTAAAATTAATATACTGTAAGCTACATATGATAAAATATTTTGCATAAATTATCAATACGTGGTGACACACAGAAATAAACTGGTTCTGTGTTTCTATCTGTTGTATAAAATACATACATAATACACGCTTAAATTTCATAATTTTTTTATGTTAATCACAGTTATCTACTATGTGTCACAGTCATAGCCCCCTTCCTCATACCCTCCCAATGCCAACTTCCCTCCCTCATCTCCTCCTGCCCCTTTCCAAGTTCACTGATAGGGGAGGTCCTTCTCTCCTTCCATCTGACACTAGCTTATCAGGTAACTTCAGTACTGGCTGCAATATCCTCCTCTGTACCCTAGCAAGGCTGCTCTTCCCTCAAGGCGTTGGGGGGGTGCGGGGGTCAAAGAGCCAGCCATTAAGTTCATGTCAGAAATAGTCCCTGTTCCCCTTTCTAGGGCACCCACATGGATACTGAGCTACCATGGGCTACATCTGAGCAGGGGTTCTAGGTTATATCCATACATTGTCCTTGGTTGGAGGAGATACAGTCTAATAAAAGACCCCTGTGCCCAGATATATTTGGTCCTTGTGGAGCTCCTGTCCTCTCCACGTCATACTAACTCCCTCTTCTTTCATATGATTCCCTGTACTCTGCGGAAGGTTTGGTTATGAGTCTCAGCATCTGCTTTGATAAACTGCTAGGTAGAGTCTTTCAGAGGCCCTCTGCAGTAGGCTCCTGTCCTGTTGCTTGCTTTCTCCTACTTCCAATGTCCATCTCAATTTTCTTTCTAAGTGAGGATTGATAATCTTAGCCCGGGTCTTCTTTCTTGTAATTTTTTTAGGTGTACAGATTTTAGTATGTTTATCAGTCTTTCTACCTGATCTTGACTTAGTTTTGGTAGATGGAATCTTTCAAGGAAGTTATCCATTTCATTTAGATTTTCAAATTTTGTGGCATATAGGCTTTTGTAGTATGACCTAATAATTGTTTGGATTTCCTCAGTGTCTATGTTTATCCTATCTTCTAGGTCTAGTAAATTTTCTTTAACATATGGTACTATACCTGGCTGATAAGAGTTTGAAAACTGCTTATTGCTTAGTATTTTTGAATGCTTAAAGTTCTTTATAATAAATGGAACTTTCATTTTCTTTGTTGTGTAGTATACTATTTTTGTATTTATTAAATCCTTAAAAAGTAATACTAGTGATTCATTCCAGTTGGAGCTTGCAGGTTCCCTGAATGGATTTTGTTGAGTTCTGTTCCAATGAAAGCATTCAGTGATATTTGAGTGTAAGGAGTTAAACTGCATAATTTCGGCCTAGCATGAGCTAAAAACTGGGCTCTATTCTTAACACTGAACACACACACTCATACACAAAATATGCATATACACACACATTGAAACTTGTGTGCATTTTATCTACGTTTTCATTTTGCAATCTTTTCTATAAACAATTTTGCACATCAAATCTATTGATAACTTGGAAACTTAGTGAATGATAACTTCAAATATAGGTTAAATTTGTTTTCTTGAATGGTTGCCAAGCAAAATCTTGCTCAAGAGTCTTTTTACGAGGAAGTATTGAGATGTCCTCCCTTGTATTGGCAAGGGTTGTTTTTATAATTGCTTGCATAGAGGAAAATTCGGAAGGATTCTTTCTGCAGCATCCACACTGAAGTCCCCTGAAGTATTTGTTGTTATGACTGACAGCATGATTATACGATCTCTTAAGTGGCCATGATTACATTGTGAATCCTCGTGTTGAAAATTTTCATGTGTTTTATACTGCTGATAGCCTTCAAATTAGTGAGCACTTACCCCCAAAAGCCACTAGAATAAATATGTAAGTTTGAAAGACTCTCCAGTATTTTTCAAGAATGTATTTCATTGTAGTGAGATATTTTTGCTATATTTAACTATAGTCACCTTTCTGGATATAATAATAATCCATCCCATGTTTCTTTATAATACCTTCTAACTGCAGAAGGCTTTAATAATATTATATTCCAACATTTCTGATGTGAATAAATATAGCATAAATACTTTAGTGGCTGTTAAAAAACACATTTAAAACCCTAAGAATAAACCCGTATTTATATCTTACTGGAATATCCCAAAGCACCAAAGGATACATAAAATGAGGAAAGCAAGATTTTAACAAAACTACATATCAATAAAGTAAATAACCATTGCAACATATTATATTAAAATCATAAGAATTCGATCTCTCTGGATACTTTATTTTACTATACACAATCTTGTTCATTTGTGATTATGTGGGGTGATACAATATCTCCAAGATGATATGAGGTGATGTCAATGACTTCAGAGTTATGGTTGTAGTAGCATAGTACCACAACAGCTGCCCCAATACCTGAAATATTTATTAAATGACTAGCTGGAGGGTAGCATATACTGCATAGACACACTGGCTAATGCTTCATGTTTTCACTAGTACAGAACAAAGTGGATCACCATTTCCTCACACATTCATAAAGGTATACCTCTGAATTGTTTACTAATGGAATTTTCATTTTCAATTTTTGTTAATACATATTGCATGGATAACTGATCTCATAAAGATTTTACAGACACATTTTATATACTTCTATCATATTCCACCGAATAGTCTCATATTTGTTTGTCTGGAGGTAATTAAACCACAGAGAGTGTAACCACATAATTTTATGTCTTGTTACATTCTTGTATTTCAATATACTAAATTTTTACTGTCACAATGGCATTTAAATATTTTTAAAAATACATTTCCTTAATATGTTATGATTATAATCTGCAAAATTAAACTCATGTTGCTGCATACTTTATTATATTTCATAAATCTTCATTTGAACATGTAAGCGTTTTACTTTAAAAAAAAACACACATGTGTTGTATACACTATGTGCATGGTTTTTGTATCCATGTCTGTGATTATAAATTTGTAATTATAAATATTGCCTGTAGACTTTTCCAGAACTATTAATGACTGCTGCAGTAATTCAGGAAACAATTTGCCTTGGGAAGGAATGATTTCCTGGACTGAAGATAAACTTCACATCCTCCTGGCACAAGAAGCAGACAACAGTGACTCAATTTTTCCAACAAAATTGAATTATATATACTTGTGGTTAGATTACATGGTTAATTTTGGATTCCTCATTTTTTGTTTCCTTTAACTTTCACTGTTATGTTTTCTTGTCAATCCTATCACTGGATACTTCTTCTTTTGCATTATATATAATTTTGCTCTCTGTTATATTTGTTAATTAGACTTTTTATGTTTTGATATCTTTTGTAGTTAGGATTGTTTAGAAATAAGACAAAATAAAACTGTTTATAATGGTTTGCTTATCAATATATAACAATTTGGCCATTTTTTTGGTTATTTTTAAACTAAATTGATCTTCACCTGCAGGCATTCTTGTAGATTTTCAGTATATATTCCAACTTTCAGCATAATCTTGGCAATATGTATTTTACATTTAATGTTCAAATCCAGTAGAAGTTCAGGAATTCCAGAAATCAGATTTTGGGAAGTGCAGCTGTATGTTCCCTGGGCATTTTGCTAAGAAAGAGTCACGTGTCACCCTTACTGCACAAACATGCTGTACAAGGAAGCAGAAAAAGCAACATATAAAACTGACTTTTAAGAAGGAAAAAATAATGTGAACATTAAATGTTCACATTCCAGGATATATCCCTTGGCTTATTAACCAGAAAAGTTACACAATGTTGGATTTTTGCCTAGGTTTATACTTTTCTCCATTTGAAATTTGCATGCTTTGTTACTATTACTTGTTTAATAATTTCTTCACCCCAGAACTGTAAACTTTGTAAGGACAGGAGGTATGCATGTTTCTTTTAATATGAATGCTGTCTGAAAAGTACAGTAACTCATGAAGAAACATGAAATAAATACTTGTAGAGAATAAGTGAATTACTGATACTGAGTTGTATCAGATTGGAAGATATGAATTCTTTCTCCTGATCAGAAAAACAATTAAAATACAAAAATTGGACAACTGGGTAAGCAAATGGATACATGGGATAAAATATTCCAAAACCTGAAGGAAAAAGTCAATGTCCAAACTTATATGAGTCCAGAATTGACTTGAATCTCACCTTTTACTGTTTGCCCATGATAATGTATATAAATATAATCTTCATGTAATAAAGAATAATTTCACAAGCCATGCAGGGGAAATCTTTTGCAAGCATTCCCAGTTCAAGTGTCTCAGCACCTTGATTTTAACATAAAAGTTCACAATATATCATCTGATTCTCATTAAAATAACTTTCCTTGTCCCCAAAGTCTATTTCCACAATTATAAGATTCTTTCACTGTATAGGAAACTTGTTTTGCACCTTAAAGTAAATATTGCTTGGAGTTCAGCTGCCACCACCATATATATAAATTAATTCCAGAGAAAAACAAATGATGATTCCCAAGCCCATTGTTCTGTTTCTTTCATTCACACTCTCTCCTATATTTTAATGGGACAACACTTCATAAAATTCCAAACACTCTTTACACTGTGTCCACAGAAATGTTTATTTGAGTTCTATGAGCCACCTTAGCAAATTAATCAAAACCAAAGGAGATACGTAGGGAGTGCAATTCCTAGAGAGCTGACCTAAAGCATAGGTATGACAGCCTGAGGCTTATACATGGCTGATGCAGATTGCCAGTCTTTAGGGATTGAGTGCTTGGTGTAGATGTGATAAGACCTTTACTTAGATCTTGTCAGACCTACCCACCCCTGGGAGACTGCCATGCATTGTCTGCCCAAGAGCTTATTCAAGTTTGTCAGTAGAAATGGATGAGTGGTTTTCAAAGTATCCAATGCTGATGGCATTGTCTACAAGAGGCACAGTTTGAATTTTTTTCCAATTAAATTATATGGAGTTTGCTTTTCAGTGAGGATTCTCATATTTGGACTAAAGCAGGCATGTGCACATTTGTATATTGGATCTTTGCATATATGTGTGCCTGTGGGGAGAGTGTGTGTGTGCCATAATACCATATGAAATGGTAGGCCTTATCAGTATCTGACATCAGTTCCTCAGTACATGTAAGAATGTATAAAGGTCAGGAAGTATAGATACAAAGAGAAAACATCAACTGAAAACCAAGCCTACAGGTGAGTGAAATCTCTGATGTTGTATTCATCATGTAATTAAAATACAAAACTCAAGTGGAGTTTTCAAGTCCAGCAAGTAACATTTACATAGTAAAGTTCTTTCAGAGTTTACAAATGCCTGGGATCTACCTCGGGTAGGACAGGACCCGTATCTGGTACATATGCAGTTCCACCTCCAGCTATACACAAAACAAACACTAAACAAATAAATATAGTAAGCCTTTAAGGACTCTTGAGTCTCCTGAATGTGACATTCTGTCTTCCTAATATACAGTGTCATGACAGACCAGTGTGAGAGTATATGGGAAAGAAGAACTACATTAGGTTTCAGGTTGAGGTTCTGGGTCCTATGCTCTGAGGTTGAAAATACGTGATAAAAGTCTGACTATCCAATCACATGCATAGAATATATTCCTGTCACTGTTACATTTGTGCTATTGGAAAGAATCACATTAAGGGTCCATGTAATACAGGAGTTCTGTTTGAAGTTATTAACTGAAGCTAGGATTTGTGTCAGATAGAAGATGAAAAGATGTCTTTATGATGCTATTAACAATATATGCATACAATGTAGTAGCTGTAGGGACCTTAAACATACCACAATGGCAAAAACTAGCCAAAAACTAGCCGGCGTAAAACATGACAGACTGAAAGGTCAAACTTGGAGTTCAGGAATGGAAAGCTCTGACACAAGAAGTTCCATCTCTTAATTTGTGTATTATTTACATTTATGCAGTACAGCTGCTACCCTCACTTCCCAAATCCACACCTACACAGTTCCCACCATCTCTTTCCACAGAGCTTCCTGCATGGTAATTTTTTTCTTCCAGTCTTAGTGTTGCACACATGTTTTCTCCCCACATAGTAGGATCTCTCCAAAAGTAAACTCCCATTACTTCTCAATTGGGATGGCTTTGGGAGTTTTATTTCTATTTTCAACTACTTCATGCCATTAGTTCAAAGCTTATAAAGTATATATTTAGTGCTCTAAATATTATTTTTCATTGGGCCACCACTGTGTTATGCACCAAAAATAAAAATAAAATAAAATGGTGTATACTCACAAATTCATTGATGAACTCCCAGCTACCAAAGGTGATATATTCATCTATGTTTAAATGATATTTAAGAATGGTATTTTGAAATAAGACCCAAATGTATCCCAAGAATTAAACTTAGATGACACTCATATTTAGAACTTAGCAATGTGTGAGAGAAACAGATGTAAGAAAAGAAATGAGAAAAACCCATTTTGATTTCTCTATGCCCTATCAGTAAGGTTTGTATTAACTTCAGCAATAGGGTCTAACAATCAAGTTCTGGAAAATAAAAAAAAGACAATTACCTGGAATGTCTGGGGATTGTCTATGGAAATTCACTTATGAACAGCTTAAGAAGTAGCATACACCTTGAAGTGAGATTTTTATTGCTAGCCATTGTTGTTGGAGAAAGCATGGTCCCTCTATTTTAAGGGCAACTTAATTTAAACCCCCTTTATATTTACTTTTCAGCAGGGAAATAAGCCCTAAAGGTTTATTCGTTCTTCTGTAAATGGCTCTACATACATTCACTTCAGAAAGCACTAAATGGACATAGTTGGGACTAAATTGAGAGGGAGAGAGAGCAACAGGGAGGTTAGGAAGGAAAAAAAAACAGATAATATGAAAAAAACATTAGGAAAAAGTGGGGCATACAGAAGGAATTCGATCAAAGGGAATGGGCAGATTGTTACAAACATCACTTTCATGCATGCATATTAAGTCAAAGATCTTGTAAAACTGAATTCATCATTTTCATGACTCTTGTTTACCACAGTTTAAATGTATATTTAAAATAGACATGAAATATTTTTAATAGAATCTCATGTAGCTTGGGCTGGCCCTGAACATAACTATGTAGCCCAAAATAACTTTAAATTCCTGGTCCTCATCTTTACCTCCAGGTGTTGAATTATAGGCAGGTCCATCCACAGCTGATTTACACATTTATAGGGGTAGATGCCAAAGGCTGGCATGGACTACAAACTGAGCCATGTTCCTGGCCCAAATAGGATTTTTTTTTTCAGCAGCTTAAAATGTAGAATTTCCTTTCTTAACTTTATGTTTTCTTTTTATTTCTAGCCTTATTTGTCTTCGGTCAGCAGACAATGAGTTGGCTGTAGAATTTATACACTCTCCTGTTTTCAGTCTCTTAATGTTTGTAAAATTATTTTTCCACATTTGATTCACAGTGTACAATGCCATAGCCACCATGTCAGGTCTGAGTCCTTCTGTTATTTAAGAGATCAGACTGAAGGCCACATGCTTTTTCTTGCTGAGAAATATTTTGAAGCTTTCTGTTGTATTTCATTATGGTAATTTGTATATCTCATTCCCTTTGGTTACGTTCAGTCATGTTGGGGTGATGAGACCCCTACTGAATTGATGCAGCTCCGCTCCTTAGATCTAATCACCTGAGGCTCAAAGTGCTGAAGTGTAGAGGCAACAACGAAGCCCTCGGCAAAAGTGAGTCTCGGTGGAATCTCTTGAGAGGCAAAATGCTTTCATTCATCAGGGTGAATACACATTAAAAACATGAGGCTGCTCTCTCAGTGAAAAGGTAGAAAAGACTGCCAACCCTCCTTTTGCTTTGATAGAGCATTTGTTGTAGATAAAAATATAAACAACAAATGTGATTTGTTTATTTTAAAAAATGTGTGCAGTGTTCTTAGGAAGAGCCAAACAAAGTTTCTTGGCAGAGTGAAACCCTAGAATGCCTGTCTGGAAGACAGCTCCAAAGAAGGTTATGGTCGGTCTTCCTGTTCCTGTCGTAGAATACACATCTAGCATGTATTTGTTCCCATCCTCTAGGTCAACAATAACCTCCCATCATAAAGATTTAAACTGAGAGATATTTGTAAAAAGAAAGGTAGAAATTTAGCGTCCATGGATGACATTATTGATTGATACGCTCTTAATTTATACCTTAGTAAAATTTACCTTAGAATAAATTAAAATAAGAAAGCTAACCCTATTCAAGCACATCTTAAAATATAGACTAATAAGACAAACGAATAAATAAAAGCTCAGCTTTTCCAAGCAATGTAAAACCACATTTGAAAAACTGAAGCGCCTTTATGTTTTTGTTACCCATTTCCCACTGTTTCATATCTTCAAAACCAGAGATTGAAGTGTGATGTTTTATTCCACAATTCATTAGCTCCCTCCAATTAAGACATAGACCTTAATTTTTTGAACATTCCTCTCAGAATTGCATTTCTAACTCTTACACTTTTAAAATGATACTGGCTTGGAAAGACTAGGCGTTTACCTTCAGGCTTATTTCATGTCACCCTGTACGCCTAAAGCAAATTAGAATTCTGACTCTGAGTTAGTTAGGGGCTTTGATTTGCCTGAGGGACTTAAGCAAAGTGGAAAAAAATAAATATTTATTGAATATCAGCCACATATCAGAAGCTTTTTGATATGTGCCTTTGCATATTCATCCTCTTAATTCTCAAAGCTAAAACAGTATTATAAAATATTCTCTTTTTTTTTTGTAAAGATGACAGCTTTTAAGAAGACAACATATTTTAAGTCACTGAACAAACAATGCTGCAAACAATATAAACAAACAATATAAACTTGTCATGATTGACGGCAAGAGACATATCTTCTTGTGTGGTGTTATACTCACCAAGTTTAGGAAAATATTTATAATTAACTCATCAATTTCATAACTTATTTAACTTTGCAAATTTTTTCTTACAAAGCAATTTTAAACTGATCATTTATTCATTCATAATATTTGGAAATAGGAAATTCTCAAGCAAGAAAAAGTGAGCTGTGTAAACATATTTATATGTCTTTTGTGGTGTATTTATTTCTGTCTATTATTGCAAGGGATGCATGCACACGGTCATGAACTAACAAGAAACAGTGAAAGAAGCTCATCAAGGATTGAAAGAAAAATACTTTATGGAGCTTTGCAAAGAGTATAACAGTTTGGTTTGAGAAATAGCTGTTTTTGCAGACACATGAGAAGCAGGGAGTTCAAGGATGAACGGAAAAGCAAACACAAAAGCTCTAACAGATCAAGAGTCCAAGAGGAGAGAGTTGATAGTATGGTACCTCATTAAAATCACTAACTGGTGCAGGCGTGGAGGTGCAGGATTAAAGGGGGCATGGCTGGAGGGTCAAGGTAATTTTGTATTCAGTGTATCAGGTTCTTTTTTCAAGGGCTTCAAACAAATGTGCTTCTGGTGTAAATTGTTCTTTCCTGATGTGAAGCTCAAAGATGCATTTGGTAACTCCAAGTATACTCACGAGCCAGGGACAGTAGTTCCTTTGCCTGGATCATTTGACTGCCTTCATCTTTCATAAGATGCCTCAGATTCTCACTGTAAAATAAGAAGTACAGAAGGACTGAAACTGAGAACTTGTGAGTTTGTGCTTCTCTTACAGCTCATCTCTAAAGCATCCCTCACGTACACGACAAGTGTCTCAGAATTCTCACAGTTCTTCTGACATATCCCTCTAAACCAGCGGAATCCTCAGTGTAAACTTCTGATCATTAGTTTGGAGCTTCCTTTATATTTATATACATTTATTTATTTGTCTCTGTGTATGTCCACATCAGAGAACAATTTTCAGGACCCAGTTCTCTCTTTTTACCTTGTGAGTGTCAAGAGTTGAACTCAGGATGTCAGGCTTGGCAGCAAGTAACTTTACCTCCACTACCTTCTTGCAGATCCTCTATATATGCTTTCATGTGCCATTTGTTGATCTTTGAGGTACCTGGTTCTGAACACTGCACACCTTGAATGCAAATGGAACTGTTATGCTTGATGGAAGATTCTGCCTCTAAGATAAACATGTCATGTGTTAAGGTATAGTTGGGGCATGGGGTATATTTGAGACATGTTTAGTTTTGGAGTAAAATTTTAATTTTCAGGAAAGGTGCATGGTACACTATTCATAGTCACTTTATTGCTGCAGTGAGAGCCTGCAAGCTGCCCAGTACAGAATGAGAAGAGGTATTTTCTGTGATGGCTGGCCCTCCCTGTTACACTGCAGTTTAAAGAAAAGTATTGGTCAAGATGGTCACTGGCTATTTTTATTTCTCTTTATAGCCTTGAAGATTACTTCAAATCACAATATAATTATATAGATTCTCCTACAAAATATAATTGAGAATAAAATGTGTTTGTGTTCTCAAGCAAATTCCATCAAGGAAGGGACCTTGTGAAATGTTCCTAGAACATGAATTTATCTCTGTTGCAACAAACAGAATGAGTAGCTCTTGGCAAGTCAGTGTGGATCACTTTGGTCACAAATCGTGCCAGCCAGTAATTTGCTGCTGATACTAAACATTAGACAGGGGAATGCCTGTTATTATCACCATCCCCAGCATGATAATGGAATTATTATCATCTGCTGTCACTTCAATTTACCTTATGCCAGTGGATGTTTCAAGAAGGGAGGGAATTCATAGCCACCTTAATAGACAAAGGACAGGAGAATAGGATAAAAACTGTGATTGATTACGAAAAATGGGAGGAACTTGCTTTCATGGACTATTTAGATATGCAATGAAGGCAACATTTAGATACAAATTATTAACAAGGCAGGAGGATAATAATGCCATGATCAAATGCCAGGACTCAGGGTTTCATCTTTTCCCAAAACAAACATTTGAATAAAGATATAAGAGACTTGGAATATGTAGAAATGGTTTGTTCAGAATAAATACATTCTAAAGAGAGGAAGTTGGTTGGAAAACAGAGAGTTGTAGTGTGTGTGTGTTGTTGTTGTTTTTATGTGACATGCAGTAGGCCTTTGGTGTATTTGGTTTCCATATACACTCATCCACAAACAGCTTATTGCATGGCGTGAGCATGCAATAATACCATTGGATGGGGGCAATGGTAGGGAGGGAGAGCGCTGCCTTTCTGAGAAATAGGGGAAAAGAAGGAGGGAATGAAGGTGGGACCACAGGAGATGAAAGAGACTACAATCAGGAGTAAAGTGAATAAATTATAAAAACTAAATTTAAATTAAACAAAAAAATAATATATCATTAGTGTCTTACACCTCCACCCATGCTGTGGGTGTTACCATTACAAAAGCCATCGTTCAGCTCTCCACACTATGGATTCCCTCTGTATTTGTGTCTATGTCCAGTTTTATTCATGTTGGCAGAATGTTTTCAGCTTTCTCCTTGGTCCACTTGGTTTTGTTTTGTTTTCGGTTTCACTATATCATAATTTAGTAAGGGTTTACACAGTACTTTCTGGAGCCCTCTCTTCTCTATTCTTTTACTCAAGTGCATGTGTTTTGTTAAAGAACTATCAGTATAAACTTAGACTGTGAGTGGCGAAAGCATTTAAAGGAGAGAGCAGTGACGTGATAAAGGAGTGGCCATTCTTACCCTGATTCTTTAACAGCCCTGTACTTCTCCCCATCATATTAGGCTTCAAAGATGTCACCAAATGGAAGTCTCACTCTGTCTTTTGCTTAAGATACCAGTTCTTTCCTCCTTTCCTGGGATATAGATGTTACGGAAGACCTAGCTACTACAACAGCACTCATGACCAGTTCCTTCAGTGCCTCTGACTTGAACCATTTTAGGGTTTTATGAGCAGTTCTGAGGGAATAGAATGGAACAAACTTAGTTACTAAGATGATCTTGTGTTGTTGAAAACTGAGAGAATGTTAAATCACAGATAAGTATAATCTTTCTCCAATTATGTTTATACGATTTGTCATCTGTTCATGGCTGCTTTGCAATTCTATTTATCCTGTCATATAAACCCTGCCAGGCCACGGAGGAAAAGGATGCCAGAAGTCCTAAGGAGACTTGATTGGCTAGGGACAGTGATAGCAGAGGAGAGCAACACCTTTCTGAGAAATAGGGGAAAAGAGGGAGTGAGTGAGAGTGGGACCAGAGGAGATGAGGGAGGCTACAATTGGGGTGTATAGTGAATAAATTATAACAAATACATTTAAATTAAACAATAAAAATATTGCCTTTGTATTTATGTTAATATTGTGAGGACAATATGTGTAATGAATTTGCTCTCTAACATTTCAAAATCACAAATTTTAAAAATAGTATATCCAGATGAAATTGTCCACTTACGATCTTTAATAGAACCAGTGCAAATACTCAATGATAAATGTTCCTGACAGATTTTCAAATCCCTTAAAAACGACTTAGAGATGAAATCAAAGACTTTACATATTAACAATTACTATGCTTACAATGCTTCAAGAAAACAGTTTATATACCTGATGTTTGTTTGCATGTAATAGTATAGATTATTTATTCAAATAAAACGTTGTGAACTGAAGCTCAATAACATGTTTTTGAAAAAGTGAAGTAATTTATAAGTTATGAATAATGTTACATTAACATTGAAGGTTTTACCATGCACTTCAAATTCCCAACTTTCCCTATAATTTGATGTCATATTTTTACATTGAAGAGACTAAAATGCACTGAAGGAATTAAATTCTCATGTCAAATGACATTTCTTATTTTGAAACATTGAAGTGCCAGAGTATTGCTTAGGGAAATATAAGTAATGCCAACTTACTATCATTTATTATAAGCTAATCATAAACTATAATTTTGTTAAAATATTTGGTAGATTTTCCAAAATGAGTTCAAAATTTGTTCTCTATATCTGTATTTCCCAACAGTGACTCAGATCCCTCAGATAGACTATCTTCTGAATTACATTGCAGCATGCATGTGTTTGTGTAGTCTCAAAATTAAATCAGTTTTAGTGAAAAATAAACATCTGAAATGACATTAAGCATGAATTTCCAATGAAAACAAAACGAATAAAAAGGACACTATAAAAAGAAAACTATTTAATTAGTTGTATTATTTACAGGACATGAAATATGCTTGTGTTCTAATTTTAAAATGACAGCAGAGATTTATAAAAGGAAAGTTATGACATGATCTTGCCTATCAAGTTAGTTTTGATTTCTTAGTAAGTTAATCTTTTATCTTCCAGGCAAGCTGTTCTATCATGTAGAAATTTTTAAACACTTTTTCTTGCCAGAAATATATTTCATTCTTTTATATGAAAGTTGAAAATGGAACCTTTGGATATAACATATACCTATGAGCAACAGTATACTGACTGAGCAAATTGAATTTACATATTTAGGCATTTATATATAAATATACATATGTGTTTATGTGATAAAAATCAAAGAAACAGAACCCATGAATTTAAGAGAGAAGAGAAGGAGCATGGGATAGGTTAGAAGAAAGAAAGGAGATTTTTGAAAGTAATGTTATCTTATACTAATTTTAAAAATAAAAGAAAAACATATTCATAAAATTTAACATTATTTTTCTTTATAAACTTTTAATAATTTACCTAAATAAAAATAGTAATATAATTTGATATGCTGGTTGTAAGAGGGGCTGTTTAGGAATTGTAAAGTATAGCACTATAATATGAATTAGACATCATTTCTATCATTGTACAGTTTAGTGAAACTACAGTCTTTACAGAGTCATTTTTACATGGCACTTTATTTTTATAGTTTATCAATGTACTTAGGCACCTTAGAACGCTTTCTCTGTAAAATGATTATTTGACAACAATCTCTCCTTTCTGTATAGCAGAGGAGAGTCTTGTCTCAAAAAGCTATGTGGATAAATCTTTCAGTGATAGAATGCACTCCAATATATTTCTAATGAAACTCATGGTTGTTATGGGAACTTTATTGGCAAAGATAACATCTGGTTTTAGTGAGACAGATTTTTCTTTTTTTCTTTTATTATTATTATTATTATTAATTACACTTTATTCATATTGTATCCCTCCATAAGCCCCTCCCTCCTCCCCCTCCCACTCCCACCCTACCTCCCCTTTCTGCATTCATGCCCCTCCCCACGTCCACTGATAGGGGAGATCCTCCTCTCCTTCTTTCTGATCTTAGTCTGTCAGATCACATCAGGAGTGGCTGCATTGTCTTCTTCTGTGGCCTGGTAAGGCTGCTCCCCCCTCAGGGGGAGGTGATCAAAGAGCAGGCCAATCAGTTTATGTCAGAGGCAGTCCCTCTTCCCATCACTATGTAAGCCACTTGGACACTAAACTGCCATGGGCTACATCTGTGCAGGGGTTCTAGGTTATCTCCATGAATAGACCTTGGTTGGAGTATGAGTCTTTGGGAAGTTCCCTGTGTTCAAATCTTCTTGTTCTGTTTCTCTCCTTGTGGAGTTCCTGTCCTCTTCAGCTCTTGCTATTTCCCACTTCTTACATAAAATTCCAGATTTTTCAAATTTAAAAGAAACATTGTCCTTGTTCCCCTCCCTTTGGGAAACCAATTGGTTACTGAGCTACCACAGTTTCTAACAGGAACCCAATGAAGATACCTGATAAAACAGGATCAGATGAATGGGGGGAGGTCCCCCCCTATCAGTGGACTTGGAAAGGGGCACAGTGGTGATGAGGGAGGGATGGAGGGACTGGGAGGGAATGAGGGTTCGGGATACAGAGTTAATAAAATGTAACTGATAAAAATAAAAATAAAAATAAAAGAAACATTGTGCTACCTGAGCATGTGCTTTGAGAAATCAACTTAAGACATTTATTTAGCTGTAGGCATATTTTGGCTTTTTTTTTTAAATGCATTTTAGATGAGAAACAAAGAACTTTCAGAAGAACAAGTAACCTGAGAATCATCCCAGGATTCCTTAGGCATGTCCTTAGCAACAAGCCCAAAGCAGATTTTGGAAGATCTGTGAGACTAACCTAGGGAAGAGGAATTTTTCTTTCTCAGTTGAGAGTGTGACAAAATTTGCTGGTTACCATGCATTTGCCTGTGAAGACAATGTACTAATATCTGTCTGTCTCCCACACCCCACCCCCGATTAGACAGCAGAGTAGTCACTGTCAATCACAGCATTTTCTCAGTCTCTGTATCCAAGTAGGTCCAGGTCCAATTGCAAATGCTAGGCCTGTGCTCTAGGATCACAAACATCCCCAGCGTTAATAGAAAGACATGTTACTCATGAATTCCACTGGGCACATGCCTGGACTCAGTACAGTTATATACATGAGGAGTGTTGTATTGACTCTGATTTAAAAATGGTAGGAGAAGGAACTATTGACCTACAACAAGTCTGCAATCCCTGCAGTCCCGATTAGGTTCACATAGTGAGATGTAGACACTTTCTAAACTTTTTCCACTTCTCTGAATTTTAGTATGCCATTTTTTTTAGATTTATTTTCCTTTATTTTTCTTGTCTGTGTCCACACTCTCTGTGTCGGGGGTGGGACATTACTCTGCTCATGGAATCCAGAAGAGGATATGCTGTCCTCTAGCAATCATAAGCTCATGTTATTGGCAATGATGACCCGCCACATGTTCTGGGAAATGAATATTAGGTCTCTTCAAAAGCAGCAAGTACTTTTTACTGCTTTTGTTTTGTTTTCTTGGTTTTTTTTCTTTTGTTTGTTTGTTTTTGTTTTGGTGTTAGTTTTTTTTTCTTTTTTCTTTTCTTTGAGACAGGGTTTCTCTGTGTAGCCCTGGTTGCCCTGTACTCACTTTGTAGACCAGGTTGACCTAGAACTCACACAGATCCACCTGCCTCTGCCTTTCAGGTGTTGGGATTAGAGGGGTGCACTACACCTGGCTCCAACACTGTTTTTAAAAGTACATTTTAAATATGCACATCCCAAGTCTCCAAATGCCCAGTTCTCAAAAGCCTTGTTTATTCTCAGTGTTTCCTGGAATTATCAGACTGTGATAACTAAATAATAAGGTACCCATGTACTCTGCAAGATATCCACAACCATCCTGCAGTTTAACTGACGTAAGTTTTATTGCCTTCCACCTGAGGAAATTAAGCCCAGAACTTCCCGGTTGCCATCAAGCAGCTTACCTTGAGTGGACTGTAGTCCTTGATGGCACCTGGGAAAAAAAGACTATCTTCCTGAGCCTGTGGCACTGAGTCACTAGTCTGGATTGGGCAGGTTAATTGTTCATGGAAAGTCTTAAATTTAAATATAGTTGGAAATCCAGAAAGATTGAAGTATGCAACCTGAGAATAGTAGTGATTACATTCAGAGTCCTTCATTGCAATTTTCTAAGACAGTAATTTTCAGAGACTGTGACTGTAAGCCATACTCAACTTTAAAGCTATAGTAAAACATGGGGTAATACATTAGACTAATAAGAACAAAACTGGAAAAATCAGAGATAGTTAAGATATATTTTTCTGCATAAAACTTGACTTTAAAAATAGATTTGATCTTTCACAAAAAGTTCAATATACAAATTATCTTGTAGTATCAGAAACGTTTCTTTTTTAATTTATTTTTT
>REGO01001104.1:65673-75931 GCA_010120015.1 Rhombomys opimus | reverse complement strand
GCTACACAGAGTAGCTCAAGGCATAAGACAGCAAATTATTCTTGTATTTCTTGAACAACATAATCCACTTTTATATGTTTAGACATTTAAAAGAACGGCTGCTTTGTGATTAATAATACATCTTTATATAGAGATGGAGACATTACATGTGAAATTCAACTGAACAGAACTACATCTCTGTAGTTTGCTATATCCACAGACAGAACAGGTCCCTGTCCTTGAATGATCTAATCGTTCCCATTTCAAGACTTTGCTCTATTATGGCACAGGCTGAGATCCACAAGATAATGGTCCACTAGAAGACTAATTTTACCCTTCTCGTCTTCTATTTGTAGTGGATCCTGTACTTTCAGAAATTGAAGATTCAGCTGCTGGAAGAGACAATGTAGCATTTAAAATAACAAGAGATAAAAAGAACCTCCTGGAGAGGAGAGACTTTGGTAAGAGCCCTGCTCCTCTTAGAGCCACTCCACTGCCTTAAAGCCTGTGTCATTGTGATCTTTCTGGTATATTTGATGGTCAGTAGTGATTATGGGTCTTCAGTGGACAACACAAGGCATAAACACATTACATAAACTCTAAAGGAAAAAAATTACGTTCAGTATTTACTCTATTGCTTATGCTAAAATTACTTACATAACCTCTATTTTCCACATCAGACAGTGTAGCACAAAAATGATAATGCATGTAAGCATTAAGTGAATAATAGTGATATTAAGTAAACAATATTAAGTAAATAAGAGCAGGGAAGCAATAAATAGTGATTTAAACTATTTTAAATTTCTAGGGAAAATACCACATTTTTGTAGTGATTTAAAGTTTGAACTTCAAAGCTTATAAGTTAAATTTCAGAGGTAAAACTAACAACTGAATTTCATTTGATTAAGAATTAAACCAAATATAAAATTGAATGGCAATCATCTCTCTTTCCCCCTCTCTCCCTCTCCTGCTTCATTTATTTATTTATTTATTTATTGATTGATTGATTGATTGATTGATTGATTCATTTACTTACTTACTTTTTTATTTAGTGAAACAGGGAGTTTTGGGTTTTGTTTCATTTTTTTTTTGTTTGTTTTTATTTTTTGATAAGTGGTTTCTCTGTGTAGCCTTGGCTGTCCTGGACTCACGTTGTAGATCAAGCTGGCCACAAACTCGCAGTGATCTGCCTGCCTTTGACTCTCTGAGCTCTGGGGATATAGGCATGTGCCACTGTGCCCAGCTGAACCAGGAAGTTTTAATTAGGTTATTTTGGTTACTTACGTGAGTATGGGTGAAAGGTTACTTCCAGAATCAGAAACAACTAAAGGAGAGCTGCATCAGGGAAGCCCAGCATAGGTGACATCTGTGTATCTGCAGGTCACTGAACAACCAGCAGCAGTGTTGCAGGTTGGAGAATGTCTCTTTTAGGCATTCCGGCTCCCTACTGGTGGTCTAGGTCACTCAACATCTCTAACAGTGTTTCTGAGCTTGCAGATACATGGGGAGGTAGAAGTCTAATAAAATCAGTTCTCAGGCCTTCCTACAGCTATTCCATGATTCTTCTGTGATCATCTTTACTGAGGGACAGAATGTTTCACTCTTCTTAGAATACTTTGGTTTTATTATTTAAAACAAGTTTAAATGTAAATATAATTTAAGCATATTCTTCCTCTCCTCTAATTCCTTCCATGAGAATTCACCCAGCTTTATGTTCTTTTTTTGTGATTATATATTTTTTAATTTTTATTTTTTATTTTAATCACAGGTTATTCACTTTGTATCCCAGCTGTAGCCCCCTCCCCCATTCCCTCCCAATCCCACCCTCCTTTCCACTTCTCCTCCCTGCCCCTTTCCAAGTCCACTGATAGGGGAGGTTCTCCTACCCTTCCATCTGACCCTAGCTTAACAGGTATGTTCAGGACTGGCTGCCATAGCAAGGCTCCTCTGTGGCATAGCAAGGCTGCTCCTCCTTTGGGATGGGGGGGGGGAGGTCAAAGAGACAGCCATTAAGTTCATGTCAGAAATAGTCCCTGTTCCCCTTACTAGGGTACCCACTTGTATACTGGGCTACCATGGGCTATATCCAAGCACGGGTTCCAGGTTATATCCATACATGGTCCTTGGTTGGAGAAACAGTCTCATAGAGGACACCCGTACCCTGATATATTTGGTCCTTGTAGAGCTCCTGTCCTCTCCCGGTCGTATCATCTCCTTCTTTTATCGTATGACTCCCTGCACTCTACCTATCAGCGTATCAAAGCAGATGCTGAGACTCATAACCAAACCTTCAACTTTATGTTCTTACTAAAGAAAAGAAATCAATGCAATAATAAAATAAAATGAATAACCAATATAACAAACCAATAAAACAAAATGAAAAACCAATAAAACAAAGTGAAAAATACCAGACCAAAATACCCACCAAATTGTAACCAAATAAAAGCACACATAAAACTGGGAATCAATTATATGTTGAACATGAGGCCTGATGACTCTGCTGGAATAGTTGATATTCCCAGTATCACTCCAGTGAGGAAAAGTGATGTTCCCTCTCCAGACATGAATAAATGATAGTCCAGATGTTAACCTTTACCCTAGTGGCTAAGTTTGCATTCATTCATTCATTCATTTTTTTTAAACATAATAAAACAAACTATCACATTCTAGTTTCATAGAACAAAGCAACAGAAGGAAAAGAGCCCAGGAAAAGGCATAAAAATCAGAGATCCAATTCTTTATGCACACAGGAAAATCCCATAAATCAGACCTGGCATTTTAAAAAATAAATGTTTTCTAATTATGTAGGTTGGTATTTATCTGAATAATGGTGTCTTTGCCATGGAAGAGCTTTTCAGTTTCATGAGGTCCCATTTAGTAATTGTTGATTTTATTGCCTGTTCTGTTCAAAAAGTTTTATATTGTGCCAATGAGTTCAAGGCTTGTCCCCACATTCTGTTCTATCAGATTCTATATTTCTGATTTTATGCTGAAGCCTTTGATACACATATAGTTTTATTATTTATTATTTTATTATTTATTATGCTAATCCTTCCAATTCAAGAGCATGGGAAATCTTTCCATCTTCTGATATCTTCTTCAATTTCTTTCCTCAATGACTTTACGTTTGCATGATACAAGTCTTCCACTTACTTGGATAAAGACAACCCAAGATAATTTTATATTATTTCAGGCTATTATGAAAGACATTATTTCCTTGATTCTTTTTCAGTCCATTTGTTATTTGTATATAGTAGGGCTATTGATTTTGGTGAATTAATTTTCTATTCAAGTGCATTGCTGAAAGTGTTTATTTGTAGGATGTTTTGGGTGGAAATTTTAGGACCACTTATGTATGCTATCATATCAACTGCAAATAAAGATACTTTGATGTCTTCCTTTGATGTCTTTCAGTTGTTTTATTGCTCTAGCTGAGACTTCAAGCACTAGTTTGAATAGGTTGTGAGCAACCTTGTCTTGTTCCTGCTTTTAGTGAAATTGTTTGATATTTCTCTCCCTTGAAGTTGATGTTGGGTGTGATTTTACTGCAAACTGTCACTATTATGTTTAGGTATGTCCATTGCATTCCCAACATTTCCAGGACATTTATCATGAAGGATGCTGTATTTTGTCAAAGACATTTTCTACACTTAATGAGATCATCATTAAGTGTAATCCCATTAAGGTGTGGGATTTTGTTGTTGTTGTTGTTTGTTTGTTTGTCTTTCAGTTTGTTTATAACGTTAATTACTTTAATCAATTGGCATATATTTTGTCATTCCTGAATCTCTGGAATGAAGCCTACTTGATGATCATGGTTGGTAATCTTTTTGTTGTACTTTTGAATTTGGTATGCAAGCATTATATTAAGCATTTCTGTAGCTCAGTTCATGAGGGAAATTGCTCTAAAATACTGGTTTGTTACTGTTGTTGGGTTTTATATAGTTTATTCTGGTCTATAGGCTTCAAATAATGAATTTGTCAATGCTCTTTCTGTTATTTCATTTATTTATTTATTTATTTATTTATTTTTGTTGGTGATGGTATGGGAGGGAGGCTGGGTATGGGTATATTTTCTTTTGGTTTTTCTTATCAAGGATTGTGTATTGTTGCTTTTTTCTGTTTTATTGGATTTATTTAGCATCTATAGGTTGGAGTTTACTTCTTATCCTGGGATGTATTGCTGAATGTGTAGATAGGTATTGTTTAAATTTTGTTTTATTATGAAAAGTCTTTTTGCTTCAGCTAGTGTGACTGAATGTTTTGTTAAGAATATTAGTCCTGGAACAGAAATAAAGGAACAAAATTCCCACCCAACAAAGGAAAGTGTGATGGCTGTGTATTTCCTGGTAGGAAAATCTTCTGGATTCCCAATATTTGTTGGCACATAAGTTTCAAGTAAAAAGTTTCTTGCATATTGGTACCTAAGACTTAGGAATGTAGATGGGCTGCAGGCAGTTTAGAACCTTTACAAGAGCAGGAAATCAAGGAGCCTTAAAAGTATCTGCTTAAGAATGAGGGAAAGGGCAATGGAAGACAGTAGCAGAAGGTCTGCTTAAGGGCTGGGGTGAGACTAAGGAGCTCAACCTGGAGAACTGGTGGTGGGGGAGAAGGAAGCCTGCAGTTAACATCTAATTTTCCTGGTAGCACAGTCTTGTGGGTTCTCAGGAAGTACCTGCTGGAGTTGGATTTTGGTCAAAGCAATAGATAGAAGGAAGAAGGTATGGAGGGCGATATTTGTGTGATACACTGGAGATGGGTGCAGGAGGAGAAAGAAGGCCTCAGCAAGGCCTTCTACTGCAGGATTGGGATGAGAATGAGGACTTGGGTTTGGAGGAGATGAGTGGAAACTGAAGGTCGGGTGTTAGCTTATTTCTTCCCTAGCCAGAACACCATCATGTATCTTTTAAGTTTTTTAAGTATTGGGAACTTTAGTGTTCCCAACAGGATATAGTGCCCTAAGTAACATCTCCAGCATTTGAGATCCATATGCCTATAAATGGGCAAAATCCTACAACTGCTCAGTTTCAAAAGCAAAGAACAAACAAATATATAAAATAGTATGTGCTACTCATTATGTGAAAAATAAAATCCATGTGGTTATACATACAAAAGAACAAAAAAAAACAAAGAGTATATTGATACAAAAATATAAAATATTTTTATTTTTAACTTATGTGCATCTGAAAGACTCTAACTAGCAGTGTTTTCAAAGCAAAGACTCATGACCAAACCTTTGGCAGAGTACAGGGAATCATAAGAAAGAAGGGGAGTTAGTCTGATGGGGAAAGGATAGGAGCTCCACAAGGACCAAATATATCTGGGCACAGGGTCTTTTCTGAGACTGACATTCAACCAAGGACCATGTATGGATATAACCTAGAACCTCCGCTCAGATGTAGCCTGTGGTAGCTCAGTAACCAATAGGTTTCCCAAAGTGAGGGGAACAAGGACTATTTCTAACAGGAACTCAATGACTGGCTCTTTGGCCTCCCCCCCCCCCCAAGGGAGGAGCAGTCTTGTTAGGCCACAGAGGAGGGCTTTGCAGCCAGTCCTGAAGATACCTGATAAAACAGGATCAGATGAATAGGGAGGAGCCCCCCCCCCATCAGTGGACTTGCAAAGGGGCACAGTGGAGATGAGGGAGGGAGGGAGGGGCTGGGAGGGAATGAGGGATCGGGACACGGCTGGGATACAGAGTTAATAAAATGTAACTGATAAGAAAAAAATAAAATTAAAAAATTAAAAAAATATTATGCTGTCTATTTACAATAAGGGACAAAAAGTGGTTAGGAATGGAGAAACAGATGACAAAGAATAGAATTTTGGCAACCGTACTGACGGAGAACTTAGCGCGTCAAATCATTGGCTCTGCCAAATCACTAAAGGGTCAGTAAACAATATAGAAAACTAAGTCAAATAACAGGTATTCCAGTTAGCGTTATTATTGCTGTGATAAAATCATGAACAAGGCAACTTGGGGAGGACAGCATTTATTTCACCTTACACTTCATGGTAATAGTTCATCAATGAGGGAAGTCAAGGTAGGAACTCAAAAAAGGCAAGCAGGAGCTGATGCAGAAGCCAACAAGGGTGTTGCTTACTGGCTTGCTATCCATGTCGTGCTGCTCAGCCTGCTTTCATATAAAACCCAGGGTTACTATTCCAGGGATGGGACCACTCCACAATGCACTTGGCACTTACCTATCAACCACCGATTATGAAAATGACTACAGACAGACCTTAGGGAGCCATTTTCTCAGTTGATGTGGTTCTTTTTTTAGAGGACTCTAATTTGTGTGAGTTTGATGTAAAACTAGCCAGCAGGTAGAGGAATGAAAATAATAATAATGATGATGATGATGATGATGATGATGATGATGATAATAATAATAATAATAAACCTGAAGAAACAAATCCAAATTTGTTATAGAGATTTCCAGTTTTGGATGGCAAACAAACATACTCACTAATAGTTAGAAAGAAGGTTTTTGCCTGGAACTATTAAAATAAAGACCATAGAAAGGGTGACCATCATTGTATGCTAGTTGATTAGCATGGTTCCAAGACATATTTGTTAAAAATATGAAACTGTTTTGCATTTATATCCATCTCAAGTAATGAGTATATTGTCAATAATGAGGGCACGGGTTCTGTCATTTAACATTTACAGTTAGGAAAACCATAACAAAAATATAACTATATAGGTATATGAATACCTACTTAGATATGAACATTTTGAGTATTTAAGCCTACATATATGAATAAACACATAGATGTGCATTCATAAATATACCAACATAAATGTGCAAAGTATATGTTGAGTTATAAGCACCTGTTTATATATCCACTCAGATGGCCTACAATCAAGCAGCATACTTAACAGATAATTAATGTTTATCAAATATTAGTTTAAAATACTAACATAAAATCCATATAGGGATAAAGAAGTGGGCAGCTAAATTTAGAATAAAGCCAACTGGAATATTGCCCATTTTCATGAAGCAAGTAAAAGCTCCAGATCAGTTTTAGAAAACAAGGGTACATGAATGCTAACTTGGAGAAGAATCATACACTCAGATGGGTCTGTGGAATGAAACAATGATTACACCAAATTTTAAGTCTCAGGAAAGTAAACATGCTTGGTGCCTTGACCACTGTAGAAGCTCATGGCTGTGTTGCTCAGAGCAGCTTTAAAGTTTTATATTCAGTTTCTCTAGTAAAGATTGACTTAGGACTCTGTCCTCATTACAGGTCAAGGTGCTACAGCTTGCTCCACGGTCTCCACTGTAAGTCACATTATTGCACAATCTTGTTCAGCAATCCCCACTCTAAATCACACTATACCCTGCTACGGTAGAGTAGTTCACATTGTAAATCACCTTACCACATTACCTAACATGTTCCCACTGTAAATCACACTATTAGACAGTCCATTATGTTCCAAGTATCCTTGATGAGGAGGGGCACTTCTGTCAGCTAGGCATCTCAGAAACGCAGAGATAGTCTGGCAGAAAACTCAGACAAACCAAAATAACAGCTCTTGGTCAAAATAATAGCTCCGCCGTGCATCTGGCACTCAAAAAAGTACTTAGTGTACATTTTAAATAATGGTTTCATAGTTTCAAATTTCATCCTGTGTTTCTACAGTGGGATAGTTTCACTAAGAAAACACATTCTTTCCCTAAAATTTATGTATTCTATTGTGTGCCAGTACAGGGGTAATGTCTTTTCCTGTTCATGATGTTATTATCTAAATGATCTTACTCCATCCAGGTTCAGAAAAATTCAAACTTCCATTTCTTTAATAGTCTGGATATTGAGTGTGTGATATGATATATGCTCTACGTTGCCTAAAATAAATACTTATGTTTAAAAAGTTGTTGTATAATGTTTATTTATTTGTACTTAGCCCTTCTTTTTATAAAAGTTTAACTTTGAGACATTAGATCAGGAGTCCATAGACTATTATTCTTGATAAAGCAAGTTGTTAACATTTTCAGTTATAACACAAACATACCAAAGCCTTTGCCCGGATTTCAATGCCCAACATAAAGCTTGACAGTTTGCTTAGGCACAGTCTATCGATTCACGAAAACAAATGCTATGCATTCAGTGCCTCATTAGAAGCACATCAGGTATGAGATTGGGTACCAATCCCTACACCCAATCTTTCCTTTGCACTCTGTTTAACATTATAATGTCAGATTTTCTTGCAAATTATTGATTTTTATACTATAAATATAGGCATAAATAAAAACATTTGTTCATATTGAGATAAATCATTAGCATAGCTAGAAAAAAATTAGCATATGCAGGTGTAAAACATTCTTCTATAGAAGGCACGTCATTTGGCAACCCTGAGTAATTTAATCTGGATGAATATAAGCCTTAAGTGCTGTCCATAATACAGAATCAATACATTTAAAACACTTCTGGCAGGGAGAAAATTCCATTCTTGCTCCATGACATTACAAGTCATCTGTCCCTTGAGTTTATGCAGTTGTGTCTCCATTTTCTCTGTTAAACTGAAGCATTAAGGAGATTTATATCTAAATGCACATAAACTGAGGTTCAGCATGCATCTTCTTGAAAGTATGTTTGTTTCTCTCTGTTATCGGTCACTTCATAATATTTCCATTCCACTCCATAAAACGTCCTTGATATTTCAAAACTTAGTTTGGAACCTTCTGTATTTGCTTACGAAGAAGTGCATATGCATTGGAATTTGTAGCCTCTCCTGTCAGCTTAGGCCTGAAAACTCAATTTAATAACTAAATCTTAATTCAGCTGTCTGCATTCATAACAATAATTTCACATAACTGCATAAGCAGTGAATTGAATTACAAATGTTTTATACCGATGTATATATTAAGGAAATCAGTAAGGAGCTTTAGAAGTAATATATTTATCCAATTTGTTACAGCATTACCTCTCTAAATTGTTGGTCAAAATTTAAATTTATGTGTTAAATGTTATACATTATATTAGAGCATTTAATTTTAATATCGAAGTAAATATGGTAGTTTAACTCTGAAGACTTCTAATTGTCAAACAAATTTACAGGTGTGCTACAAAAAATGAACTAGTGGTAATCCTCTTGTCTCAGCTTCTCAAGGGCTGGGATTGTAGGGGATATCATAAAGTCTAGTAGACAAACTTAACCTACACAATCTCAGTTTGCATTTTGTTCTATTTTCCTGATTTCTGATTATTCATTGTAAGTGCAAATTCACAGGAAAGTGTTTTTAATTAAAAGTTATTAACTTTCTATCCTACTCTAGCCCCCTCCCTCATCTACTCCTAGTCACACACACCCTTTCTCTCCTCCCCCTATGCCCTTTCCCTAGTCCCCTGATAGGGGAGGAGCTCCTCCCCTTCTATCTGACCCCCAGCCTGTCAGGTCTCACCCAGACTGGCTTTCTCTGTGGCATTTCTCCCCCTCAAGTGGGAGATGATCAAAGAGCCTGTCACTGACTTCATGTCAAAGACAGCCCCTGCAACCCTTACTAGGAAACCCACTTAGAAACTGAGCAGCCTATGGCTTCCTCTGAGCAAGGGGTCTAGGTCCTCTCCATGCATATATCGGTCTCCGCAGGCCATCCTGGACCCCGGTGTTTTGGCTCTTTTGGTTTCTTTGTGGAGTTCCTGTCCACTCCAGGTCTAGGAAAGTATTTTTAATGCTACTGTTTTAATAGATGTAATATTGAAAGCAGTTATTCTCTTCTAAAAGCAATAATGCCATGCTGTTGTTTGGGGAATATTTGCCCTAATCCCAAACTAGTTTAAATATAAATTATTTTGTTTAATATTTTACATTATTCCATTCATATCTTAATTTATTATCTGTAAAATTTCTATCTAGCAATTCTGTCAAAAATATGTAACTGAGGTATACAGATGTATTTGTCTATGTATGAACAAATAAATACTGGCAATTTGGGGGAGGGGATTTTATTTTTCCAAAACTAATTTTATTTTCTTTTATTTAGACCTGGAAAAATGGTTTACAAATTAAGAGGATTTACTGATATTCAAATGTTCTCATTTCTCACTTTTGTATCAATGTGATTTTTAATATTTCCACTTGGAGGTGACATGGTATATGAAAAATTGTTCAAGTAAGATTCTAAAGATTTATGTATATTTTAATTTATTGTTGTTGTTATTGGGAGTGTGCACATGCACTTATATACCAAAGAATACTGGCAATTGAGGACAGGGTCTCCACAAGGAGAGCAACAGAACAAGAAAATTTGAACACAGGGAACTTCCCAGA
>REGO01001104.1:41998-55870 GCA_010120015.1 Rhombomys opimus | reverse complement strand
TTAGAATGTTTCCCTTTTACTTATAATGTACCAAATACAAATACTTCAAATATTGTCATTTGTTTTACTTAGAAACTTTTTAGCAAGTTTGATTCCTAACTTAAATTTATTTCTAAAAATAACCTCTTTTTAACTATTCCAAAGAAACAAAAGCCCAAAAGTTGAAATTGAGAACTTTATTTTGAGGCTTATAAATTTAAGCAAAATTATTGTTACTTATTTTGTATCTCATATCTGCTAATATATACAGTCTCAAATAGCCTTCTTGTAAGGGTTTGTATAAAGATTTTATACTTTAATAAAATGAATCTATGATTTTTATTATCATAAAATATTACCAGGTATTAATTTATAAGTAACTTAACTCGATATCACTGAAGTAATCATATCCCTGCTAATTAAAAGAGAAAAATGAGACAGTTCCTATCTGACTCATGATTATCCCAAGGAAATACAAGAGCAAATTATTTGCAGTAATTTCATATCTATTTAACTTTCTGTATCTTGACAGTTACTTGTGTTGCTGTGCAGTTACATTTGTAGCTATTCACATAATTAGTTGGACTTTCTGTGTAATTATTTTGTATTTATTTACTGAACCACTTCCTAGAGACAATGTTGGTTAAAATCAGAGAAGAGTTGAATTCAGATTGTTTGTCTGGGAGAACTGGTCTGGAGAGGTGGAAAATACTTTAGGTCGTTAATAGTGCTTAGATCATTAACCAACATCTCAGTAGAACACTTTTTCTGAAAGAAAGGGAGATGGATGCAGTTTCCTTTCCTCTCCATTTATTTTTTATGGTTATTTATTCACAGATGATGTGGGCAGACTGTGTGCAGAAATAAAGCTCGGGTAATTTAAGGCAAGTGTGTCTCTCTATTGGCTAGGATCTTCAAAGAGCTGCAAGAAATTAAAAGAAAAAAGTAGGTCATCTGAATCATATACTTGTTAAACATTTATCTTATAAATGAAGCTAATATGTACTTATTCTAAAAGTGCAGGAAAAAATGGCTTCAAATAGGATAAGGAAGAGAGTTAAACAAAACAGAATTATTAAAGCACCCAGTTTCTGCACCTCTCTAACTTCAGTAGGTGGTCTGCTACTGACAGTGTACAAACCAGCAGGAGAGTTTGCTAATGAAAGACAAGATACATGTGTTGACATAACATTAAATGACTGCCTGTTCACACCCCCTGGGTCTGAATTGTGGATTCCATGCAGTAGTAGCACAAGGGAAATGCTTCAATCCTCTTGTTTTCTTAACTTTAGCACCTCACACAAATTAACAGCTTTCAGTTTGTCATTTGCATGTTTATTTCATGCCATGCTCAGTGAAAATTAAAACTGGCCCACTAGTTACACACTTCAAAATTTAGTCCTTCTTCAAAGGCCTGCAGTTTGCCTTAATGAGTGTGGAATGAAAATCTCTCCTTTAAATCAAATTAAATGTAAGCTCTCCATGTTCGATCCTGCAGAGGCATATTGTGTGTGCTATAAATTGAGAATACTCAATATAAAGAGATAGTTTTATGTCTTCTTTGCCCAAGAATATGCAGTATGATTGGAGAGATATGGATTTTTTACTCCTGGTTTATAGCCACAGGGGATTTTTAAGTTATAACACTACAAATCTGTGGCATTGGGTTCCCAACACATACAGCAATAAGACTGAAGAGCAAAACTCGAGTTTCCTTTGAAAGGAGTTTGTTGTAAGAAAACAATTTTCTCCTTGTTATCAACATGGGAGCCATCCCTGGGCTTGAGAGGCCACATTGTCATTCAGATACTTGAAAGTCATTGGTTCAGAGTGAGAGAATTTTCAAAAATGAAGCAATAAAGTGACCAGGACCGTGGCATTACCTGGTGGAGCCAGCCACCAGGGAAATTGGTCCAAACCCTAACAAACTATGTAAGAGGGAATGAAAAGGCTCTTATCAACATCATAAGAATGTTCTCACCTGGTCTACTTTCTAATGTCTGTATTTCAGAGATTTTTACATTAAAATAATTGCTGGGATATAAAAGATGTGTCTGCTTTAAGAGTTTGTACTATATTGTGGATTCTGACTAGATAACTTTATTAATTTTTATTTATAAACGATTGTCAGGAAATAATCATTTTCTCTTTTTATTATTATTTTTATTATTATTCATTAGAATTTATTCACTTTATATACCAGCTGTGGCCTCCTCCCTCATCTTCTGCCAATCCCACCCTCCCTCAGAGTAGAAAACAGCAAGTACACAATGCTTAATTTGACAGGCCGCAGAACACTGAATGTTGAATTTACAATGTCTGTTCTGATAATTTCAAAGTATAGTTATGATAAAATATATGTGAATATATACATGAGAATACTAGAAATTTCACACCTAGAGTTGTGCTGTTTTGTATTATTAATACAATTGTAATACAGTATAATCTTTTAGAGTATAGATTTTTGGCATTGGTTTTCTACTCATTCATATACATTTTTGTTTATACCGCAATTCATTTTAAAATGTCTATACTCATTTAAGTGTGTCTAAAGTCACTAAGATAAAATGGAGAGTGACCAAACATACAACTTAATTATTAATTATTTTATTAATACAACAGTACTCAATCAGTTAATTTTTAATGTAATTTGCTACTCTTTTTCTTTGCAATCCTCTACGTTTTTATTCGGTATAAAATCAAAAACCACTGTATGCTAATATTAGGTTATAAAGAATTTTAATATCTTCTTCTCTACCCTGAGTAAATATACACAGAACAGATGCTCTCTTCACAGAAACTCTTCTTAGAGGTTCAGAAATTCTAATGGCAACCTTCTATTTTTTTCTTTGCATGAATCATAAAATATAATTTAATATCTCTATAAATATATTTTCCAGAACACTGATTTCAATGCTCAAAATATGTATGACCAAATAATCATGTGACATGCTATACATCATGTGTGGCTTGATTTTTCTTGTATTCAAATTAGAATATTGAGGTTCTCCAAAGCTTTGCCAAAAGAAAATGATTCATATTTTACTAAAAACAATTTCCCAATACATAAGTAGCACCGGACTTGGTAAGCATTTGGATTTTTGTTTGTTTGTTTTTGTTTTTAGTTAAGCGAATTTTGTTCTGATAAGGTATAATATGTAATATTATCAGTATTTCTTTTTCTTTACAAGTAGCATTTACTGTCTGAATTCTTTAAAGACATACAAGAGAGATCATCTTCTCTGGCCAGGCAAGCTATCTAGACAGGCTGTAGAGGTGAACTCTTGGTTTAAAAAGCAACCTCAAAGAATAAAACAGAGAGTGATTGCAAATGACAGATGTTTGCTTTTGGCTTTCAAATGGACATTCACACACAACCACACATGAAAACACATTTAATGACACCAGTGCACAGCCCACATGCAAATACGTGTATATATAAATAAACTCTTGTATTTCTACTTTCAGCCCTGCCTGCATACGTGCACACATGTGCTTACTGACTACATTACTCTTCATGGGCATTGCTTATCATTTTACAAAACACATTTTTTTTTGTTATTGTTGTTCTGCTGATACTGACTTTCCTTGTGTCATTTTATTCAAGTGTGGCAGGCTCTGTTTGTTGGCATGTTCCATGGGCAGATAAACATTTGACGACAAATCACAAACCATTTTGTTTATTTTTTTTAAAAGCCTTCCTAAAAAGCTCAATCCCTATCCAGAAAGGCAAAGAGGATGGACATCAGAAGAAGGAGAAAACAGGAAACAAGCCTGCCACAGAGGGCCTCTCAGAGGCTCTGCCCTGCAGACTATCAAAGCAGATGCTGAGACTTATGGCCAAGCTTTGGGCAGAGTGCTGCAAATCTTATGAAAGAGGTGGGAAATAGTAAGATCTGGAGAGGACAGAAGCTCCACAAGGAGAACAACACAACCAAAATATATGAACAGAGGGGTCTTTCCTGAGACTGATATTCCAACCAAGGACTATGCATGGAGATAACCTAATCCAAGTGGGTTCCATTGTAATAGGAACAGGGACTGTCTCTGACATGAACTGATTGGTCTGCTCTTTGATTACTTCCCCTTGAGGGGGAAGCAGCATTACCAGGCCACAGAAGAAGATAACTCAGCCACTCCTGATGAGAACTTATTGACTAGGATCAGCAGGAAGGAAAAGAAGACCTCCCCTATCAGTGGACCTGGGGAGGGACATGTATGCAGAAGGTGGAGGAAGGGAGGGATTGGGACGGGAGGTGGGAGGGAACCACAGGGGGGATACAAAGTGAATAAAGTGTAATTAATAAAGAATTTAAAAAAAAAGCCTTGCTATATAACCTAGATTAGCCTAGAATTCCCGAATGATGGGTTTACATTTTGGGGGCAGCATACATGAGTAAAATAAGTAGGTGGAAGTAAGAAACAGTCCTCATGCTAACAAATGTTTAGGAAGCTGAATCACAGCTCTTACAAATGGCCATCTTTCATGTCACTTTGCCCAGACATCTAGTACTTATTTTTAGATTTGTGTTTGCTTTCATTGTTGTTTTATAACATAATAAAAAAGGGATTTTATGACCTGAAATATCATCCTCTTTTGAAGTTATACATTAAATTTTCAATTCTTTGGTTAATAAGGTTTATATTTGGAGCCCATAGGAATTACATAGTATTAATGTCCCATTATATAAATGAGACCACCCATAAAATTAACTCCTGGTTCTATACCACGAAGAAACATTGAAACCATTGCCTCCTAGGAACCAAGAAGCATGTTCTAAGTGGTCACTAGGTGCTCTGGTATTCAAGACTTTGATAGTCATCAAAATATGTGGAAATGGATTATTTTTTATATCATTTGGTCAGTATTCAATTTTTACATTAGAAAAAAATTAAATATGCTGTTTCTTTACTTGAGACTAGATTTCTAATGGTTAGAATTTTCAGAATGCACTAATTTCTGATTTTAACCTCCATTGCTTTGATACATGGGAGTTCACCATGGGAGTAGAGGAAAGTGAAATTATAATCAGAACATATTGTATGAGAAAACAATCTATTTTTAATAAAAAGAAGAAAATTAAATAAAATAAATGTAAAAATAATTTTTATTTGCCTGAGGTAATTGTCTTCTTCCAGCCTTACTGCCTCTGTTCACTTACTTAAGCCTAGTACTGGAAGCGTCTATCCTTCATGCAATCTAACCTATACCTAAAATGTTTTCAGCTTCTGAAACTTACTGCTGAATACACTTACCATTTTCTCCTTCTTTCTGAACTCTTTCTGGCTGGTTCAGTGTAGCTGTTCTGGCTCAAGCTCCTCTCCTAGCTGACTGATTCACTCTGCCTTCTCTTTCAGCCCCTGACTGAATTCTTCTACCTGGCCTCATATTAACTTTGGCAATATGTTCTAATCTGGCTCCTTCTCATTCTCTGGCTCATCTGTATTTTAACGTGTCTAGCTGGTTCTGTCTCTGTAAAACTATCCTGGTCAAAATTGCCTTTGAATTCTATAAATTCAACCCAACTGCACTCTCTTTCAACTCACTGACTCAGCTAAACTGCCTGATTTGAATTTAAAGATATGCATGCCTCTGTCTCCTAGGTACTGGAATTAAAGTCCTGGGACTAAAGGTGTGTTTGTATTTCAGCCTAGAAAGTCTTTGGATACAATCTCTTGCCAGGGCATCTATGTTCTGAATTAAAATTCCTCTACAGAAAAAAAAGGCTTATTAATTTATTTTATGTATGTATGTATGTATGTATGTATGTATGTATGTATGTGTTTTGCCTGCCATATGCATACTTGTTACATGTAGAGCTCAAAAAGAGAACATCGCATCCCCTACTACTGGAATTACTAATGGTTGTAAGCTGTCATGTGAATGCTGAGAACTTCGGCCTATTTTTACAATCCTCTATAAATGTATACTGTGTTTATTCACTGAACCATCACTGTTGAACTTCCAAGAATTATGAGAATTGAGAAATTATTAACTAATATTTATACCTTATTCTGAACTAATAAGCTTCTTCAGTCACTTTTATGTTTATAGATTTTTCTAAAAATAAGGTGTTCCCTATGTGACAGAAAACATCCTGTTTGCAAGATGTGTCCACTGGTGAAAAAAAATGGCATGAGAGTTGTTGGGTCACCTACCGATTTATGATTGGATATGAAATCTGATGAATGGGAAGGATTCATGCCTGATACTGTAATCCTGGCCAAAAGGCCATAACTAGAAAGATCATAGGACATCAGAGGAATCTGTTATTTTTAATTGGTTTGGATTTGAGTGAAAGAAAGAAATCAAATGACCACTTTTGAGTGTATTTTACCCTTTAAAGTGAGTATTTTACTGTTTAAAATAAATAGATAGATGGAAATGGAATTTTTGAAATCACTGAAAGAAGGTATCAACAGAAGTTATTTATACACAATTGGAAAAAGAGTCATCAAATATATTGTATTTATTTTTAAATATTTTAAAAGGTGTATACAAACTTGCTCATTTTGAGGAAAGAATGGAAAAAAAAGACATGTTGACTTTTGGGAAATGCTAGTTTGAATTATATTTCAAAAGATATCTAATATGATAAAATGAGAGCTAAATAGGAGATACAAATTAGATAACTGTCTTTACATAAGGGCAAATTAAAACCCTCATAAACACAAGGGACACTAGTGTGGATGGCAGGACATATCTCAAAATTGCACTAAAGGCGAAAAGCAAGTTTAAAGAGAAGAGATTAATGAAAGAAAGCAAACTATGTAAAACATCATGCAATTTTATTATGCCTTAGAAAAAAAACAAAATGTGAAATCAAACAAGAGAGGGGCAGACAGAAAGTTTCTAAAGTAGGATAAATGAAGAAAAAGATAAGATAAAAATAGATTTAGTTAAAGAACATGAATGTTAACGTAAAAGGAAACACTTTTTTACAGGAAGTACCATAGGATTGGGAGTTGAGGAAAAATACTCAGTTTTATAAATTTAAGGAAAATGAGTGTAATAGTGCATATCACAGAGCTGCCGAAACCCTCCAAGTCACAGACGTGGAGGGCTGTAGGCTTGAAGTTGCTGTGATCCACTCTCAATAGCACTGACCTGCAATGAATGATGATTCAGAGCTTCTCATATATTTTTGTCCTTGTGTGCTTGCAGTTTTCTTTCCACAGGTTGGTAGCGAACCTGGTTCTTGTCATCTCACTGTATCTGAAAACAGAAATCCATTGTATACAGGATATCTAATGTATAAACAATGATGTGTAAAACTGACACAACACAAGAATGGCTTTAGAGTATAGATTACATAATGCATGTTTGAAGTAATTATTATTTGAGACCAGGGAAACTCCATAAAAAAATGTGTCTCTGCAGGTAATAATTTTCTTTATCTTGAATTTTCCAAATTGGGTTAAACATAAAATGCACCTGGTGAATTTTCTGTATAATTCCTTGCATCCTGTCAAAAACAGACATCTAAAATATAGTGTTAGTACTCTTTTATTAAGAAATATTTTATTAATAAATTGCAGCCATGGGTGAAAAAACAGAACTTCATCGTATTGCATCTCTCACTTTAATATGAGTCACTCGTTGATCTCACAGCATTTAAATTCTTATTCATTTTGTCATATGATAAACACAGTAGGCTACCAATATTCTAAAGGCAATCTCTTGCTGTTGCCTGCAGTTTGTATAGTGAGGTGTAAGACTCAAATTCACAGTGGCTCTAACAGAGGGAAGGTTCATTCAATACACTATGTAAACATTTATATTCGTTATCTCTATTAAATATGCACAAAGTCCTCATGGTTAATAACGTTTGGCAAACACCTAGTTAACAAGGTTAGGGAAATGTCTTTATTGCAGGATTTTTTTTCATCCAAAAGACTTTACTAAAGTCACTTGCTTCCAAATTCCATATTCATGGAGCATATTATAGGATTAGGCATTACAAACTCAGATCCTGCATTAATCCTAAGGTTGAGAAATCTGTAAATAATCTTGTGACTTAAAAGCTTAAACTTCTGCTGAAACACCTATTTAATTGTTCAGTTTCTGGTTATGGAATATTATTCAAGATACAATAATCCAAATTTATTTATAAATCATAACTGACTTAACAAAAGACAAATTAATAATGCTTTGATTGTGAAGTGATTAATTTTCACAAAAATATGAATTTGTTTATACTTTAAGAATGACAGAAAAGGAGTTATTATTTTATTTCATTTTGTTCTGTAGAAATTTCCTGGATTTTTAATTATTTTTCTGGGCATATTGTCTCATGATTGATCAGCACTTGCTACCATCTAATAAAATACACATTCTGAGATAAATATTTTTAAATGATATTTGGAAATCCTTTTACTAGATATTCCTTATGTACATTTTATCCAGCAATTTTATAGAAATTCCACACAAATTAGGCCACCAAGATAACTTAACTAATAAAGGGATTTGCTACGAAGTCTGACACTCTGAGATCATTCATTCAGAACTGTGTAAGAGAAGGAGAGAAACTGAATTACACAATCGCCTATGATTGCATGAACACCAGTGATTGCCAGTGCCTCAGCAGACACGTGAGCAATTTACGTTCAGTGAATTTTTAATGTTTATAACATAAAAAAATCAAGTAAGTAAAAATTTGGGTTGACTGCAAGAAATTTTAGTTCTTCATAAAGCAATGATGAAACATAGAGACACAGGACATAGCAGCCACACTGAAGAATTGTTCCTCCTATGTGCCGTACTGTTTGTTACCTAATGTTGGACTAGAGATATTTTCCTGACATTTAACACCTTTAATTGTACAGAAGAACTCTTATGTGTCTACAATTACTTATGACACAGAAATAAGTTCAAATTTATTCCTTCTCATTCATCCATACTAAATATCTACTATTTTATCAAATGCAAATTTCCAATTAAGAGACACCAGTTAGGGCTGGTAAGATAGTTCAGCTAGCAAAAGTTCCTGCCATTATGCCTGAAGTCCCAAATATTCATTGGGACATGAGTGGTGGAAGGAAGTGAGAACCAGTTCTGAGAAAGATGTGCTCACATCTGTGTCTACCAACTGAGTCACCTAGTTTTCCCCAACCTCATGTGCGTGATATTTCTGTAACAGAGGTTAAGGGAAATTATGCAATGAATATTTTAATAAGACTTTTAGATATACTTTAAATGATGCTTATCTCAAAATTTGCATATTGTATTAAATTCTTCTAAGTGGTAATACATCATGAAACATTATATAGGAAAATGATTTAAGAATTCATAAAACACACATAAACACATGCAATACTCACAGAAAATAACAGTAAGCAGAAATACAAAAGCAAACAGCAACAAGAGAGAGTGAGAGACAAGGACACCACCTGTTGGACAGGTCTTGCTTGAAGTGTGGATATCGCCTTGATGAGTCCAGATACATAATGCACAGTAAAGATGAAAGATAGTATGTGCTAAGGAGTAAGACCATTTACACTCTAGAGTTTACTTCCTGTAAGTGTACTTTTCTAACTTCTTCCTATCACCTTATGTTGGAAAACTCTTGCCCAGGAATATAAGTATTCCAAATAATTTAATCTCATCAACATTGTGGAAGACTCTCCTCAGTAAGAAATATCAAAGCCTAGTTTACAGCTCAGAACCATTTGAATTATCTGCTTCTTGATGTTTAAATCATTCCTAACCAGCACAATTATTACTCCAACCTAATTGAACCTCTCCACTGAATAATTCCCTGTAAGTAGGACTTCAGAATCTTAATAAATGTCTAAACTTTGTCATTTACACTCAGAAATGTGACTAAGACCATCTATACGTATATTGTCTTATTAAAGTTACTGTATTTTCATTTTAAAATAAGTTTTAAGTGAAATAGTCATACCTCCCTCCCTTCCTTCTCTCTAATCTCTACCAATTACTTTCTTGAATCCCTCCATTTTGTTTCCAACTGGCAGGTTTTTAAACTCATTTTGAATATTATTTATATATCTACCATATATACATCTATACATATGTAAATATGTGTGTATTTATGTGTGGGTTTGTGTTTGTTTTTCTGTACAGATTAATGAGTATGTTTGTGTTACTGGGATGTATGTGTATTGGGCAACCAACAAGATAATTCATTAATGTGAGAGGCTAGTGCTCCTTATTTCATCAGTCAGTAGTTTCTTGTAGTTATTTTGTGTAGGTATAGGACCCTGTAAAATTTCTCCTTCCATGTTAACATATCAATGTTAATATGTTAACATTGATACTGCCCTTGTTCTAGCTTTGTTTCTGAAGACATTTCTAGGAGAGACTATTTTACACTTATATACATATATATACACTTATACACATATCTTCCTAGTATTCTGGCTCTATCAATCTTCCAGGAACATTTTTAACCTTGTTTTCTGAATGATAGATGCAGGAGGCCTCTCTGCAATCTGTTAATCTTACTCTTGTGTCTAGATGTGCTATTGTTAATGTTATGAGTAATACATATAATTGTTTATGAGTATATTCAGTATTTCTGCATGTGTAAAATTTGTTTGAAAATAATAATGATGACTTCTTAAAACTACGATGACTTAATTTCAGAGAGCTGGGAGATATAAGATTTGGTATTGCTATATGGTAAAGCTGGAGCATGGGCAATTATAATAAAATAATTTTAAATAGCTATTTTAAAATAGCTCATTTTAAAATAGACTCATTCTATGTTTATTTGATACAAACATAATATTATGTGTGAGTTCCTGTGTATGTATATATTTATTCTGATATGTATCCTTAGATTTTTCAAACACCTACTTTATTTCAAGTTCTTAAATGCCCCTATGTCCCTTCCAACTCCCTAGACCTTAGGTAGGAGATTAGTAGGGAAAGGAGCTGTAGAACTATTTTAGCTACTTCTTGTTGACTATGGTTGTTGGGTTCTTTGGGATATCCCAATCTCATTACCAGCAATCCAGTCAACGAGCAAAGCAACAAACCACAACATCAGCTTTGACACTATTCAGCAGAAGAGGTAAAAGTCTCACAAAATGCACAAGTCCACTGAAGTGGCCAAACTCACTGAAGTGGCCAAAAGCAGCACGCGACTGTTCTATGGAGTGCTGCTCTCTGAAAAAACAGCAATGGGATTACAAACCTTTGTAAAGCTTAGTAATGCAAAAAGTGTTGTCTCTGTCTGTGGGCTTCTACTTATCCCTTCTTTATCTCCAAAAAAAAAAAGGATATTTTCCAGCTCACAAAATCCACACCCACTAAGTAGGTTTCAGCAGACAAACATCATGGGGGCTCTTTCTATTACGGAAAAACATCTCTGCACCCCACACTTGAAACTGAAACAAACATACATATTAACATGACACAACTGAGTTTTCAAAGAAACTGGAAACTTCCACTTTAATGATACAATAAACTCATTGATAATTTAATAATAGCTTTTCATGATTTTCTTAAATTTATTTTTATTTATGAATTTATTCATTACAATTTATGCATTTCGCATTCCTGCTGCAGCCCCCTCCCTCATCTCCTTCCAGTACCACCCATTCTTTGTCTTCTTCCCTATGCCCTTTCCCTAGTCCCCTGACAGGGGAAGACCTACTCCCCTTCCATCTGACCCTAGCCTATCAAGTCTCATCAGGGATGGCTGTGTCATCTTCCTATGTGGCCTGACATGGCTGCATTCCTAAGAGGGAGGTGATAAAGACTGGTCATGTTCAAGTCAGAGTTCATGTCATGTCTGAGTTCATGTCAGACACAGCTCCTGTACCTCTTACTAGGGATCCCACTTGGAAATTGAGCAGCCAATGGGCTTCCTTTAAACAGGGGGTGTAGGTCTCCATGCATGGTTCTTAGTTGGAGTATCGGTCCCTGCAGGCACCCCTGGACCCAGGTATTTTGGCTTTGTTGTTCTCCTTTTTCATGATATTTTAAGAAATAGTGATCAATGGTGGCTACTTCCTAATAGTTTTCTGAAGTCAAACAATTGATACTCATTCTGTCATTGGGAGCTCACAGAAGCTTTTCAGTGACAGTGAAAGTTCAGATAATGTCACTCATTACCTATCACAATCTTCTTTTATGCAATGAAATTAAACCATAATTTTTTAATTGTTTAATAAATCATCAACAAAGTAAAGTAAAATACATTTTGACTCTTGTAAATAAATTTGTAAGAAAATTAACTGTTGCCTCTGTTTCCTGAAATGTTCACTGGGCTCAGTGAAGTCATTTCTCTGTAATCAAATTTGACCCTCTACCCACTCTCTTTTCACAGCTAATGATTTAGATCAGAAGTTGATTCCATGTATTGTACAGTCTTCATTTGCTTTTTGCTCAAAGCTCAACACAGATGAGAACTTGTGTTATGTTTCTTTGCCATTCCTGCCTCAGTAAAAAGTTGTATCTGGCCATAGTCTTTCCTGAATCAATTTTCTGGCTCTCTGTGGTAAGCACTGAATCATCCAATTTGCAAATGGAAAAATAGTAATGAAAACATGTACGGGCATTTATCATATCTAACCATCCTGACTTAAGATCTCATCATCACAGGAAAAAGAGAGAGAGAGAGAGAGAGAGAGAGAGAGAGAGAGAGAGAGAGAGAGAGAGAGAGAGAGTTTTTAAAAATAATATCTATCTGACCAGGGGTTTTAAGTATCAGATGTAGCCCATAGACTCAGTATCTAAGTGGGTACCTAGTAAGGGGAGCAGAGACTATCTCTGGCATAAACTCAGTGACAGGCTTTCTGATCACCTCCCTTCTGAGGGGTGTGACCTTTCCAGGCCACAGAGGAAGACAATGCAGCCAGTCCTGATGAGACCTGATAGGCTAGGGTCATATAGAAGGGAAAGTGGACCTCCCACATCTGACTAGGGGAAGGACATAAGAGGAGAAGAGGGAGGGAAGAGGGAAGCGACTGAGAGGAGAGAAGGCCACAACTGGGATACAAATTGAATAAATTGTAATAAATGATAATAACAAAAGAAAAAATAGTACCCATGTTTCTTAAATATTAGAAATATTAGTAAATATGTGTATTTACTTGTCTTATGAGTTTACCTTGCCAGTAGCTGTGTTGACTTGTAATCTCCACACTTGCCCTTTTACAGTCAAGTTCCTGAATGTTTCCTAAACACACAATAAACAGAGAAATATATTAATGGTATGTGGAGTTTTATTATTTTAATATGAGAATATATATATTTGTATTAGCTAGACATAAACCAGGTATCTTTGGTATGAATGACATCATTCTGTTTTGACAAATGAAGTATCTCTTCTTCTAAATAAATTGTAGATAATTGCCTGGGAGTGCTGGAACAGAGGTCCACATTTGACAGTAGGTCTCTATGCTGAGCCCGATGTATTCCTGGATCCGTTTTCACTTTCACGTGTCATCCTTTGTTCTTTTGTCAATCTGGGGCTGGTTCTCAACAGCTATTGCTTTGTTTCACAATGCTGACAGACTGGCTATCTGAATTGAATAAATCCATTAAGCGCTTCACTTTCTGCCACCCCACTATGCTCTATGGTGTTTCTGCCATTGATGAACTGAACTGAGGACTACACATTAAACAACAAGACACACACACACAAATAGATCAGTGTATAAGAAAATAACTCTAAAAAATTGGTTTGAGGATTTCAATTGAATTGAAGGAATAACTACTTTTTCTCATTTTAACACACTCTCATATTGCTATCCAGATTGAACTCAAACTTTTGGTAACACACATATTCAGTTTTCTGGGTATGGATATTACATAAGCCTCAGAACTGACTTAGAAAATTAACGAATAAAATTATTCTAAGATATGAACAAACTACAGAGCCACATCAATATAACCCGAGATTATATCTTAAAAAGGAA
>REGO01001104.1:28180-41767 GCA_010120015.1 Rhombomys opimus | reverse complement strand
TGTCAAGAAGATGCTGTTTTCTTGTAGTCATCCAATACCTTGGACTCTTAAATCTTTATGTTATTTCTGTAATGATTCCTGAATATTGGAAGGAGGATGTGTAATATAGATAACCCATTTAGAGTTGAGTTTTCTAATGTATCTTATTCTTTCCACTTTTGGAGGGGTGACTATGGTCAAAATAAATTGTATAAAACCCACAAAGAATTAATAAAAATGAGAATATATCAACTCTCTCTATTCTGAAGAAAAACTTAATCCACTTATGATATTTAATTCTTTTATTACCTTACTTAGATAGTTCACATACATGCATTTTGATTAGACTAGGAACCTTTTATTAAATTTATTTAAAAAATTAGAAGAACACAGACTTTATAAAATAGAATTATTTGATTCCTATATTTCAGTTATTTATGATAATTTCTTTGAACATCTTTGACAACATATAAATATGAGTGATAAAATAAACTACTTACTTTGTGGAAATAGACTGATTTTTAAAAATTGAGTAAAAATTTAATTCTTTGTCTGTAATGGCATGGAAAAAACGCTGAGGGTATATCAAACAAAAAATACACGTCATAGTTCTCAAATGGAAATTTACTTTGATTTGTGAGAGGAAAAATGAAGGAAAGGTGGAATTAACATAAAATATGGGGATTATGAGAACTAATCTACAAATTAAAACATAAGTTAAATATTAGAAAATAACAAATACTTAGCTAAATCATTTAAGGTGTTTCAGAAAGTCCAACTAGCTTCCAGTAGAATTGTGACAGTGTGTAACTTATATTTAGCATTACTGTTAAATATTCTATAGTCTTATTTGATTAATACATTTGGACAATATTCAAAGTACAAAACCCCTGTTTACCGCAGAGAATTTGGTACTGTGCATGCATAGAATTTTGGTTGGTATGCTCTGCTGCGCTGAGTTTACAATCTAACCAAATATCACTTTATGAGGCTTCAGTTACTGTGACAATATGGAGGGTCTAGTGAACTCAATCAGGCATTTTCTGTACCATCAAGGATAACAAAGATGAAACTCCAGTGTTCCACAAGATTGACTTTCATGGGCATTGGTAAGTATTTTAACACCAAGGTTGATGATACTACATTTACCTTCAATGATATTTACTGAAACTATATGATTAGAAAACTATCAATTCTATGGTTAGAAAAAAATTACAAATTAAAAATGAAAGCAAACATCCACAAACCAAGATGAGCTCAAATGAAATATATGAGAACATCTTACCATTGCTAGTTCTCTGACTGCCTTTAAAGAGTCAAAGGATTAATAAGTATTTGAAATTTTTATGTAGGTTATATGCTTCCTTTAATATCTAAATAAAATGACAGATGTTCAACAGAAGATACCAGTGTAAGGATGAAGTAGAACCTTCTGTAAAAGGAAGTGAGTGTAAAAGAAATGTGGATGGTATTTCATGATGACTCCTGATTGATACCCATAAATGAGAAGGAATCATAGTCCTTCCAACCAAATTAAGGAAATTTGGAAGAGGGTTTTTCTTCAGAGCCCTTGTGTAAACTCTTATATTGACTTACATGTCTGTTTTGGCCTTTTACTATCAAAGATAGTATTTTTCTATGTTCTTGCTTCCTTTCTTGCAAAGACTCAAAGACAGCTTCCCTTAATGAAGAATAGCTGTGGTGAAACACAGCACAAAAGTACAAGAAAATTTGAACACAGGGAACTTCCCAGAGACTCATACTCCAACCAAGGACTATTCATGGAGATAACCTAGAACCCTGACAATGCAGCCACTTCTGATGAGAACTGATAGGCTAAGATCAGAAAGAAGGAGAGAAGGACCTCCCCTATCAGTGGACTTGGGGAGGGGCATGCATGCAGAAAGGGGGGGGGGAGGATGAGACCGGGAGGGGCAGAGGGAGGGGCTTATGGGGGGATACAAAATCAACAAAGTGTAATTAATAAAAGTTAAATAAAAAATTAGAAATAAAAAAGAAAATGGAATATCATGTGGCTTGAAGAGCTGAGATGTAGCTGAGAAAAAAAAAACACATAACAATTGCTGCTGTAGATCCACAACATGAGAAGGAGAGGGATGACTTAGCTCTATAGGGTGAATACTTAACAGGAGGCTCACAGGGGGTTTACCAAATGGACTGTAACAGTCCTACATACCGAACATTGACCTTCCTTCCTTCCTTCCTTCCTTCCTTCCTTCCTTCCTTCCTTTCATTCTCTCTCTTTCTTTCTTCCTCCTCTATTTATTCTATCTCTCTCTCGTTCTCACTCTGCTCTCTTTTTCTCTTTCTTTCTTTAATCTCTTTACAACCTGTTCTCTGGACCCTCCCTTCTCTCCTCCAGTGCTAACCTCATGCTCCTTCTCCCTGATCCCCCCTCTCTTTCTCAGAGAATGGCAAACCCCAAGGGGTACCAACTGAACCTGCATCTCAAGTTGCAGTAGGACTAAGGGCATCCTCTCCCACTGAGGCCAGACAAGAAAGCACATCTTGGGAAAAAAGATCTAGAGGCAGACCATAAAGTCAGAGACAGCCCCTACTCCAATTGTTAGGAGACCAACACGTTGAGAAAGCTGCACATTTGCTATTGATGTGAAGATGGTCTAGATCTAGCTCATGCTTGCCCCTTGGTTGGTAGTTCAGAGTCTGTGAGCCCCCATGGGTCTAGGTAAGTTTACTCTGTAAGTCTTCTTGTGGATTCCTTGACCTTCCAGTTCCTTCTATCCTTCCTTCCACTCTCACACATAATAACTTACTAGCTCAGCCAATTGTTTGGCTGTGGGTCCTTGGATCTGTCTCCAACAGCTGCTGAATGAAGTCTCCTAGAGACAGTTATACTAGGCTCCTTTCTGCAAGCATTACTTAATACCATTAATGGTGTCAGGATCTGGCTTTCTACCATGGGGTAAGTTTCAAATTGGGCCAGTTACTGGCTTGCCATTTCCTCTACCTCTGTTCTATCTTTATCCCTACACTTCCTGTAGGAAAGACAAATTTTAGGCAGAAGGTTTTATGGGTGGTCTGGTTATTCCCTTCCCTCCACTGAAAGTCCCACCTGGCAACAGGAGATGGTAATTTCAGGCTTCTTAACTCCTGAAGCTAGAAGTCTCAGCTAGTGTCACCCTCATAGAATGGGGAAAGTTCTTCAGCAATGCTACATCCAGTAGAAGGAGGAATATGTGGTAGGAAAGGTAGCCTAGGTGGGGATCAGGTGTGGAGAGAGTGAGGTTGGGAGTAGGAGGTACTGGTAGAGAGAACAGAAATTGGTAGGGAGACATCTCTGGGATAGGGGAGCCTCCCAGGAGTCCAGAGGGTTGACCCTATCTGAGACTTCATACCAAAAATTTTCAATGATCACAGGTTTGTTGGCTGTTTTTTTATGCAACTTTGGGTCTGCAGAGTAGCTTTGCTATGGCAAAGGATCTAATATGTTCTGTGAACCATCAGAGCCCTGGCTGCCTCAACTAGGTGGCATCTTGGATGTAAACTCTTCTCCAAACTCACATTTTTCCAAACATCCTCCTTTGTATGTGACCTCCAAAGACATTTCTGACAGTAGCATAAAGCTATCCCTGATGGTAGCATAGGGTTTTAAAATCTTATGAACATTATTTATTGGACTAACAGTGAACTTACCCACTGTGTACACTGAGTGAATATGTAGTCGCAGCATAGGGAGTAAAGAAGATATCATCTTCAAGAGCAGACCATGACTCTGTTCTTCAGGACAATGATATGGATGAAAGCAAGGATACTTCAGTCACTTAAAGCATTGGATCCAGGCAGATCCATTGCCCTTTTTTAGTCCTCTGGGTGTATTACTTTAATGGGGTTTGGGCTAAATGCGTTCCTACCTATTCATACAGACTATCCTCCTCTAGTCCTGAGTCCTTAGTATAGCCTGCTTTGTATCACTGATGTATGTCCAGTTATTTATTGGTGTTGGGGACTGGAAGTGAATGTCCTGTTTCTATCTCTTGCACAATAACCCTTGATAATGTGCTCCTCCTAGGGCTAAGTATGAGTAACAATGGGTGTTCTGCAGTGACAACTATTCCTTCTCCCCACAGAATGCCTGAACTTGAACCTATTTTTGTTTGAGGCAAATGATTCATGGTTTTCCACTGATATTGTGGTTTCTCTGACCAAATAGCATTAAGAATGACATAACTCATTACAAACAAGCTGGTGGAAACATTCATTGTCTTGTACTCCCAATCCTGTTAAAGTGGTAATGGCGCAGCAAGAATTCTACTGCCATTCAAAGCTGTACAATGCCTCAGGTATTAGATTTTTCATAGTTATTTCTGCTCAATATTGATTCCGCCAGAGTCTACATTGTGTCCATTAATTAATTATAACCACAAGACTCAGAAGTACTATACTATGTTGCTCACCTGGAACCAAAACCAACAATGTATATACCACATCCATAGGGATGTGTTTTGGAGAAAGGAGCTTACTACACTGAGTACCATACAATCATTAGAGATAGACGAGACATAAGGTGTAAGGATTTCTATGTTGAATAATACCTGCAAATATAAACATCATTATAACTCCACAAATATGAGCAAATTAAAAGAATGATTATAAATAAGTCCAAAGAGCCAGGTACCATGACATACCTGTAATCACAGAACTTGAAAGACAGAGACAGGGAACTAAGTAATTCTAGGTAATCTGCAGACGCAAAACACATTTGTATGATGGCTTGACTTACATGAGACCCTGTCTCATAATGTGTAATGAAACCAAACAAGATACAATAACACTTAAACTTAACGATATGCCCACCCCTTTCCCCAAGAAAGCAGAGAAGAATAATGAATCTAGGTGAGGAAACCATAACATGACTGAGAAACTTCAAAAGAGTCTGGGTCTATGCAAAGGAACCAGAGACCTTGGTGATGAAAAACTCAATAAGTTCAACTGAACAAATAATTTAAAAACTTAAAATACAGATTAGATCAATCAAAAACCAGACTATCTGAATTCCAAGACAGATGTTTTCAGATATCCTGATTAGGTATATTTAAAGGAGAATACATTACAAATTGAAATGAATTTTCAAAGAGCATGATACTCTACCAAATACATCAATATCTGTATTTTATGAACCACTGCATGAGAAGACAAAGGCAAATTTATTGAAAGCACACCAAAGGAAATACTAGTTGACAGTGGCCATAAAGTCCTCTCCATATCCTGGCCCACAGCTCTTACAAACGTCCTCTGCTCTACTGAAGGCCATGATGATACTAGGGACCCACGTAAGACATTGCCCACCACCCTCCAATACTTCTTAAACCGAGCCCAGAAGCCCCCAGAGCATCCTTGCCCATGGAATTCATATCCAGACCTTACACCTCTGACAGAAGACTTCTGCTTTACAGAAGTTCATGCTCCCTGTTATAGGAAACCCAGGTATGTCACTGCCCACCATTTGCTAATGCTCCTTAAGCCCAATTCACCATAGTCAAAAATGTGTATCACTAAAGTCTTTATGGGAGAGTAACAAAAAAAAAAAAAACTAACAACAAAAGACTACTAAACACTACTGAATATATCAGGTCATCAGAAAATATCTCTATTTTTAGAGAATGTTAAATGAACCTAAAAAAGTTTAAGGAGAGGTCATGACACATTTTTCCAACCAGTGCTAACCACTGACTTCCTGAAATCATAGGAGCTTTTGTTTCTTTCCTGATCCAACTACATGATTTTTGTGACACCACAAATTTGATTATTTTTAACATTGATGTTTTAAAATATGGTTTTATATTTATTAATCATTCAAATAGTTAAGATTCTTTAATTATTATCAATGTCAGTTAATAAATTATTTAAAAATTCTTTCAAGATAATTTTTAATGTAAATATCCTCCCATTTCTTCCTCTCTTTATATCATCTATCTATCTATCTATCTATCTATCTATCTATCTATCTATCTATCTATCTATCCGTTTGTCCATCCATCCATCAGTCCGTCTATCTATCTATCTATCTATCTATCTATCTATCTATCTATCTATCCATCCATCCATCCTCTCCCATAAAGACTATATTGACACACATTTTTGACTATGAGACAGTGTAGGTATGAAACATGTTCCATTTAAAAAATATAATTCAAAGGCTGTAAAACTGACATGTATGCATGTGGCCTGGTGAGGCAGTCCTACCAGGGGGAAGTGATCAGAAAGCAGACAACAGAATTCATGTCAGAGACAGTCCCCTCTCTCCTTTCTAGTGAACCTACATTTTGGCCAAACTAATAATATCTTCTACATATGCGTAAAGGCCTAGGTTCAGTTTATGCATGGTCTTTGGTAAGTGCTCCATAAGTCCTCTTGGGCCCAAAGAGTTGACTTTGTTTGTCTTCTAATGGAGCTCCTGTCCCTTATGGGTCCTTATATTCTCTCCTCCCCCATTCTTCCATAAGACTTCCTATGCCCCCCCTCCAAATACTTGGCTGTGAGTCTCAGCAGCTGTTTAGATTCATTGTTGGGTGGAGTAGCTCAAAGGAGAGCTATGCTAGTGGCTCTGGTTAAGTTGTTTGACAAAAGGGTGGATATGAGCTCTTACTTTTTACAGTGCAGCACATATGCATATTCCCATTTTCTAAACTATTTCTCCATGTTCAGATTTAGGCCCTTAGATACTGTAATGCATTAACATCAATCCATGAAGCATAGAAGTCCATGAAAATAAACATCGCAAGTGCCTGGCCTGCTCTGGAAATAGTCTCATTTTACACTTCTGAGTTTTGTCTAGATGATTTTGTTGAAACTCACAGACAATTTCTGTGTTACTTTTTGGGGAAATCCAACATCAAACAGTCACACAATACAACTGAAAGTTTTGTTTTTATGTGTACAGATATGCATACATGCATGTGCATGAGAAGTTCAGGGGTCAACAGGTAGTGACTTCCTTTAGTGTTTCTCATGTGTTTTTGGAGACTCGGTATAACTGAATCTAAATCTCACTGTCTATGTAGTTTTGTCAGCAGCCCCTAGAGATCCCCTTGTCTCCACCCTTCTTTGGACTAGGCCTACTGATACTGGACTCCTCCATACTGTTCTACTGGGGATGCAAATGCAGGTCCTCATCCTCCTACAGAAGAACTTCACCATATGGATGGAAGAATGTAATTCAGATATAATACATATCAGTAACCAATTAATATTATGATTACAAGGAACAGTTAAAGGGACATTGGTTTTCAAAACTGATTTGCATTTTCAAAAATTAGTTGTGTTCTGTTTAAGTGGCCGATAAAAATTTAATTGCTGATATATACTCACTTTTCCAGTAGATGGTAGTACAGATGTTCTTAACAGAACACTTTGTTGACTAGGTTTCAAAAATGATAAACATCTCCAAACTTGAGAAAGCCATATTAAATAATGTTAAAGATATGAATTACTATGGTTAAGTGAAATATAGGAAATATGTGCTTACACAGTTGAAGTTTCAAAAATTATCCTATTCGGGTATTCATGATAATTCAAAGTGAAATACAGAATGCCCACACAGTTTTACAACTCACAAAAAATACAATCTTAAATTACATATCACCAATTTTCAGTCATTGTAAATAAGACAACATTGACATTTTATATTAATGAATATGTTTCAGAGTAAATACTTTATCTCTATGTCTGCTACTGTTTATAGTTTCTCCTATTAACATTGTTTTTCCTTTAAGTAAAATTAATATTTCAAATCAGTAATATCAAATAGAATGTCCTGAAATTTTCTTGGGTTTGTTTATGAGAATAAAAAAATTATGTATATAGTTAACTTATAACTATATATATATAGTTATATATAAATATATTTTATATATCATGTGTAAATTTTATATATAACAACATATAATTATTTTTTCAGTCTTACAAACAAACCCAAGACAAATTGAGAACATTCTATTTATATCTACACATATACTATATATACATATATACATATACACATATGCACACACACATATATATATATGTATATATGTATATATGGCACAATTTTAATTCTGAAGAACAGTTTCATTGGGGAGATTACAAAAATAAAAGAGAATTCCTTAATCTTTTGAATACTATGGAAACCTTTCAGTGATTTATAAGATAACTTTATTCATGTGGCTTATATAAATGTCTATGCTGTTCTTTCATTTTTACTTTGTTATTTGGTTGATTTGTAGTTAATATTTACACCAACATCATATGTTTTAATAATTTTTCTATGTTATGTCCTTTGTAGAGTCATTGATGTTTAATTAGGCCTCAGCAGGAGTGAGTGTGTAAAAAGTACTTTACAAAAATTACTTTGATTTAAACCTGCACTGTGACACAAACCTGATTGCCTGGGATTAATTATGAGCAAGTGGCCTGTTTGAAGGAAGGTGCAGACAAAGCAGTTTGGCTCAATAACCTGCTGTGGGTACAATACAGAGGCTCCCTTGGGACACACTAGCATGAATATCACAGGGTAGCATCCTCTGGCTGTACTTTGATGATATGGGTTTGCATAAGGCTCAGAAAACTCCCAAGCCTTCCTCCAAACTTGTGCAGGAATCTTCAGCACTTCTGAGTCAGGATGCAGGGGTTTGATTCAACACCTAATAATATAGTTATTTTCAATGACTGTATTGATCAAGGCATGTTTTTATTTTTTTTAAATCTTATCATGGATGCCTAATAATAGCCATAGTTGTCTAATGTTATCACATATTACTTAAATTTGTGAATAATATTTATTTACTCTTTTGAAGTTTATAAAACTTAATTGAAAAAAAACTGTACTAAAATCCAAATCAGTACAAAACCTGGAGGCAGTTCGAAGGGGAAGAGGTTTTCCCTATCAGTGCTCTAGAGAAGGGGCATAGGGGAAGAAGAGGGAGGATGGGTGGGTCAGGGAGGAGATAAAGGAGGGGCTACAGTGGGATAGAAAGTAAATAAATTGTTATAAATAAATATATAAATTAAATTAAATTTAGAAAAAAAAAAGCAAACAAACCAAAAAAAAAAAAACCTTTACTTAAATTTGGCTAGGATTTCATTATATTATTTCATTTTGGTCCAAGCATTGATTTTAAATTTTAAAGCCTATTCTTAAGAGACTTCAGTATTTGGGGTGGGGGAGGCTGGAGAGATGACTCAGCTGGTAAAAGTACTGTCTGTTCTTCCAGAGGTCCTGAGTTCAATTCCCAGCAACCACATGGTGGCTCTATATACTGAAGTCTGATTCTCTTCTGGCGTGCAGGCATAGATGCAGATAGAGCACCCAATGCATAAATAAATAAGATCTTTTAAAAAATAAAAATTTAATTGAAGAAAAGAAGAAACTTCAGTATGGTGATATTAATCAATAATATTTTAAAATGTTTGCTTAATGAAGTGCTTTCTACTTCTAATAGGATTTTTCTCACCACACAGGAATTTGTAAAAATTATTGCTTTGTTTTGCAAATTATTCTCCAAATATGTATGTTTATCTTATTTTTCACTAAGTTCATTTATGTGTTATAATTATATACATGTATATATAGCAATATGTTTTAAGTATATATGTGCCAATACATATGTCTCATTTTTACTGAATTTTAAACACTATAACCCATTTTTACTGAATTTTAAATAATATAACCTGTTCCAACACCTAGAGACTTACATCCATACTTGCTGAAATTCATTCCAAAAAAATCATAAATCTTACCCAGTTTTATCTTCTTAGTATTCCCTAGCCAATTCTAACATATTTACTTTTTCCTAGCTATACACATCCTATGTATTCATCCTGGAATCTACAATCTCTTCTGAGTAATGTATTCAGCGATGGTGAGGCAGATTCCTTTTTCTCCTGGAAATGAAATCCAAGGCTTGCTGCCATGGATGATTTTGAAGAGGCTGGAGAGATGAGTGCCGCAGCCATCGCCATTAGCATCTTTCAAGCGCACCACATCAAAGGATTTGGCGCTCTTGGTTGGTGATGACATCCCTATGCACCTCAGGTTGGCCCCTCCAGTCACCATGCACAGGTTGTTGATATCGAACTAATAGCCTCTGTTATCTTGCCGGTCGGTGTCCAGCGAGATCTGCATGGTGTCCTTGACCTTGATGAGGGGTGAGGGTAGCAGATGGTACGAGATCGCATTACGAGATGGAGGATGCCATGAAGACCTTCCTCATCTTACACAGTTTGGACTTGGTTTCCTACGGCATGATGCGGTGCATCTAGAAAGGGCCCTTCGTATTGTAGACTAAGAGGAAGTTTTAGCCTCTCTTGTTGATGCTGATGACATCCATGAAGCCTGCTGAGTAAGTCACTTGTGGTCTTACCTTGCAGTCCACCTTGATGAGGTGGTGCATGAAGATCTTCATCTTGTCGCTCATCAGGGCCTACTTGAGTCTGTTTCTGAGGAAGATTCCCAGCAAGCGTCAGGCACCCCTGCTGGCATTGCAGGCCAGCAGAGGGAAGGTGCGCCTGTCAGTTTGTCCAACATCCAGTGACACAGGGCAGCCACACCCTTCAGATGTTTCTTGAGAGAGCGAGCCATGGGAAAGCAGCAAGTGGTAACAAGCCTGTCTTCTTCCCAGAGCACAAGCAGGGTCGAGTTTAAATTCTTACACTTATTTTTTGATAACAGTTTATGGTTGAGGAGTAACATAGGCTGTATTTTCTCTCAAAAATAATTTAAAAAATGGCTTACTAAATTTGTGCATATTCATTATAATATCATTATAAACCCAGAAAGTCATTTTGGTTGGATGACAAAAACAGTACAAGCACTTCTATAAAAAAGTAGAAAAAAAACTGTAAAAAATTAAAATTACATATAAAACATATTCAGGTTTATCTAAAAAATAAATCATATTTCTATACACTTATCCATTCTTGTTTATTGTCCTCTAGGCATTCTATAATGAAGTCTGATGATAAAGTTTTACTTACTACAATAAAGTCACTTTGTATTATTTCATTATCAAAGCAAGAACAAACACAGACCTGCATTGATACTGGGTTTATAATATGAAATGGATGGTAAGAGAAAGAATGAAATTGATACACCAAATTCTCTTCCATTGCAACCCATGTAATTAAATATTTACTTTCTCTTTTGTTGTGTTTTTATTATTCATATTTTTCTGAAGGGCGTGCATGTGTTTCCTTGATCTTTTGGGCATAAATTTGTGATTTAAAAGCCACATTTATGACACTATGAATTAATTGCTAGAAACATGTTCTAATGCCACTGTATGACAGGAACACAGTCAGAGATATTAATCAAATTCATGGTTATATATATATGAAAGAGGAACTTCATCTCCACGAATAATTTCCTGTATTAATGCTGGCTTACTTCAAAATATGAGTTATGTTTCCTGATGGAATGACTGTCTAATTCAAATTATTTATAAACCATATTATTTTGTAGTGACTGTGGCATTTTTATTGCTTTTTGATCAGGATTACAATGCTGGCCTCAGTCAATTTAGTGCTGTCAGTCTACAGTCCAACAAGTAATAAGTAATAATTTTTCTGGGTGGTCATTGACCATGCCACAGTTACTTATGAAATATATCTTGTGTGAAGACAATCATAATTTAGGAGACTCTTAAACTGTAAAACCTGAAGTTAAAATACATATGAGCAATTGGTGTAACAAGATGTCTCAGCAGTTAAAAGCACTTGATGATATTGTAGAGGACGCAAATTTGGTTTCTGGAACACAGATGGCTCATAACTATATATAACTCCAATTCCAAGAGATATTCTGGCCTCCACGCATGGCAGGAACCCACATGATAAACGTACATACACACAGGCATACATTCATGTACGTGGATTAAAATAAATAAATAAATCTTTAAAAATAGTGAACAATATTATGAAAACTAAAACACAGGGGAAAATATAAGAGGTTGGCAATATGGCTGAACAGTTAAAACTTATACTTTACCTAAGTTTATTTTGTGGAACCAACAGGTCAGAAGGGCTAACAGATTCCAGCACATTGTCCTCTGTCCTCTGCTTGTGCACCATGGAATGTGCATATGCACACACACACACACACACACACACACACACTCACTAAATAAATACATACTTTTAAAAGAACCTTTTGTTATCTGACTTTTCTGTTGCTGTAATAAATAAATAGTATGAAAAGGAATCTTGGGAGAACTGAGTTTGATTGTACTTTCACATAACAGCTCATCACTGGTGCAATTCAGGGCAAGACCTCTAGTAAGAATGGAATGAAAATCCATGGGGAAATTTTGCTCACAGGCTTGTTCCTTCTGGTTTGCTTACTTTTGAATCTGACACAGCCCAGGCACACCTACCTAAGCATATCTCGACACACAGTGGGATGGACTCTATCAATTATCAGTCAAGACAATTCCTCAAGTACTTGTGTACAGGTCAATTTGATGGCAAGAGGCCAGTCTTCAACTGACATCTCATCTTTCCAGATGACTCTAAGTTGTGTCAAGTTGACAATAAAAACTTTAAAGTGTAAAGATTATGCATGGTGCATGTACACGTGATATAGAAATTCCTAGACCAAAGGGATAGAAACACAGAGACTTTTTGCTTACAACCATGAATAAATTTAATTTTAGCATATTTTTTAACCTGATGTTACTGAATGTAGGAAAGAAGTTAGGGCTGCTTATAAATGTCACAGTGAAGCCTATTTATATGTACAATTAATATTCATTAGTTACTGTAAGATAGAGAACAAAAGTGAGTGAAAAGAAACAGTGTCTTGACTGTGACGGGACACCAGCTTACAGATGACACTTCTAAGATAGGACTCTGCATTTCAAAATGTTACCGTAATCATATTAGACCTCAAATAGATAACCCCACTTATCAGTGCCTAGCATTTTCTCATAGAGTGACAGCCAGTCACTGCTGCTTTAATCTGCTGACTTTATGAGAATTTGTTATGCAATGAAGAACATGAATTTCCACTTTTATATTGAAGAGTATTCCATTGACAGTTCACTTCAACAAGGTTCCCTGCTCTGTGCTTTGCTTACCAGGAACCTGAATGAAAACATGATCTAACACAAGGTACTCTTTCATTTCCACTCTGAAACTTCATCTGCTTTCCAAGGTCCCTGTGTGAGCAGGAGTCATTGTGACTAATCACCAACCAACAGATTCTTCAGACACAAATAAATCATTCTACCAGTCTTGAAAGGACACACAAACACGGGTAGACAGACAGATAGACACGGACACACAGACCCACAGACACATGGACACATGTTGCACACACACAGACACACACACAAACATGGAAGACCATCTTTGGCATCAACAAGGGGAAACTGAGGTGGGGTGTAAATCTGGGGCTGGCTGGACACCTTGGAGACATTCTCTGAGGGCAAATTTCCAGGCCTGGACTGAGTCATTGATTGACTGTGGCTTCCACTGATAGTGGTACACTGGGGGCCCAGAACTAAATTGTTTTTGGTGGCAGGCCAGAGCTAGTAGCTTCCTGGTGATGGCATCTACCTAGTTACTGTGGCAATCAGGAGCTGAAGCTGGTAG
>REGO01001104.1:2369-16671 GCA_010120015.1 Rhombomys opimus | reverse complement strand
TGGTAAGGCTGCTCCCCCTTCAGGGAGAGGTGTTCAAAGAGCAGGCCAATCAGATTATGTCAGAGGCAGTCCCTCTTCCCATTACTATGTAACCCACTTGGACACTGAACTGTCATGTGCTACATCTGTGCAGGGGTTCTAAGTTATCTCCATGCCTGGTACTTGGTTAGAGTATGAGTCTCTGGGAAAACCTCTGTGTTCAAATTTTCTGATTCTGTTGCTCTTCGTTGGAATCTTATGTAAGAAGTGGGAAATAGTAAGATCTGGAAAGGACAGGAACCATTAGAAATTTCTTAATCACCTCAGATCATAAATTCCTTTTGTAATATTTGATCTTGGTCTTTCAAATAGCAGTTGTGATGGAAGAGGAATTGCAATGAAGAATACTGGTTGTTTACTTCAGTGATGAATTTTGTTCCTAAACGTTTTATGCATGTTGACAAATTTGCATGTCATCTCCATTAAACATTTTCTAGATTGCTACATTTATCATCATCTATATTGAACAAAAATTTAAAATTTGATTTAGCTTTCTCCTTTTGTTTTCGTTACAGATTAATGGGTGACAAATTTAATGGATGAACAAATTGACCACATTTACCTCTATCGTTGGTATATGGCTTTCTGATCAAAAGACAAAGAAACATATATTTCATATGTTCTATATTATAGAGTCAAGGAATCATTATACACAAGTGGCAATATTGAAAGAAATACCTATTACATGTATTGCAATTGTTTTAAAACAATGTTAAGGCTCTACCTCTCTTCTGCCAACCCTTTAACCCTAGGTAAGACAGAGAAGTTTAGTGGGGGGAGGGTGCTCTGACTTCATCACTTCTCCCTGATGCTTAGGGTTGACATGTCTTTTGGGGCTCTACCAATTTCCATCAACAACACACACAGCAAGCCGTCTACTCCAAGTTGCTGTGTTGAAATGTTTCTCTCTGTAGGTCTCCTACAAAACACTGCACTGTCTGTCTCTGGTCTCTCCAAACTGCCACCCCTTTTCTTTCTGGGCTCTCATATTTATATTCTCCAGAGTTTTATACCACACCCCTCACCATGCTGCAAGAGGCAGGCCTTTTAACAACTGGAAAAGACCATGCCCGGTAGGAGGCAATTGACAGATGTGGATAAACCCAAGCCCAAACTAAATTCCCACACTTGGGTTTAAAACAAAAACATGTTTTCATAACATGTCCGAGTTTTTTAAAGACACCAAAGCTTCCATCACACATGTGTTCACTGTTCTACTCTGTGCTATTGTTTAAAATTGTGTAATCAAATGGAGTACTTGCTTTTACTACCAGGAACATGGAGGACCGACCCCGTGGCACAAATAGCGAAATCTGGACAGAGTAAAGGGTATGTACTAGTGTTATCCAAATGGAGAGGGAAACATTACAAGTGCTTAAAGCAAGCAAAGCCTGCAAATCTACAGTGATTGTACAGGGCAAAAGTGATGACAAGGGAAACAGAAAGAAAAACTTAAGGAAGGAGTTAAAAAAAAAATGAAAAAAAAAATCAATTACCTACCAGCGACAGGCCTTAAAAAACAATGTTGTGTTCTTATTTTGATGGAAATACAATATAAGAATGCAATAAAAACAATGTTATATGAAATTAGGCTGTGAGACTATTGTCTCTAAGGAACAATTCCTTCTTGCATGCTGTGCTGTGCTGTGATGGGCTCAGATTGTGCAAACTCCTATTCTAGTTTCTGAGCTACTAGCTTGTCTAAAACAAAGAAGAAACTTTTCACTTTCCTTCTGCTTTCTGTAACTCCCTGAAGAACTCTACACTCTTTCAAATTCAGCAGCATTTCTTTCTCCTCCTCTTCTTTTTCCTTACTTCTCTTCCCCTCCTCCAGTTTAATCTTGCTTTATTTATCTAGTCTTGTATCTTCCTTCAAGTGATGGGCTCCATGTGGATCCCAGTGCTACAGCAGGTCTTCTATTTTCCTATAAAATTTGTATTTGTGCTGAACTTGATAATCTCCTTGTGTCTCTCAGCTTCACTATTTGTACTTTCAACCTGATATTACATCGCATTTATTTTAACACACTTATTTTCCTCTCCAATCCTGAAAAGGATCATTCTTTAATCTCAAATGAAATTTACTCTGTAAAATGTCTGATGTGGTAGCTAGCATCCAAATTTAAAACAAAACAAACAAACAAATAAAACATGCAATACTAGTTTTAAAAGTTGTAGAGCCAAAGTTTTTTTTGTTTGTTTCTTTTCCTGTAGATAGTCTGTTTTTGACAATATCAATTTTTACAATTAATTATTTTAATTGGGCAAAATTTATTCTTGGATTCTTTAACTGGATTAGAACTTTTGAATTGCTTGATACTGCTTGTTTTGCATATTATTTGGTTTATTTTCATGATTTCTAATATTTCATAATATATTTTGAAAATTATCCCTGAGAATATAAGTGACTCCAGCTCTATATCAAAAATTTTTAGTGGTGTTAGTAGGTTATTGCAATCAAAATTTTAAAAACAAAAATATCATGATAATAATATCAAGTTAATTATATCAAGTTGGAATCCTTTATGAAATTAACCTTATTAATGTTGTTAATCAAAGGCCATATAAAGTGAAGTTATAAATTATTTTTAAACATCAGGCCTCAACTAGGATTGTCACCTCATTGATGCACTACACTTTAGTCAGAGTAGCAAGTCCAAAACAATGTCGAAATTGAATTTTTATAAATAAAGATTAAGGAATTGCTTGTTAATAAATAAAGCACTGTATTTATTAAATAAATTAACAAACTTTTATTTGGCAAGTAATCTGGTTTTCTTTATTTTAAATTAAAAAATACCCCTCCTTTTCCTCTTCCTCTCTTCCTTTACCACAAAAAAGAGGGGCCTCCTCTCCTCATATCTACCCTTCCCAGTATATCCAGTCAGATGATGTTTTATTACTTTACTTAATTATTTAATTGTTTATTTATTTATTTACTGACTTATTTACTTTATAGCCTTGTTGCAGCTTTCCTTCACTCCTCTCCTTCTAGTCCCTCCCTTTCCCCTTCTCCCTTCCTGCCCATCCACTCTTTCTTTCTCCTCAGAAAAAAGGGAGGCTTTCCATGGATATCAACCTATCTTGGCAAATCAAGTTGTAGTAAGACTAGACATTTTCTACTGAGGCTACACAAAGCAGCCCAGTTAGGGGAAAGGAATCCAAATGTAGGCAACAGAGTAAGAGACAGACCCAGCTCCTGCTGTTAAGAGTCCACAATGAAGACCAGTCTACACAACTGTTACATATGTGCAGAGGGCCTAGGTCTGTCCAATGCTCTCTGGTCCGCTCTTCAGTCTATTTGATACCCATGGGCCCAGGTAACTTGATTTTGTAGGTTTTCTTGTAGTATTTTTGACTCTTCTGGTTCTTTAATCCTTCTTCTTTCCTTTCCACAAGATTTCCTAAGCTCCACGTAGTATCCCCAAGAGTTGTAGGTTGAAGCCTCTCAGATGACAGTTATGCTAGGTTCCTGTCTGCAAGCTTAGCAGAATATCATTAGTAGTATCAGGGGTGTTCTCTCTCTCATTTCATGGTCTTAAGTTGGGCTAGTCATTGATTGGCTATTTTCTCAGTTTCTGCTCCAATCATTACCCCTGCACATCTTGTAGGCAGGACAACTTTGTTTTTGTTTTTGTTTCTTTTTAATTAAATTATACTTTTACTCAGTATCTATTTTTTGAAATAAATTATTTTTTTAGTTTTTTATTATTAACTCTTTTTTACATTTATATTATTAGTTACATTTTATTAACTCTGTATCCCAGCTATATCCCACTCCCTCATTCCCTTCCAATCCCACCATCCCTTCCTCATCTCCTCCCTGCCCCTTTCCAAGTCCACTGCTTGGGGAGGACCTCCTCCCCTTTCATCTGATCCTGTTTTATTAGGCATCTTCAGGACTGCCTGCAAAGTCCTCCTCTGTGGCCTAGCAGGACTGCTCCTCCCTTGGGGGGTGGGGAGGTCAAAGAGCCTGCCATTGAGTTCCTGTCAGAAATAGTCCCTTTTCCCCTTACTATGGGAAACCAATTGGTTACTGAGCTACCACGGGCTTCATTCGAGCAGAGGTTCTAGGTTATATCCATACAAGGTCCTTGATGGAGTATCAGTCTCAGAAAAGACCCCTGTGCCCAGATATATGTGGTCGTTGTGCAGCTCCTATCCTTTCCACATCATACTAACTCCCCCTTCTTTCATATGATTCTCTGCACTCTACCAAAGGTTTGGTTATGAGTCTTAGTATCTGCTTTGATACATTGCTAGGGTGAGTATTTCAGAGGCCGGCTGTGGTAGGCTCCTGTCCTTGTTACTTGTTTTCTCCTGCATCCAATGACCATCCCATTTGTCTTTCTTTTTTTATTGTTTATTATTATTAGTTACATTTTATTAACTCTGCATCCCAGCTGTATCCCGCTCCCTTATTCCCTCCCAATTCCACCTTCCCTCCCTCAGCTTCTCCCTGCCCCTTTCCAAGTCCTTTTGTCTGGCCCTGTTTTATCAAGTATCTTCTGGGCTGGCTGCAAAGTCCTCCTCTGTCTTGCTAAGTGAGGATTGATTATCTTACCCTGGGACCTTCCCCATATCTTTTGATTAAATTTTGTTGGAAGTGTATTTTATTAGGTATTAGAATAACTACTCAAGCTTGTTTTCTGTGTCCATTTGCTTGGAAAATTCCCAGCCCTCTATGCTGAGGTAATATCTATCACTACTACTGAGGTGTGTTTCTTATATGCAACAGAATGATGAGTACTGTTTATGCATCCGTTCTGTAAGCCTGTCTCTTTTTATTGGGGAGTTGAGGTCATTGATGTTGAGAGACATTAATGACCAGTAGGTTTTACTTCCTGTTATTTTGATGGGAATTGCATTGAATCTATAGATTGCTTTTTGTATATTGGCCACTTTCATTATATTAATCCTACCGAACATGAGCATGGGAGATCTTTCCATCTTTCTTCAGAGACTTGAAGTTTTATTTCATACAGGTCTTTCACTTGCTTGGTCAGAGAAAAACCAAGGTACTATATGCTATTTGTGGCTATTGTGAAGGGTGTTGTTTCCCTAATTTTTTCTCAATCTGTTTCTCCTTTTTATACAGGAGGGCTACCGATTTTTTTTTTTTTTTTAGTTAATTTTGCATCCAGCCACTTTGCTGAAGGTGTTTATCAGCTTGAAGAGTTCTCTGGTTGAATTTTTGGGGTCACTCATGTATACTATCATATCATCTGTGAATAATACTTTGACTTCTTTTCCAATTTGTATTCGCTTGATCTCCTTTAGTTGTTTTATTGCTCTATCTAGGATTTAAAGAACTATGTTGAAGAGATATGGAGAGAGTTGGCAGTTTTGTCTTGTCCCTGATTTCAGTGTGGTTGATTTAATTCTCTCTCTGTGTAGTTTGATGTTGGTTATAAGCTTGCTGTGTATTGTCTTTACTATGTTTAGGTATGTGCCTTGTATTCCTTATCTCTCCAAAACTTTAAACATGAGTGGGTATTGGATTTTATCAAATGCTTTTTTGGCACCTAGGGAGATGATTATGTGGTTTTTATCCTTTTTTGTTTGTTTGTTTGTTTGTTTGTTTGTTTTAATGTGGTGGTTTACATTGCTGGGTTTCTGTATATTGAAACACCTCTGCATGCCCACGATGAAGCCTACTTGGTCATGGTGGATGATATCTCTTATGAGATCTTGGATTTTGTTTGTGAGTATTTTATTAAATATTTTTCCATCAGTGTTCTTAAGAGAGATAGGCCTGAAGTTTGCTTTTTTTCTTGGGTCTTTGTGTAGTTTACGTATCAATATTACTGTGTCCTTATGGAATGAGTTTGGTAAAGTTACTTTTGTTTCTATTTTGTGGAATATTTTAAAGAATATTGGTGTTAGCTCTTCTTTGAAGTTCTGGTAAAATTCTTCCCAGAAACCATCAGGCCCTGGACTATTTATGGCAGGGAGACTTTTAATGACTGCTTCTATTTCCTTGGTGGATATGGGATTGTTTAATCTATTTACCTGATCTTGGTTTGGCTTTGGTAAGTATACTCTATCCAGGAAATTGTCCATTTCACTTAGATTTTCAAATTTTGTGGCATATAGTCTCTTGAAGTAAGACCTATTGATTCTTTGAATTCCCTCTGTGTCTGTCATAATACCTTCCTTTTTATTTCTGATGTTGCTGATTTTGCTAGTTTCTCTCAGACGTTTAGTTAGTTTGGCTTAAGGTTTGTCTATCTTGTTGATTTTCTCAAAGAACCAGATCTTGGTCTCTTCGATTCTTTGAATTGTTTTATTGGTTTCTAATTTATTGATTTAGCCCTGAGAGTGACTATGTCCAACTGTCTACCCTTTTGGGGGTGTGTCTGTTTTTTGGGATGTGAAAGCCTTTTTATCCTAAGGCTTTTAGGTGTACCATTAAGTTGTTGTATGAGATGTCTCAAACTTCTTTCCGAAGTAACTTAGTGCTAGAACTTTTCTTACCATTACTTTTAGTGTGTCCCATAAGTTTAGATAAGTTGTGCCTTCATTTTCATGGAATTTTAGGAAGTCCTTAATTTTTTTTTTTTATTTCTCCCCTTACCTAGCTATCATTGAGTAGAGAGTTGTTTAGTTTGCATGTGTGTGTAGGCTTTTTGTTATTTCTCTTGTTGTTGAGATCTAGTTATATTCCATGGTAGTCTGATAGGATACAAGCAATTATTTCAATCTTCTTGTATCTGTTGAGGCTTGCTTCTGTCCAAATATATGATCAATTTTGGAGAAGGTTACATGGGGTGCTGAGAAGAAGCACTCTTTTGAGTTTGGGTGAAAAGTTCTGTAGACATCTTTTAGGTCCATTGAATTAGGACCTCTGTAAAGTGCTATTATTTCCCTATTTGGCTTCTGTCTAAATGACATACCTCTTGGTGAGAGTGGGGTATTGAAGTCTCCCACTATTAAGGTGTTGGGATCGATGTGTGATTTGAGATTTAATAACGTTTCATTTACAAATGCAGGTGCTCTTGTATTTGGGGCATAGATGTTCAGGATTGTGATGTCCTCATTATGGATATTTCCTTTGTTGTGAATGAAGTGTCCCGCCTTATCTTTTTATATTTATTTTGGTTGAAAGTCTATTTTATTACATATTAGCATAGCTATGCCAGCTTGTTTTCTCGGTCAGTTTGCTTGAAAAACCTTCTCCCAGTTCTTTACTCTGAGATAATGTCTGTCTTTGTTGCAGAGGTGTGTTTCTTGGATTCAGCAGAATGTTAGATCCTGTTTTTGCAACCATTCTATTAGTCTCTGTCTTTTTACTAGAGAGTTGAATCCATTGATGTTGATAGAGAATAGGAATCAATGAATGTTAGTGTTTTTGTTTTGTTTTGTTTTGTTTTTATATTACGGAGTTTGTGCTGATAATGTGTTTATGTGCTTTATTTCTTTTGATTTTTTGTTGTGAAGTTATGTTTGTCCTGTTTTCTTGGTTGCAGTTTACTTTCTTAGATCGGGGCTTTCCTTCTAGTATTTTCTGCAGGGACAGTTTGTTGTGTAGATATTGCTTAAGTTTAGTTTTGTCATGGACTATTTTGTTTTGTCTATCTGTGTTTATTGAAAGTTTTGCTGGGTATAGTGGTCTGGATTGACATCTGTGTTCTCTTAATGTCTACATGGCATATGTCCTGGCCCTTCTGACTTTCATATTTTATGTTCAGAAGTCTGGTGTGATTCTGATAGGTCTACCTTTGTCTGTTACTTGGCCTTTTCCTTTACTGTTTTTAGTATTTTTTCTTTGTTCAACAGGTTTAATGTTTTGACTGTTTTGTAACATGAGGAGATTTTTCTGGTCTAGTCTAGTTGGTGTTCTGTAAGCCTCTTATATGTTTAAGAATATCTCTTTCTTTAAGTTGAGAAATTCTTTTTCTATGATTTTCTTGAAATTATTTTCTGGACCTTGGAGCTTGGAAACTTCTTTTTCATCTATTCCTATTATTCTTAGCTTTTGTGTTTTCATGCTGTCCTTGATTTCTTGGATATTTTATGTTTGTAACTTTTCTGATGTTTTTTTTTTCTTTGAGAGATATATCAAGTTCTACAATTGTATCTTCAGCACCTGAGATTCTGTCTTCCATCTCTTGTATTCTTTTGATGATGATTAGCTTTGTGGTTCCTTATCTTTTTTCTAAGTTCTCCAGCTCCAGGGTTTTCTCTGTTTGAGTTTTATTCGTTGTTTCTAATTCTGTTTTCATGAATTGAATTATTTTATTCATTTCCTTCATTCCTATTTGATTGTGAATTGTTGTCTGTCCATCATGGCCTCCATTATTTTTTGTTACTTTTCTCTTTATGTGTTTTTTTCTCTAATAATTGTATAATCATAGATTTAAGATAATTTTCCTGTGTTTCAGGTGCAATAGAATAAATATCTCTTGATTTTTGGAGTTTCTGGTGAAGCCATGATATCTTGGGTTTTTTTTTTAATTTTTTATTAATTACACTTTATTCATTTTGAATCCCCCATAAACCCCTCCCTCCTCCCCTCCCGATCACACCCTCCCTCCCCTTTCTGCATGCATGCCCTTCCCCAAGTCCACTGATAGGGGAGGTTCTCCTCTCCTTTCTGATCTTAGTCTATCAGTTCTCATCAAAAGTGGCTGCATTGTCCTCTACTGTGGCCTGGTAAGGCTGCTCCCCCCTCAGGGGGAGGTGATCAAAGAGCAGGACAATCAGATTATGTCAGAGGCAGTCCCTCTTCCCATTACTATGTAACCCACTTGGACACTGAACTGCCATGGGCTACATCTGTGCAGGGGTTCTAGGTTATCTCCACGAATAGTTTTTGGTTGGAGTATGAGTCTCTGGGTAGTTCCCTGTGTTCAAATTTTCTTGTTCTGTTGCTCTCCTTGTGGAGTTTCTGTCCTCTCCAGCTCTTATTATTTCCCACTTCTTACATAAAATTCCATTCACTCTGCCTGACAGTTGGCCATCAGGCTCAGCATCTGCTTTGATAGTCTGCAGGGCAGAGGCTATCAGAGGCCCTCTGTGGTAGGTTCCTAATTTGTTTCCTGTTTTCTTCTTCTTCTGATGTCCATCCTCTTTGCCTTTCAGGATGGGGATTGAGCGTTTTAGTTAGGGTTCTCTCTCTTGCTTAGTTTCTTTAGATGCACAGATTTTAGTGGGTTTGTCCTATGTTGTATGTCTATATGATCTTGGTTTTTGTTGACTGTATTCTTATACAGAACTCTAGCCTTCTGATTGTCCATAGCCTTTGCTGTTTGTTCCTAGAGCCTGGGGTCTGTCTAACTCTGGAGCCTTCAGGTATATGAGAGAGGTCCACAGGTTTGAGAGTAGTTGTTGGTGTTTCAGATGCAGCTAAGGGAGTAAGGTTGCAGGTGTGTGTGCATGAGCTCAGGAGCATGTATGGAAGTGTGCCTGACTGGAATGGTGGAGTGTGAGGGAGGATAGCAAGCACACGTTGTAGTGCAGTTGAGGTGCAACTATACAGGTTTCCTGAACTGCTCATTGGCCCACAGACCTGTCCTAGTATTGTGCTCTAAGTGCTCAGATATGCCTGAGTTGGACCATCTTGTTTCCAGGACTTTTTTTTTTTTTTTTTTGTCCAGGAATTTTATGGCTGGACTCTGCGGGAAGACCCACAGAACAGGGTCTTCAATGCTGAGTATGCTGTGTCAGGTATCCCTATGTTGCCCACAGTGGAGGTATGGGTGAAAGGGATCCTATCTGGCAGCTAGCACAGAGGAATCTCTGATCTGGGGCTCTATGTCCACTCTTTTGTAGATGTACTCACTGGCAGGCTTGTGTGGAATGGGCAGAGGGCCCTGGAACTCACTCACAGGCTATTCGGTAAGCTTAGAGGACCCACAGTTTTATGCTCTCAGATTTGGCTCCTCTCTTTGGCTGGTGTTCATTAGCTGACCACTAGCCATTTTGGTTGACTCTGTTATTATCAGTCTGGTGGTTTCTGATGGTAATTAGTCTCTGGGGTTGTAAGTAGAGCTCTTGGTTCCAGATGGCAGCAGTCCTCTGGTTTTCCTGTTGCTCCCTTTTAAGTGCTGGTTTCTGGAGCCACAGATCATGTTGGGTGTAGGTAAATGGGTCAGACATGCGAACTGTGGTGTGGGGAGCACAGAGAAAGTGCATCAAAGAGGGCCTTGGGCTCTCAGAGACCTCAGATCAAGGTGGGTCCCAGGATAAGGCACAGGCCAGGGAACTCCTGCTCCCTGATCCATGCTGTTTTTGGAGGCTGCAGATATGGTGGGTCTTACTAGATACATTTATGGCTACTCCTGCTTGTTTCTTGGGTCTGTTGTCCTGGAAAACATTTTTTTCTAGCTCTTTAACTTGATGTAATATTTATTGCTGATGCTGAGGTGTGATTCTTTTATGCAGCAGAACAATATTTTCTGTTTTTGTGTGTATTCTCTTAAGATGTGCCTTTTTATTGGGGAATTGAGTCCATTGATAATGAGAGTTATTAATGACCAATATCTACACAGCAAACCAGCCCTACAGAAGATACTACAAGGAAAACTCCAATCCAATGAAAACAACTTCACCCAAGAAAACATGCATACAGATAATATCCCAACAAAAATTAAAAGAAAAAAAGCAATGAAACACAGTAAGATCACTAACTCCAATACAAAAGAAACTAATATTTATTGGTCCATATTATCTATCAACATCAAGCTGGTCAGGCTTCAGGTCCAATAGGATATCTCTACTGGCCTATGTGGCCTCAGGGATTTTAAATGCTAACTTTGCCTCTGGGGTCTCTGGTCTGATTATGTCCTGGGGTCTCTGGTGCCTTCATGGCCTCTGAAAAAGCTGGCAGAATAGTGGGCTGGAAAATGGAGCACAACAGAGTGAAGCTTACAGCTATTGAGTGTGATTTCAAGGGACCTGGTGGGTGAGAACTTGGTGTGGTGTCTTACCTGTTCTCCCTGGTGCCAACTTTATAGGGACATAAGCAGGGGTTGGGGTCAGAGAATGAAGCTCAGGGGACAGGTGAAGTTTACTTCTATTAACATTAAAAATTAAAAATTGCTAATTTTGTTGGAATTACTTAGAATAATGAAATTAGAATAATTCAGTAAAATAATTTATCATTGTTTAAAACATGAACTGTGTGACAAACAATGCAGGCACATACTCATGGGAATATTGTTTGTATTTAAATATGGTAAAGCTAATTACGTCTTTTTTGTATCTGTCACAGTACTATGATGACATTGCATGGTTACATTTAGCATTGAGAAAAAAATTAAAGAGAATAAATACTTTTTAATGATTAATCGGAGATGCTTGCCTAAAACAAACTATGCTGACTTTATACCTGGAATGTCTCCTGGAATTCCATTTCCTTTCATTTTAAGGTTTCTCATTAATACTTTGATCAGACTTTACCACTTTTCAGCACTTCATCTAAAAAGTCACTAAACAAATTGGCACCATTTTTTAATATTATTGTTCTTATTATAACTGACTACTCAGACTCATGCTTGAAGTAAGCCTCAGATATATGCAACAGAAGAAAGAGCAGAAATTGTTCACAGCAATAGAGTTCATAATGACAAAAATCTAGTAACAAATGAAATGTGATATAAATGCTAGCTTTATTTGCAGGCAAAGAAAAAAGTAAAGATTGCTAAAGTAACACATTTAAAGTATTACTACTATATAAAACCAATTTCAAATTGTGTATGTAAGTTAGAAATCAGAAGAAGAAGAAAACAGGAAACAAGTTAGGAACACGCCACAGAGGGCCTCTGAAAGGCTCTGCCCTGCAGACTATCAAAGCAGATTCTGAGACTTATGGCCAACTGTTGGGCAGAGTGCATGGAATCTTATGAAAGAAGTGGGAAATAGTAAGATCTGGAGAGGTCAGGAGCTCCACAAGGAGAGCAACAGAACCAAAAAATTTGAGCACCGGGGTCTTTCCTGAGATTCATACTCCAACCAAGTACCATGCATGGAGATAACCTAGAACCCCTGCACAGATGTAGCCCATGGCAGTTCAGTGTCCAAGTGGGTTCCATAGTAATGGGAAGAAGGACTGCCTTTGACATGAACTGATTGGCCTGCTCTTTGATCACCTCTCCCTGAGACGGGAGCAGCCTTACCAGGCCACAGAGGAAAACAATGCAGCCACTCCTGATGAGATTGGATAGACTAGGATCAGAAGGAAGGAGAGGAAGACTTCCCCTATCAGTGTACTTGGGGAGGGGCATGTGTGGAGAAGGGGGAGGAAAGGTAGAACTGGTAGGGGAGGAGGGAGTGGTTTATGGGGGAATACAAAGTGAATAAAGTGTAATTAGTAACAATTTATAAAAGAAAAAAAAAAGGAAATATAATTGAGATACATCAACTTTGCTCTTCCTTTGGAGTTTAAACCATCATGGAGGAACTGTTTATGAATAGAGTAGCTCTTGGATATGAAAGCAAGCATCATTCTACTTGGACATATCTGGATTTGTCCAGAAGGAAAAATTAAGTAGAGAAAGCTCAGCCCTATAAGATTTCTTTTCTAGAGACTTGCATTCTCCAGCTAAACAGCAACTCTTTTAAAAAATACTGTATTGTTTGAGAATTTCACACATTTATGTCATGTAGTTTAACCAGTCCACCACTACTCATTCCCTAACTTTTCTCAGATGCACCCACACCCCCCACATTTCTTGCCCACTTCTTGCCCTGCATTTTATTTTTTGCTTTGTTTTACATTTTAGTCCAGACATTTAAGTATGGCTCTATCCATTTGGACATGGTCCACCTACTGTAAGAAACTAACTTAAAGAATATTGACAGTCAAGAGATCTCAATCTAGAGATAGAAACCCATGATCCCCTCTCTCTCAAAACTAAATGTCCATGCACTTGATCTTGTGCAGGATTTTTGTAGGATACCACAGCTCATAAAGTGCAAGGATGCAGCACCAGTCATGTCCAAAAGATATAGGTTCATGCTGATCTTCCTTCATGCCTGGCTTCCTTCTCCTTGTATTGGTAGAAGTTCTCCATTACCCCTGATTCTTGGATGAAATGTGTTACAGAGATGTCTTAACATTGACTGTGGATCTGTTTTGAAAAACTCAACTTGAAAACAAAAGAAACAAGCAAACAAATAAACAAAATTAAAACATAAACTTAAATTCTCTACAGCTGAGTAGTTTTAGTTTCTGAGCTCATCAGAATGCACTGGTCAAAGAAAATTCTCTGAGTCAAGTCCCTTACTGGCTGGACAAACTCCCAAAATGTTGAAAAAATTGGTGATGACATTTTCAAACAAGTGAGCCTGTAGAAAACACTTGACATACAAACTGTAAATGGAAGGTGTTATAGAAAGTCATTGAAATTAGCACTGAACACACAAAAGACTATTAACAGCCTTTATCCTGTCACTGACACTTGAAATCCATTATTATTTCAGGTATGAAAATTTTGTTTCCAAAAGCATGATTTCAAATATTGAAGCCGATTTTTGTTATTAACATTTTAAACTTATGTTCCCTGCAATATCCTCATCTTCTAATTTTTATATTCATGGAACAATCACAAAAATTAAAATTACAAGCACTCATTTATAATTAGATATTTTGTATAACCTAGGACACTAAAATGTGTCTTACATTTTAAACAATATAAAAATAATTTCTGTTATTTTTCAGACATTTTAATAATGTCATCAAAAGAATATTTGCTCAACCATGTTTGTAGCAGCTTTATTCATAATAGCCTGAATCTGGAAACAACCTAGATGTCCCTCAATGGAGGAATGGATGCAGAAATTGTGGTATATTTACACAATGGAATACTACTCAGCAATTAAAAACAAGGAAATCTTGTAATCTTCAGGCAATTGGTGGTAACTAGAAAAGATCATCCTGAGTGAGGTATCCAGATACAAAAAGATACGGTATATACTCACTTATAAATGGATATTTGATATATAATACTGGATAAACATACTTAAATATGAACACCTGAAGAAGCTGAGCAAGAAGGATCCTCCTCCTGGGTAGGAGGATCAATCCTCACTCCAAAAGACAAAGGGGATCGACATTGGAGGAAGGATAGAACCAGATGGAGGATGGGAGCCTACCACAGAGGGCTTCTGAAAGACTCTACCCAGCAGGGTATGGAAGCTGATGCTAAAACTCAGCCAAAATTTGGGCAGAGTGCAGGGAATCTTATCAAACAAATGGGAAATAGTAAGACCTGGAGAGGACAGGAGCTCCACAAGGAGAGGAACAGAACCAAAAACTCTG
>REGO01001103.1:253132-265532 GCA_010120015.1 Rhombomys opimus | reverse complement strand
CAGGCAGTTAGGTCTGCTCTGAGAAAGACCAGCCAGCTGTGCCGCTGTGCCAAGGTGGAGGGAGGTCTGGGGGAGGGGAGTGGCACGAGATCAAAGGATTATATCTCTCCTTTCCCAAACAAGTCCCCGGGTGACCCGAGACCAAAGTTTTCACCTCCTGTGATGTTCCCTGTTGTTTAGAAAGCTCCACCATTGTCTTCCTGGGTGAGAAGTCCTTCCTTTCACCAACTCAGAAGTTCAGGTATTCCACCGCTCAGAAATTGTGTGTGCTAGTCGCAATCTTGCCTCCGCCCCCTTCCCCAGGTTAAGGTTTTTATTTGTAGTTAATAGCTTCCTGTTTCTTTGATCGGCTTTAAACTGCAAAACATATTTTTTCAACTTATGCTAAACCTATGACCCCACCCACGTGATGAATATCTTTATCCTTGTTCCTTCCCCTTCATTGTATCTATCTAAGAATGTATAACAGCCAACTCTCTCACACCTGTGAACAGTTTGTCCTTGCTATAAAGAGGCTGGCAGGTGGCAGGAGATGCTCCCTCAAATCCTGACTTAGGGTGAGACCGCAGCTGCCTAGTCCCAGGTGCACCACAAATACAGCTTGCTTTAATTGGACAATCATGGATCTAGTCTTTTCACCATGAAATTATCACTATCATCTGTTTTTCTCCACAGGAAAAATATCTAGGGAGGGTGTTATTAGAGATTATGCTGGTTTATTAAAGTGGTGTTTCTCGGTTCTCCAAAATCTCTGCCTTCCCTTGTCTGTGTAGTTGGCTATGTTTTCACCATCAAGCATGTTTTCTCTCTAGTTGAGCATGTCTTAAGTCCAATGAGAGAACTGCAGGTTACTGTTAAGACATGCATGCCACTACTGCACCCTTATGGCTTTCATGCCATACAGGTCTTTGTTGTGATTTACACCCTTAATAGCTAGGTGGGGTTGTAGATTGCTTCCCTCCTTGGGAAGCTTATATGGTGCCTACTGGTACCATGAAATGTAGTCCTCATTGAGGAGCTTTTCATTTCAGGTGTACTTCAGCAACCTCAAGGCCCCGTGGTGTCTTCAGTAAAAGAGTCTTACCTTCCACCTCTAGAGGGCAACCAAGGGTTGTCTGCCCAGTTTACGAACCCCAAAAGACCAGGAATAAATAACTAGACTCTGCTGTAAATACATGAGTTTCTTTTTATTGTAAATTACAAGCTGCAGCTTGGGCCCACACACCCCCACCACAGAAGCGGTGGGAGCCGAGCGTGCTGAGCCCAGGTTAGTTGGGCCATATATAAATTCTGGTCCCTCCCAGCATGCCCAAGGGAGGGGCAATTCCTGCCTGGCAAGCATCTATTGGTCAAAATGTTACATTTTTAATTGATTGGCTATAGGAAGGTCCCCAGACCATAATGACCTGGTGTCCCTCCCTAGGGGGGGGGATGGGCCAGTTTCCTAGCAACTGTTATCTCTAGTTGGTGGGGAAAGAATGCAGTAAGGCAGTCCTTCCCCTTAAGGCATTACTAGACTTCTCCACCCACATAGTTCAGGCCTTAATTAATAATAGCTGCTAATTTTTAATCTTTTTGGTCTCTCAAGGGCAGTAGCAATATCTTGTATGTTTTTTTATTAAATTTTACTTTTAAAATATTAATTGCAGTTTATTCACTTTGTATCCCTGCTGTAGCCCCTTCCCTCACTCCCTCCCTCATCTCCTCCCATTCCCCTCTCCAAGGGCACTGATAGGGGAGGTCCTCCTCCCCTTCCATCTGACCCTAGCTTATCTGGTCTCTTGAGGACTGGCTGCATTGTCCTCCTCTGTGGCCTGGCAAGGCTTCTCCCCTTTGCAGGGTCAGGGGAGTCAAAGAACCCACCACTGAATTCACGTCAGAGACAGTCCCTGTTCCTCTTACTAGGGAAACCACTTGGATACTGAGCTGCCATGGGCTACATCTGAGTAGGGGTTCTAACTTATATCCATGAATGGTCCTTGGTTGGAGTATCAGTCTCAGAAAAGACCTTTATGTCCAGATATTTTGCTTCTGTTGCTCTCCTTGTGGAGCTCCTGTCCTCTCCAGGCCCCACTATCTCCCCCTTCTTTCATAGGATTCCCTGCACTCTGCCCAAAGTGTGGTTATGAGTCTCAGCATCTGCACCTTACACCCATCAGAATGGCTAAGATAAAAAACTCAAGTGACAATACATGCTGGAGACGATGTGGAGAAAGGGGAACCCTCCTCCACTGCTGGTGGGAATGTAAACTCATACAAACACTTTGGAAATCAGTCTGGTGCTTTCTCAGACAATTAGGAGTAGCGTTTCCTCAAGATCCAGGTATACCACTCCTAGGCATATATCCAAAATATGCTCAAGTACACAACAAGGACCTTTGTCCAACCACCTTTGTAGCAGGTTTATTCGTAATAGTCAGAACCTGGAAACAACCCAGATGTCCCTCAGCAGAGTAATGGATACAGAAATTGTGATAATGCATTTACACGATGGAATACTACTCAGCAATTAAAAACAAGGAAATCATGAAATTTGGAGTGTGTTGGTATTTTCATTAGATGGACTTTAGCTCTTGAAAGGAGTACTGTCAGCCCAGATGAGCAAATTCATTTAAACTTTATAGGTATATTTATACCCAGACATGTATATGTGTGTATGGGTGGGGGGTTGTTATATTTTTATTTTTCAGGTAAATAGTTAATGGAATGATATCTTGTGACTTTTTCAGAAATCCTTGCTCTTATTTTATCTCCCTCCCTCCTTCACTAATGGAGATATTTACTATGTGTGACTGCTGCAGAGTAAATTATTTGTTGGGAGATTCTCTTGTGCAGCATATGTCTCCCAACATACAAAATGAAAAGAAGTAGCTCAGACATTTTTTTTATTATTATGGACCAAGACATATTGTCACAGATACTGATGGTGTTACCTAGTCTGTGAGTGAGTGTTTTTGTGTGTTACCTTGTCTGTGAGTGTGTGTGTGTATTACCTTCTGTATAAGTATGTGTGTGTGCAGGCACACCCGTGCACACACACACACGCACGCACACAAAAACACAAACACACAAAAGGCCTTAAAGCCTTAAATATGTGTGACTGTTCTCAGTGCATTGGTCGTTTGGACAAGCTAGGGTAGTTCAATTCAGAGAATGGTTGACAATACTTGTTTCTTAAGACAGGGCCTGGTGAGGCAAGAGATAAAGGCATGGGAAGCAAACTGTGGAAGAAGAAGGAGCCCTTCATTTAAGAATCTGGCTTGCCCTCCTGCTGAAAGACTCACAGAGCTAGGACAGTTCATAGACCATGGATAAAGGAAAAAAGCTCACAGAGGCCATGGGTACCCTCCTAAGGCTGTCTATGCTTATTTATGGCCAGAATGACATCAACCTTGAGTTTTAATACTTGTTTCAGATTCCAAAGGCCATCTGAGTCTTCTCAAGATCCTGGTGACTGGTGTCCTCTAGCTTTGACACTCCTCTCTCTTCCAAAGTTTTATCCAACACTATAAATTTTGTCTATAAAGGAAAATGAAATTTTAGACTATGTCCATGTGAGCCTGTTAAAAATGGGAGTTTGGGGGCACTGTGGACATGGCACAGGGGTTTGGGAGTATTTGTTTTTCTTACAGCTGACCCAGGTTTGATTTGCTGTACCCACGTGACAAATCACAACCATCTGTAAACTTGAGTTTGAAGAGATTCATTGCCCCTTCTGGCTTCCCCAGGAACTGTATACATATGACGCACAACCATAAATACGGGTAAAGCATCCATATACAACCCAAACTAACACAACACAACATGACCCAGGCAGCTTGGTTCTCTTAGGAGAGAAGCAGGGAGGGGGGCCCACGTGTGCCCCTCCAGGGTTCTCAGTGTCAGGAATGTATGTGAGGGAGAACAGAAAACTAATGGCCAAAATGCCTGCTCCAGTTTTAGGGAGGTTTTCATTGTGGGTAAGAGAAAATATCCAGTGGTACTTGGAAGAGTCCAGAGCAGAGAGAAAAATAAGTAAACTGGACATGGCCAGAGCTAGGGAAACAGGAGATTGAGAGAGAATAGTGGAGATAGAAGAGATAAGAAGAGCAAGGTTAGCCAGTTTGGGGAGGCTTATGAAGAGAGAAGGTATCTGAGGTGAGAAGGGAAAGGAGGCTCTTTTGGGGGCTTTGAAATGTATAACCAGGAATGGTGAATAGGGACTGAGGGAGCCTGGAGGCTAACAGGGACTTGGATATGCAAACAAGGGTGCATGTCAGTGGAGAGAGAGCCCTGTGATTCTTCTGCCAGAAGCAAGGAAAATGACTTCTTTTGGAAGATGGAGAATTCATTTCACAGGTTCCTGAGTCTGATGGCTATTTTTGATTGTTAACTTGACTCCATCTGTAAATAACTAAAACCCAAAACTGGAGAACACACCTGTAAGGAATTTTACCTTAATTCCAAGTAGGAATGTCCACTTCTAACCTGGGTCATTGAGACAGGAAGACACACCTTTATTTTTTTTTTTATTTTTCTTTATTAATTACACTTTACTCACTTTGTATCCCCCCCCCATGGTTCCTTCCCTCCTCCTGTCCCAATCCCTCCCTCCCTCCACCCTCTTCATGCATGCCCCTCCCCAAATCCACTGACAGGGGAGGACTTCTTTTCCTTCCTTCTGATCCTAGTCAATTAGGTCTCATCAGGAGTGGCTGCCTTGTCTTCTTCTGTGGCCTGGTAATGCTGCTTCCCCCTCAGGGGGAGGTAATTAAAGAGCAGGCCAATCAGTTCATGTCAGGGACAGTCCCTGTTCCTATTACAATGGAATGCACTTGGATACTGAACTGCCATGGGCTACATCTGTGCAGGGGTTTTAAGTTATCTCCAGGCATAGTCCTTGGTTGGAATAGCAGTCTCAGGAAAGACCCCTGTGTTCAGATTTTTTTGCTTCTGTTGCTCTCCTTATGGAGTTCCTGTTCTCTCCAGATCTTACTGTTTCCCACTTCTTTCCTAAGAATCCCTGCACTCTGCCCTAAGGTTGCCCATTAGTCTCAGTATCTACATTGATAGTCTGCATGGCAGAGCTTTTCAGAGGTCCTCTGTGTCAGGCTCCTGACTTGTTCCCTTTTTTCTCCTTCTTCTGATGTCCAGCCTCTTTGCCTTTCTGGATAGGAATTGAGCATTTTAGCAAGAGTCCTCCCTCTTGATTAGTTTCTTTAGGTGTACAGATTTTAGTAGGTTTATCCTCTATTATATGTCTATATGAGTGAGTATATACTGTGTGCATCTTTCTGCTTCTGGGATAGCTCACTCAGGATGATCTTTTCCAGATCCCACCATTTACCTGAAAATTTCATGAGTTCCTTGTTTTTTATTGCTGAGTAATATTTCATTGTGTAGATATACCACAATTTGTGCATCCATTCCTCCACTGAGGGGCATCTGGGCTGTTTCCAGCTTCTGGCTATTACAAATAAGGCTGCTACAAACATGTTTGAGCAAATATCCTTATTGTGTACTTGAGACACTTTTGGATATATGCCTAGGAGTGGTATAGCTGGATCTTGAGGAAGCACAATTCCTAGTTTTCTGAGAAAGCGCCAGACTGAGACAGGAAGACACACCTTTAATCCAGATAAATTGAGCTGGAAAACCCATCTTCTAACCTGGGCCAGACTGTGTGCTGGAAACCTATATAAGGCCATGAAAGAAGGAGGCTTTTGTTCTTTGCTGCTTGTTCTTTAGCAAGTCCATTCCTTCACTGGCTTTACAGCTCACTTCTTTGGGATTCTAGCATGTATTGAACACCAGCCATGAAATCCAGCATTGTGGGCTGAGCAACTACAGGATTCTTAGACTTTCCATTCTTAACCAGCCATTGTTGGATTATCTTGGCCACAGCCTTTAAGTCATGCTAAAACACACACACACACACACACACACACACACACACACACACACACTGTTATTTTATAGTGCCCTGAATAATACACTAAGGAATTCTAGTATTGAATGCACAGTGATCTACCTACTTCTGCTTCCCAATTACTGGGATTAAAGGGAAATGTCACTACCACCTGGCCAGAAATCTTTTCTAATATAGCTTACCTAACAGGTAACTTTTAAAAAACCAGAACTTCAGGGATCTGTGGGACCTGTTTGACTCCATTTCTGAAAAAGAAACTCTGTCTTAAGAGTAAATGACCTGGGCATAAGCTCCAGTTTCAAAAGGGAGAAAAAAAATACACAAAATGTGCTTTGACCACTCACCGACTGAAGGTATATTAGCTCTCAGGATATAAGATTCCCATCACATGTCAGGCCACATGGTGGCTATTTAAAAACATCTGTTTCTATAGATGTTATAAACACATTTGCACACACATGTATATGTTCTAAAGCAGAGCTTGAATTTAAACTTTAAACATATCCAATAACAATTAATCTATAACCAAGACATACAGAGCATAGTAACCATTTATGATTAGTCATAAATGAACACGTAATAGCCATACATTCATTTAACACAGACAAAACTTTATTTACTTCCTCCAGATGTAATTTCAAGCAATTTGTTATCTGTGAAGCCAAGCAGGATTTGGGCCTCCCCAGCAGTGAGAGCCCACCCAAGAATGCAAACAACTGTAAAATAAAAACAGCTGTTTTCCCATCCTTGAATTAAGGCCAGAGGCACATAGCTCTCAAAGGGCAGAATGAACTGCTTCGAGATAGTTTTTAAAAAAATAGGGGCAGGGTGAATTGTTTTGAGAAAACTCACAAACAGCCAAAAACTGCAAACAACTAGCTGTAAACTATCTTCATGCTATTCTTGCTGACCAATCAATGTATAGAGCAAAAGTGGCCAGATTTTTAAGTATAAAAACCCTGTGCTTTGCATGCTCGGCGTCGTCTCCTGTCTTTGGAGGGGCAATCCTATCTCGATTGGAATAAAAAAACCTCTTGCTTTTGCATAGAGTCATGGTCTGTGGGAGGTTCTGGGAAGGGCACAATCTTGAACTCCTGAGCTGTGAGACCCCAAGTCTTATAGCAGCATTGCTTGGTTTAGGGGGCAGCAGGTGTGGCTGTGCATATCACAGCTGCTCCTTGGTGCCTGCCTGCTGCTGAAGCCACCAGAGCACCTTTTGACATCCGAAGAACTGGGCACTGCCACAGTAGAAGTTCATCACTTCTTCTCCCTGAGGCCAGGCTTGCCCAAGCTTCTCTGTTCTTAGTAGCACAGTCTCCCTCTTCTCCTGGGTTTCAGCTAGTGCTGCTGCCCAGAGGCAGCAACACTTGAGGTGCAGATGGCTCCTCAAACCTTCCCCTAGCAGGGGTGAAACCTTCCCCCAGCCATCTTCCCCAACTGGGCCTTCCCAGCAGTTCAGATGGAAGTGCACCCAGGCGTGGCTGTCTGCTAGTTAGCGTAGGGTGGTCCCCCACTGGACTCACACCTGGCCCTGATCACATGCCCACAACCACCCCATGCACACAACCAGAGTGTCCAGGAGAAGCAGCAGCAGTGGTGGTGTAGCAGTGGCATTAGGGGCTTGGCATGAGTTCCCTCCTGCTCACATGCCCACCCCTACAGCCATTAGTTCTGCCAGCCTGCTTTCCTGGCAGGCTCTTACCCATCCATGCCAAGAGGCTAGTGGTTAGGTTTTTCAGTATGGGGTGGGCTGTGTTGCCCTCGGCATTCCCACACATGGCTGTTTCCCCACTGTCCCGCCCTGAAGAGTGCTCCCGCTGGCGATCATAGGCATCCCAGCTTGTAACACTGGGAGCATGAGGTGGGCATTGTCACCACAGAGCACAGCTGTTTGGTCACCAGCCTACTGTTACCATCATAAGCTAATAAAAATACAAAAAGACAACACAAGACAAGATTGTACCAGTTCAATATGAGGAAAAAGAAGGAAAGAAAAAAAGAAAAAAGAAGAGAAAAACAAAACTCAGAAGAGCAGCCTGTCCCTAGATATGCTCTCCATTATGTTCCACTAGGGCTGGCCTGCCCAGAAATCCGGCCCTAGACGACTACACCAGAGTTTGGAATGGCGGCTCTTCTTTTCACCAGACCAGAGGCCAGAGCAGCAGCAGAAGAGCCAAGCCTGGGGTTCAGCATACTGTAGCAATCCTTTGGCGCCTCTTCACCACTGCCACAGCCAGTCTGTGCAGAATGGGTCCAATTTCCCTGAAACTGTTAAGAACGAAGTCTAGGGGACTGAGTATGTCCCATTTTATCAGTTCAGTCACACAGATGCACAGACACACATACTCCTCTTTCACTCTCTCTCTCTCACACACTCTCTCTCTCTCTCTCTCACACACACACACACACACACACACAAACATAGGCAGCAACAGACAAGGCAGTCAACCAGAAAGACACACACAAGAGCCAGACAATAGATCCTGCCACTAGTGCGGCAGAAAAATAGAAAATAAGACAACGGAGAATTGCCACACCATGGGAGCAATCCATCTTGTCCTTATCCAGAGATTACAGAAATACGGATGCTATGTGCCCCCTTACAAAAACATAGGGATACTTCATCATCTCCGACAGGGTCTGGAACGTCATCCAGGCCACTTGTGACCAAGCTTGTCCAGTGGGAAAACCCTAATGATTCCTGACCACACCGATTACAGATTTTTCCTTGAAGCCTAAAACAGAAACTAGAGGAACACAAAAGAGACAAAAAGATATAGAGTGGGTGTGGGGGGTGGGGAGAGGAGGTCTAAGGGATCCCAGATGAGCATCCAAGATGATGTGCCCAAGTCTTGCAGTACCCAAAGATCACCAAGGAGTGGATTATGATACAAATGCAGTAGAATCTTTAAACAAGCTCAAAATCTGACTCACACTGTCACTGACCCAGCAGTTCTCAAGTGCAGAGCCAGAGCTCAGAGAGAGAGGGACTTTTATTGGGGTTACAGTAAGGTTCAGGGAATTCCAGTTTGGCAGAGCTATGACTGATTGACATTTTGAAAATATCAGGTGATAAAAACCCTTTGATTATATCTGGAGGGCCAAACTATATTTATTTGTCCAGAGGACCAAATCATAATTGTTTGTAAAAAAAAAAAAAAAAAACACTTGGGTAAACTCCAGCAATACTCTGACCAGACAATGGTGCACCAGAGAATCTCCCACCAAATAATTTAGTCTGCAGCAGTCACACATAGTAAATATCTGCATTAGTGAAGGAGGGAGGGAGGGAGATAAAATAAGAGCAAGGATTTCTGAAAAAGTCACAAGATATCATTCCATTAACTATTTACCTGAAAAATAAATATATAACAACCCCCCACCCATACACACATATACAAGTCTGGGTGTAAATATACCTATACAGATTAAATGAATTTGCTCATCTGGGCTGACAGTACTCCTTTCAAGAGCTAAAGTCCATCTAATGAAAATACCAACACACTGCAAATTTCATGATTTCCTTGTTTTTAATTGCTGAGTAGTATTCCATTGTGTAAATGCATTATCACAATTTCTGTATCCATTACTCTGTTGAGGGACATTTGGGTTGTTTCCAGGTTCTGACTATTACGAATAAACCTGCTATATAGCTGGATCTTGAGGAAACGCTACTCCTAATTGTGTGAGAAAGCACCAAACTGATTTCCAAAGTGTTTGTATGAGTTTACATTCCCACCAGCAGTGGAGGAGGGTTCCCCTTTCTCCACATCATCTCCAGCATGTATTGTCACTTGAGTTTTTTATCTTAGCCATTCTGATGGGTGTAAGGTGCAGATGCTGAGACTCATAACCACACTTTGGGCAGAGTGCAGGGAATCCTATGAAAAAAGGGGGAGATAGTGGGGCCTGGAGAGGACAGGAGCTCCACAAGGAGAGCAACAGAAGCAAAATATCTGGACATAAGGGTCTTTTCTGAGACTGATACTCCAACCAAGGACCATTCATGGATATAAGTTAGAACCCCTACTCAGATGTAGCCCATGGTAGCTCAGTATCCAAGTGGTTTCCCTAGTAAGAGGAACAGGGACTGTCTCTGATGTGAATTCAGTAGCGGGTTCTTTGACTCCCATGATCCTGAAAGGGGGGAGAAGCCTTGCCAGGCCACAGAGGACAATGCAGCCAGTCTTCAAGAGACCAGATAAGCTAGGGTCAGATGGAAGGGGAGGAGGACCTCCCCTATCAGTGCACTTGGAGAGGGGAATGGGAGGAGATTAGGAAGGGAATGAGGGAAGGGGCTACAGCAGGGATACAAAGTGAATAAACTGCAATTAATATTTTAAAAGTAAAATTTAATAAAAAAACATACAAGATATTGCTACTGCCCTTGAGAGACCAAAAAGATTAAAAATTAGCAGCTATTATTAATTAAGGCCTGAACTATGTGGGTGGAGAAGTCTAGTAATGCCTTAAGGGGAAGGACTGCCTTACTGCATTCTTTCCCCACCAACTAGAGATAACAGTTGCTAGGAAACTGGCCCATCCCCCCCCCTAGGGAGGGACACCAGGTCATTATGGTCTGGGGACCTTCCTATAGCCAATCAATTAAAAATGTAACATTTTGACCAATAGATGCTTGCCAGGCAGGAATTGCCCCTCCCTTGGGCATGCTGGGAGGGACCAGAATTTATATATGGCCCAACTAACCTGGGCTCAGCACGCTCGGCTCCCACCGCTTCTGTGGTGGGGGTGTGTGGGCCCAAGCTGCAGCTTGTAATTTACAATAAAAAGAAACTCATGTATTTACAGCAGAGTCTAGTTATTTATTCCTGGTCTTTTGGGGTTCGTAAACTGGGCAGACAACCCTTGGTTGCCCTCTAGAGGTGGAAGGTAAGTCTCTTTTACTGAAGACACCACGGGGCCTTGAGGTTGCTGAAGTACACCTGAAATGAAAAGCTCCTCAATGAGGACTACATTTCACAGTACCAGTAGGCACCATATAAGCTTCCCATGGAGGAAAGGGATCTACAACCCTACCTAGCTATTAAGCCTGTAAATCACAACAAAGACCTGTATGGCATGAAAGCCATAAGGAACCATTAACATGCAAGGTATATTTTTCTTGTTTTGCTCTCCCATTAACTTGCAAGGCATGCTGTTCCTGTTTTGGACTCACAATAGTTGTGCACAGTGACTACATTTGTGTGTGTGTGTGTGTGAATGTGCAAGTGCAGATAAAGTTATGTAAATTAAAATATAGCGCTGTTTTGAATATTCAAAATTCAAAGATAAGGGCAGTGCAGTTCAGTGTGCTGAAAAGGACTCACAGAGTGTGATTCCTGAGATATGTTTGAGAACACTAAAGCAACATGCTTTAGATGAGCGCATGCTGAGTGAAAAGTATCCAATGTAGTTTTCACATAATGTGATGTGTGAGTCCTTATCAAAGGCTAAGTGCACTATTCAAAGAGTTGTAGCAAGGACAATCTCCACAGAAGATCAGCACACACTGCAACTCTGCCAATGAACTACATATTGTCCTGGGAACAGAGGGTTTGACACTGAGCATGAAGAAATGCTGGCAGAGTGGTGGTGACTTAGTAAAAGCAAGGCTTATGGACTGCTCCATAGATGGTTAGAACAATACCTGCCAAATGGTACAGGATGTGAAAAAATGTGGCCAGAGTATTTGCAACAGGGTAATAACAATGCTACCATATTTTAGGCACTGTAAGAACCAGGTTTCACAACTCATGTGGCACATAATAAGAACACCAATGAAAGACTCTTCACAGTGGGAAATTGTCTTTTTCTTTGAGATACACCTGCTGCTTAGGGTTCCAAAGATGTGCCCATGATGCTGAATGCCCACCATGCTCTTCTTCTCATGGGGATAATTCACCTCTCTCCGGCTGACAAAAAGAAAAAAAAAAAAAGGAAGAAGAAGAGAAGTGTCATTGAGTGCTGATTGATGCTCACTCTGTCATCACATCTTCCCCCTGCTTGGCAGAACCTGCATACTCCCTTTCTATCCTAAATCAAAGCCCCTCCATCCACAAGCGAATCCTGTTCTCAGAGCACAGTGATTGCCATACCTGGCACATACAGAGAGGAGATGTGGCCTGCACATGGAGGGCTAACCTGGAGTTTGAGAACCCACAGCACCTTGGCTGGGGAAGTTTCCCAACAACCAGAACCAGGTAGAGAATGCATGGGAGAGATTTCCTTCAGCCTCACTGTTGCTCCTCAAAGGATTAGAAGAGGTGAGTGATGCAGGGCAACAAAGGACCAGATGAGGTCCCAGCATCGTAAGAGAAAGGTACATTTTGAAGGCCTCGAAGGAGTGTCAGTGGGTGACTTACATGTTTAATCACTTTCTTCGGGTTCACTGATCTCCTCGTGTGTTAGGAGAGGCTTACTCTCTGGCACCCAGTGGCTCCTGATAACTTCATACTTTCTCCTGGATCCTGATGTGAAGATTTGTTCCAAGAA
>REGO01001103.1:217656-246006 GCA_010120015.1 Rhombomys opimus | reverse complement strand
AGAGGAGGACTTTGCAGCCAGTCCTGAAAATACCTGACAAAAGAGAGTCATATGAAAGGGGAGGAGGTCCTCCCCTATCAGTGGACTTGGAAAGGGCCAGGGAGGAGATGAGGGAGGGAGGGTGGGATTGGGGAGGGAATGAGGGATACAGCTGGGATACAGAATTAACAAAATGTAACTAATGACAAGAATAAAATTTTAAAAAAAAAGAAAAAAAAAGAACACTTGCTGCTCTAGAAGAACACCTGTATTTTTTTTCCCAACACCCAGATGTCAGCTCACATCTTTTACCTTTGCAGCCCACATACAAACAGTATGATACACCACAGTAGTCACAGACAGACACTCAGTCATACTGTCCTGTGAGTGTGCATGTCCATGTGCACACACACATGAACCCAAAATTAAACAAACTGATAATTTTACTTTTACAATTAATTCAATGTTTATTCACATTACATCCTGGCTGTAGCCCCATCTCACCTTGCCTCTGATTCCTCTGATTTAATTGGTTTATTTGGTTTGTTGGTGTTTAACTTTTTCAGGTCTTTATATATTCTAGAGCGTAGCCCTCTGTCAGATGTAAGGATGGTGAAGATCTTTTTCCCAGTCTGTATGCTGGTAGATCTATTCCTAATTTTCTAAGAAAGCACCAGACTGATTTCCAAAGTGGTTGTACAAGTTTTCTATTCTTACCAGCAATGGCAGAGTAATCCTGTGTCTCCAAATCTTCACCAGTATAAGCTGTGACTTGAGATTTTGTTCTCAGTGGTTCTGTCAGTTGTGAGATGGACTCTGAGAGTCCTTTTGATTTGCATTTCCCTGATGATTAAGGATGCTGAAGATAACATTGAGTGTTTCATGCCTATTCGAGATTCCTCTGTTGAAAATTCTCTGTTTAGTTCTTTGCCTCCATTTTTAAAAATTGTGATTTTTTGTTTATTGGTGTTTGATTTCTTGAGTTCATTATATATTTTAGATATTAGCCCTTTTGTCAGAATTCATGAAGCAGTCATGAAGGTATTTTCACAGTCTATAGACTGTCCTTTTGTTCTATTCACCGTGTCCTTTGCCTTACAGAAAATTTTCAGTTTCAATAGGTGCCATTTATTAATTTTTTGATCTTAGATCCTAAGCTATAGGTGTTCTGTTCAGGAAGTTGTTTCCTGAGCCAGTGAGTTCAAGGCCCCACTTTCTCTTCTAATAGATTTAATATATCTGTTGATCTGTTGTCATATTGAGGACTTTGATCCACTTGGATTTGAGTTTTGTGTAGGGTGATAAATATGGATCTATTTGCCTTTTTCTACATGTAGACATCCAGTGAGCCCAGCACTATTTGTTGAAGAAGCTTTCCTTTTCCATTGTATGGTTTTGGCTCCTTTGTAAAAAATCAAGTGTCCGTTTGTGTGTGGGTTTATTTCTGAGTCTTTGATCCAATTCCATTGATCAACCAGTCTGTTTCTATGCCAACAGAGTTCTATTACTATTGTTCTGTACTATAGCAGGGTGGAGATAACACCAGAAGTTCTTTCATCATACAGGGCTTGTCAAACCCCTATCCAACTTCACTAAAATCAGTAAAGGAATATCAAATTTAACAAAATTAGAAATATGAAGAAGGACATAAAATTAGACACTGAGGAAATCCAGAGAATCATGACATACGTTAAATAAAATTTTACTCACCATCTGAATAAAGATGCTGTTACCTCAGCATCTTAAGTGCTAGGATCACAGGTGTGTACCTCAAGGCCAGAATTTGTTCTGATTTTTGTCCATGTTTTATTTTTGATGACATATTATATTCGTGCATAATAATTGGAATACACGTTTATAGCTACAGATACGCAACTGTGTGTTCATCAAATATTTGTAATTAATATCTCTGCCCATAACTATTTATTATTTCCACGACTTCCCTCTTGTATTATTTTCTGGCTCAACTGGAGATTGAAGCCAGGACCTCACACATTATAAGTAAAGCACTCTAGCACTAAGGAACCAGTCCCCCTTTTGAAACACTATGTCGTTATACATTGGCCAGACTGGCATTGACCTTGCACTGTAACTCAGCTAGGTATGGAACATGTGAAATTTCTGCTTGAAATTGCCAACTATCTTGCACTACAGGCCTAGGTTTCTCTTTTGTCTTCTCCTTACTTGAAAAATTCATCAAAAAGTGTTGTAAATGACCAATCGTGTAAATTGGTCACCAAAACCCTAGAAGTTATTGATCATTTCTGTCTATACTTAATGCTCATCATATGATGTGCTTCTACCGATGTCTTTAATGGCAGTCTTTCAGTGACAATTGCTTCATGCACATTTTCTATGAAATCTGTTTTCTCATTCCTCATATGGGTGAGAACATTTGGTATCCGTGTCTGAAATCCAGCATATTTCCCTTTTACGATACAGGCTCAAAGTCGTTTTCTACACGCTAATAGAATCCCTGTCATTTCTAACTATTAGCTCTCCCAGAGACTGTCATGGGGAAAGGTAATACCAGGGTGAAATAAAGCACATCCCAACTCCAGGTACTGGCTGTTGGTTCTGGTTCCTCCATGTTGTCTTCCTCCACAGGAACTTTGTCGTCTTGCCTAGAAACAATCAGTTTGTGGTTCTTTTGTATAATCCTATCTCTAGTGCCATGAAGACTAATCAGTTCTTTTCAAATAGCCCTTGGGAAGATATTCATAAACAAGAAAGTGTATGCAAGGTGAAGTTACCATTCAGGCGTTGGCCATTGACACCTGAGTGAACAAGAGCCACTGGAGTAAGATTTCACAGAAAGTGGACACAGAGGCACTTGGGACAAGAAACACAGTCTCCATAGGAAATCCAGAAGCCTCACTGTATTGGTGACCTAGTAGTAAATTCATTTGTTGACACTCGGCCCCTTACAAATGGAAGAGAGGAATAAGGAGCTAGCATGGTTCTTGGGAAGAAGCTGTTGTGCTCATGTCTCTCACATATTCCTAACATTTTTCAGGGAAGATTATCTCAAGTTTCTGTTAGATCACTGAAGTCTGTCAACAGAGAAGTCAGTCTGGGCTGAATAGCATACATGTCCAACAGAGTGGCTGCCAGAATGTACATTTTCTTCTTTTCTAGACTTTCCAGGATATTTCCAAATACTTCTCTGAGAAAAAGTGGTCAGTGTTGACCAAACTGCAGAAAATTGCATGTGTTTATGAACAGTTGCTACATCAGAGTGATGGCCTTAGGTAACAGGAGATTCTGTGTTCAGACAGGCCTGTTTTTTTTTTTCCCCAGGCATTTTATATGCTCTGGCTTCTCTCAGCCTGTAGCATCCAGCTCTTTTCTATGCTGTGCAGGGCTGCGAACAAAGACTAGCCACTCTAAGGATTATGCCTGAACCCCGTACTTTCTCTTCTGTGGGCCTTTGTTGTGCTGGGACAGTGCTGTCTATGCTGCATCTCAACATCCTTTCTGTATCCCCCTCCTTGTGCTATTTTTCCAAAGAAGAACATTGTGATTCTTCCTAGGGGTTACTGTCAACCAAGCAAGTTTCACACCTTGCAAGGCATCAACAAGCATGGTGAAGATCATGACCATGAGAGTGAAGGTGAGTAGGTAGAGAGGGGCTATGATGGATAATCTTTTACTCAAAATGCCTGGGAAGGGCACAGACATTTCCTCACTGCCACTGATCAGGTCTGTGAAAAAAGTTTATTCAGAGAATCATGAAGAGACTGTTTTATAAAATTCTAAAACATTAAGTAGAATTCACCTATATATGGATGATGAGTAAATGGCAAATGTGTAACACCTTGAGTTGAAATGTAACACTGTTCCATCCACCATGAGGTATTGCTCATCTACCTGTCAAAGAACAGCTACATGGAGAAATGAGAGGTTCAAAAGTCCAGAAAATTGTGCATTGGAGGATCATGTATAATCAGGACACAATGGCTTGTGTATGTAAACCTTTCACTTTAAAGGGAATTGGCATATTAGGTAGGCCATACCTGCCCTTCTTTGCAACTAAGAAGTTGCTAATACCACATATATAATGAGTTTTTCATTAATGCACAACTGTAGCTTCAGATAATAAAACTTTTTCTACATTCAATTTAATGCTGTGGGGGAACTAAAGAATGAAATACCTGGATGAGGCAGTGATGAAGTTTAGAAAATGTCTCAAACAATAGAAAGATACTTCTGAACTGACACTGCAAATGATGCCTTAATCATTAGTAAAGAGAAGGAAAAGTCACACTCTACCTGTTCCTTCCCAGTGAATGGACAGTAACCTTCCAATGCAACATTTCCTAAGGCTGCAAGAGTCTGGACTTTGGTAATATTTACTAACACACAAAACATGGCAAAATTTCACCTCATCCTACCAGTGACAAAAAATTTGAGGGGAATTTAGGCATAGCATTCAAAAGATGCCTGATGGTGAGTATCTATCACTTCTATGAAGATGGAAGATCAAAAATGCCCCAACCATCACATCCTGACTCTGCTAAAATATTTGTTTTCTTCTTTTGACTTTGTATTTCTTTAAAAAAATTTTTTAATAGATTCTTTTCTTATACAGTATCCTGATCATAGTTTGTGTCCATGATTCTTTTTCAGTACCTTGCAGAGTACCTTTTCTCAATAAGAAGCTTAGAATGTAGGGGTGAAGGCTCCATGCAGCCACCAGCTCAATCTCTCTATGCTCAATATGATGTGTAGATGTTGTCCTTGGCCACATAGAACCAACTTTGAGTTTTTGGAAAGCAACCCTCTGTCCTAGCATTAGCCTGCCTTGTTTGGGGAATTTCCACAGGACCCCCTCAGCCAACAACTCAACCGAATGCCACTAGGTTCTGCCACTGAGAGTTTACCTGGCTATGAGAGATGACCACGTGAAACTCCTTATCCCCCATTACTAAGAGTCCTGACTAGGATCACCTTTGTATATTCCAAGGAGATTTGACTGCACTAGGTTCCCACACCACCCCCAAATGTCTTCAAATTTCAGCTCCCCAACACTCTCTCCCTCTATCATATCCCTCCATATAATCCCTCCAACTGTGATCACCACCTACCTACACTCCACCCACAAGGGTTGTTATAGGTTCCCTCCCCTAGGAGATCTATGGATCCTTTTTAGAGATCTCTTCTTTACCTAAAGTCTATGGATCTACAGATTGTAGCTTGGTTGTCATTTACTTAACAGCTAATATCCACCTGTAAATGACCATATAGAATATTTGTCTTTCTGACTCTACGTTATCTTACTCAGGATGATCTTTTCTAATAACATGCATTCGTCTGAAAATTTCCTGATATCATTCTTATTAAGAGCTCCATTGTGTAAATGTATAACATTTATCCATTCTTCAGTTGAGGGATCTCTAGGTTGTTTCCAGTTTCTGCTGCTATGAACATAGCTGAGTAATTGTCCTTATGGTAGTATAGAACATCTTCTTTACACTATGTCTTTGGATAGAGCTGGGTCTTGAGGTAGAGCTATTTCCAGTTTTCTGAGAAACCACCATATTGATATCCAAAGTGGCTGTAGAATTTTGCACTCCACTTGCTCCACATTTTCAGTACCGTGAGCTGTCACATGTGTTATTGACTTAGCCATTCTGAGAAGGAATCTCAGAGTAGTTTTGATTTGCATTTACCTTATGGGTAAGGATGCTAAACATTTCTTTAAGTATTTCTCAGTCATCTGGGGTTTTTTTGTTTTTGTTTTTGTTTTTCTCTCCATTGAGAATTCCCTGTTTAGATCTGTACCACAATTTAAAATTGGATTATTTGGCTTGTTATCTAGCTTCCTGAGTTCCCTATGTATTTTAAATATTATAATGCCTTCTATCAGAATTGTAGTTGGTAAAAATATTTTTCTTTTGTGTGGACGGCCACTTTTTCAGATTGACATTGTCCTTTGCCTCACACAAGCTTTTCAGTTTTATGAAGTCCCATTTATTAATTGTTGATCTTAGTGCCTGTGCTACAGGTGTTCAGTTCAAAAAGTTGTCTCCTGTGCCAATGAGTTCAAGGCGATTTCCCCTTTCTCTTCTATCAGGTTTAGTGTATCTGGTTTTATGCCGAGGTCTTTGACCCACTTGGACTTGAATTTTGTGCAGGGTGACAAGTATGGACCTGTTTGTATTCTTCTACATAACGATCTCCAGCTAGACCAGCACCATTTGTTGAAGTTACTTTCTTTTCTCCAGAGTGTCTTTCTAGCTTCTTTGTATATATATATCAGGTTTCCAAGGCCTGTGGATTTATGTCTGGGTTTCAATTCCATTCCATTGATCAACCTATCATTTTTTTAATACCAATGCCATGAATTGATTATTATAGCCCTGTAGTACAATATGAGAAATAATTTATTAGGTGTAGTAGATTCTTGGTGTAATTTTATGGGCACTTATTTATACTGTCATATAATCTGCAAATAATTATAGCTTGACTTCTTCCTTTCCAATTTGCAACCACCTGATCTCCCTCTTACTCTAGCTAAAACCTCAAGTGCTATTTTGAATAGATATGCAAAGAGTGGACAGTCTTGCCTTGTTCCTCATTTTCATGGAATTGCCTTTAGTTGCTCCCCATTTAATTTGATGTTCACTATAGGATCTCTGTAATTTGCCTTTATTGTGTTTAGATATGTCTCTTGTATCCTTAATCTCTCCAGGACTTTAATCATGCATGGGTGTTGGATTCCGTCAAAAGCCTTTTCTGAATCTAATGAGATGATCATGTGTTCTTTTAAAAACTTCAGTTTTGTTTCTATGGTAGATTCTATTTATTGCGTTTGTGTTTTTAAATTTAATTTTAAATTTTTCATTCAATTTACATCCAGATAGTAGTCTCATCCCTTGTCTCCTCCTAATCCCATTTTCCCTCTCTTTTCCCTCCATCCCCCTCTCCTAGTCCTGAGAAAGGGGGAGCACTTTTCCGCTACCAAGAAACCAAAGCCTGTCAAGTCTCATCAAGACTGCCTGCATCCTCTTCTTCTGTGGCCTGGCAAGCCCTCCACCTCAGTCCCCCCCACACACACACCAGGGGGAAGTGAGCAAAGAGCAGACTACAGAGCCCATGTCAGACACAGCCCCTGCTCCCCTTATGATGGAACCCACATGGAGACTGTGCTGCCTATCAGTTACATCTGAGCAGGGGGCCTAGTGCCTCTCCATGCATGGTCCTTGGATGGTGCATAAGCCTTTGCAAGCCCCCTGGGCCAAGATTTGTTGCCGCTGTTGGTCTTCTTATGGAGATCCTGTCCCCTCTGGGTCCAATAATAGTTCTAACTTCTCATTTGGACAGGAAATGTGGTGTTTGGTCAAGTAATTAAAGAACTAGTTGTGGCAAGTATGCTTGAAAATGTAGAGGTGAATGGTGAAAAACCTGCTGAACTGTGTATGATTGCAGAATGTAGAGAACTGAGAGAAAGGGATGATTGGGTAATATTCCCCAAAGATTTCCCCAAGGATGAAGATATAGATTTAAAAGATGTACATAAAATTTTATTAATAGCTGAAGACTTAGAAAAATTGAAAATACATTTTTCAAGTCTCAGAATTGCAGATGTCTCTTAAAAGTATGTGAAGGTTTTAAGGTACATGGATAACAGAAAGGCTGTGATTGAGAAAGCAGATGCAACCAGACTGCAACCTATAGCCTTAAGTTGTGTGCCCAATATTGGTGCTTGTAAGTTGAGATATCAGATTGGCAGGGAGCAATTGACAGTTGTTTGGAGGCACTTCAAATAGACCCATAAAGTACCAAAGAACTATACTGCAAATGCAAGGATGGCAAGGACTAAAAGAATACAATCAGTCATTGGCTGATTTTAAGAAGGTGCAACAGAGATAGCTATCCCAGGATCTAACCCCAGGAGATCAAGCGATCCAGGCAGAAATGCTTATAGTCAAAAAATGATAAAGGCACAGAAAGATAAAGAGAAGGCAGTGTAGGCAAAAATGTTTGCTTCAATAAGGATTCGACTTTGCTTGAATATTATACATTGATTATACAAAGGATAATGTAAATTACTGCCTGATCCTTCATGCTTCTCTTGATTCTTTGTCGTTATTGTTTACATAGAAGGGCTGAATAGGTTTCTTTTTAAAAGGTGTTATTTATTACAAAACTAAAACAAAATAGAATGAGTTGGGCAATGTTCCTGTTGTATCTATTTTGTGGCATAATTTGAGGAGTAGTTGCATTGACTCTGAATATCTGGTACAATTTTGTGCCTAAACCATCTAGCGCTGGAACTGTTTTTTGCCTGGGAGGCTTGGCATATTTGCTTTCACAATGCCACAGAGAATTCCTAAATCATTATAATTCTTTACTTGATTCTCGTGTGTTTTTTAATTTTTAAATTATTTGTTCAATTAATTAATTTATTTATTACAATTTATTCACTTGGTATCCTGGCTGTAACTTCCTCCCTTGTCTCCTCACAGTCCCACCCATCATCCTGCTTTTTTGCCTATGCCCCTCCCCTAGTCCACTGAGTTGTGTGGACTTCCTCACCTTCTGTCTGACCCTAAGCTGTCAGATCTCATCAGAACTGCCAGCATCATCTTCCTCTGTGGCTATGCAAGACTGCACCCTCCAGGGGGATGTGATCAAAGAGCCAGCCACTGTCAGATGTCAGACACAGCCTCTGCTCCCCTTACTAGAATACCCACTTGGAAACTGAACAGCCTATGTCCTTCATCTGATCAGGGGGTATAGGTCCTGTCCATGCATGGCCCTTGGTTAGAGTATCGATCTGCAGCGTCCCCTGGGCCCAGGTTTTTTGGCTCTGTTGGTCTCCTTGTGGAGCTTCTGTCCCCTGCAGATCTCTCTATCTCCCCTATTTTCCATAAGATCCCCTGCAGTCTGTACAAAGTTTGGCTATGAGTCTTGGCATCTGCTTCAATACCCTGCTGGGTAGTGTCTTTTAGATGCCCACCTGTGGAAGGTTCCTGCCTGTTCTCTGTCTTCTCCTACTTTTATCCTGTTTTACTCCTAAATGAGGGTTAAGCCTCTTCCCTAGGGTCCTCCTTATTGTTAAGCTTCTTTAGAAATATAGATTTTAGTGTTAATTCTATGTTATATGGCTACTATCCACTTATAAGTGAGCATATACCATATGTATCTTTCTGCTTCTGGATTACCTCACTCAGAATGATCTTTTCTCTTTCCATCCATTTGCCTGCAAATTTCATGGTTTCCTTGGTTTTAATTGCTGAGTAGTATTCCATTGTGTAAATGTACCACAATTTCTGTATCCATTCTTCAGATGAGGGACATCTAGGTTGTTCCCAGATTACAGCTATTACAACTAAAGCTGCTATGAACATAGTTGAGCAAATGCCCTTGTAGTATGTTTAAGCATCTTTGGGGTATATGCCCAGGAGTTGTATAGCTGGATCTTGAGGTAGCACTATTCCTACCTCAATTCTCTGAGAAAGCACCAGGTTGATTTCCAAAGTGGTTGTACAAGTTTACATTCCCACCAGCAATGGAGGAGGGTTCCCCTTTCTCCACAACCTCTCTAGCATGTATCAATTTTTGAGTTTTTTTATTTTGGCCAAAATCAAAATGATGGGTGTGTGGTAGAATCTTAGGGTCGTTCTGATTTGCATTTCTCTGATGACTAAGGACATTGAACATTTCTATAAGTGTTTCTCTGCCATTTGATATTCCTCAGTTGAGAATTCTCTGTTTAGCTCTGCATCACATTTTTTAAAATGGTATTACTTGGTTTGTTGGTGTTTACCTTCTTGAGTTCTTTATATATTCTGGATATTAGCCCTATGTGCCTATATGTTAATTAAGCACTGACATTCTGCTCTTCTGATAAGAGCATGCTGTATAATGCAAATCAAGCATCCTTGAATTGACCAATTTCAACCAATTATGTACACTTATTCTTGGAGCCCCCACCTACTCCCCTAGGGGTATTTAGACTTTGTTCTCTGGAATTAAGTTTGAAATAGACATCAGCCTTCCCTGGGGTGTGTGATCACTGTTTTCTCACTGGCAATTCCAAACATGCTTCTTGTCTCTTGTCCCTCCTGACTCTGTGGGCTCCTGGGAGGAAGCCCCCAGTCAGAAGGAGAACCAGAAATGATGCCCAAGACATGGAGCTCTGGACTGCACCAAGAAAGGTGAATACCGCATTTTTATCCCTGTAAAAAAGGTATTTTGGCCTATGCCTGCCTTCCCTTGATGAATAGCAAATAAGGAAGCAAAGGATCTCGATGTTAGGAATTAGATAAAAATGCCATGCAAACAACCAATGTTAAATCCAAAGAGGTTTATTGGATGGAGAGAGAGACATGGTAGGGAGAGGGGGAACTCCAACAGAGAGACAGAGAGATAGAGAGACAGAGAGAGAGACAGAGAGAGAGAGACAGAGAGAGAGAGAGAGAGAGAGAGAGAGAGAGAGAGAGAAAGAGGAAAGAAAGCAAGAGAGTAAGAAAAAGGGACAGTGGTCGACAGGTCACTATGTACCTGGCCCAGGTGATGTCATAGGATGTAGGTACTGACATAGGAAATTGTCAGAACCTGGAAGGTCCCTAAGGTAAGGCCAGTTGAATTGCCTGCACAACATAAAATTGACCCAGTTTGAAGCACCCCACCGGGATAGGCAGTGGGCAGAATCTGGCCCCATCAGGGCCCCGGCCTGAGACAGTTAGAAGTCTGCAAAAACCCCCACTGTAGTAGAAAGTGGGCAATCTCAGGCCCCAGAGGACTCTCACACATAGGCACCAAGTAGAGAAATAGTCTCTGACCCATCCTGAGCACTGGTACCTTTCTCTTTACAATTTTGAGCACCTTAGAGCCTCTTACTTGCCTCAACTGATTGTCCTAGAAACCATAAAAGTGTCTAACACTCACCTTCCCATTTACTTGTGAGTAATTCAACATCACTTCAGAGAGATCTTCAAAGTTGCTCCGTTAGAGCTCTACTTAAAACTAGAGGACTTAAAATCTTCCAAAAGGAAGGCTTAGAATTCTAGAATGAGGTACTTCAATTTGCACCATGGTTCCTATCCACATATATCTCAGACCCAAATGTCAAGACCCTTGTTTCTCATTTGGTTCACAAAAATTAAGCCCAGAAAGGCTGAAATTGTCTATCTCCTTTCTCCCAGTGATAATAGCTGTTGGGCAATGCATAGCAAAACCCCTTGAGTCTGAGAATGACACATCAGAGGAAAAAACACAGGAAGATGTAGAGCAGAACGCAAATGATGGTTCATACTAATGGCTGATCTAACTGCCCTAGAAAAAGTGACTGACTTAATTAGACGAATGTTTCTCTCCAACCCACACTACTCCCCTCTTCTGGACTCTTATGATTCCTCATCAGTTTCGGAGAACAGAGACCCTGTGTTCCTATTGGATGCAGGGAGAAAAAAAAGAACTTCCAAATGAGACTAAGGTTTTTAGAAGCATTCAGGTAAGCCCTCCCCTACCCACAACTTCCTAGCTGCCTAGGGCTCCTCCTCCCACAGCCATAGAACAGTTTTGCAGCTACAGAGATCAACAGCACTTTAATCCAGATCTGTTGGGAACAACTGCACTCAGCATGAAAGCTGTTATCTCCAGCCACCCTGGCCTCAATGGCCTGGGACCCAAGGACCTACACCCATAGAGACTTTCCCTGTAGTAAATTTATATCCAACCAGGAAAAACTCCCAAGCCTGGCACCCCCTCCCGGTTACAGATTTAAAGCAGCTACCCCAAGCTGTTCCTGTGGATTGAATTCATGCCCCATGGACCAACTCTAGTTTACAAAGCTTTAGTAGAAAAACTTTTGACTCCCCAATACTGGAGAGTTATATGTAGATCTTCTCTTCCCCAGTTCCTACAATGGGAAGCCCTATTTAGAGATGAATGCCAGTTGCAGAATAGAAAAAAAATGAAATACATAACAAACAAATAGGACTACAAGTACAAGCCCCCCCCCCTGCCCAATTAATAAACTGGAAATATGACCGTTTGGCCCAGGAAATTTCTCTACAGGAATCCAGAAATCTTTGCTCCTTGACAGCTGCCTGGACCAAGTCAGGACATGAGCACTACAGGCCTGGGATCCTATAACTCCTGAAGAGGTCTCTCCATTATCTCTTCTAAAACAATATCGAATGGAGACTTCACCAGATTTTATACTAAGGATACAGGCCTGTCTAGACAGAAAAGTAACAGATCCTGCACCAAAAGCAATGCCTTTAACCAATCACATTTGGGATGGAATAATCCCTGAACATAGGCAAGCATGCCAGGGACTAAGACATGAGCATTATAAAAAATGGATTGTAGCAACCCATGATATTGGGACTGCCTCTTATCAGGCCTCCTCTCTGGCACAAGCCTTTGCAATTGCAACATGCTCTAATTCGACCTGTTTAAATGTGGATAGGATGAACACTGAACAAGAGATTATCGCAAAAATAATTCAGTTGTCCTCAAACCTTCTACAAGAGCATGCTCTCATTGTAGAAAGGGTTTTCACTGGGAAAGAGATTGTAAATCCAGATATAATAAGGAAGGCAGGAGTCCACCTTTAAATTTTTTTTGTGGGGGCAGCCCTCAGCCCCACCAACAAGTGGGAGAAACCAAGTCCACTAGGTCACCCACATATTAAAAAAATTCACCCTAAGCTCTCAACAAAAATTGACAATAAAAACTTTAAATGCCTAATGAACACAGGAGCATGTCTCTGACCAATGATAATTAAAACCTTCATCAAGGCCTTCTAGAACGTTAAAGCTGATCTGCATAAGACTGAACTCCAGTATCTACCCTTTCCTGAGGTTGGTAGTCAAAGGCAGGTAATATCTCTCTGAGAAATACTAAACCTAAAACAGGGCATGAATGATGGAATTCATGTACCAAAGATGGGCAAAAATATATCTTTCCAGAGAGACAGCCTAAGACAGGCACAATCTTCTGCTCTGTAGCTCTTAAGCTATGGTCTTTTTAAAAATTATAAAAAGGGAGACCTGTGGAGAGCAGCTTTTTTGGCATGCTGCTTTGTTATTGCATATTAAGTGACAAACGTGTTTCCATCCTGGTCTTTACCTTGAGACAGAGATATAAGCAAGATGTTTTGCTAAGCTCCTTTAGCTTGTTTGTATGATCTTGTATACTTCAGCTCCATGGAGAGGTGGTTTAAGAAAACGAGTTTGACTGTTCCATGAACCCCTTCCTTGTATGTGACTTGTTTTGCTTTGCCTCCACAACACCCCCATAAAACACCTTAAAGGAACCCTTAAAATCTGCTCCTCTATGGCCTCCTTAAACCACACTCTTGCTATACAACAATTGGGCACCAATTCCAGAGGCCTTAAAGCCAATGTCCTTCGGCAAAATAATGTCAACTATATTTCATCCTTTGGTACACAGAAGTTTGTATTTGTCATAATTGGAATGTTGTCCCACTTTACCTGGGCTACAGTGCAAAATGATGAAAACTCAAAAAAGATTAATAAACCATGTGTTCTCCTCTTTTGCTATTATGGGGGCTCCTCTCCAAATTAAAACTGACAATGGACTGGCTTTAAAAAGCCATCAATTCAAAAATTTCTGCAAAACCTGAAAAATATCTCACTACACTGGTATTCCTCATAATCCTCAGTACCAAGCTATCACTGAAAGGATATTCCAAACACTCCAAAAATAATTAACTAAACAAACACAAAACTCTTTACCACCAAACATTCAATTAAATCTGGCGTTATTCACACTCAGTGTGTTAAATGTCTATAATATCCAGAATGAACCTCCCATTATTTGTCATTGGAGTCAGCTACCCCACTTATCACCTGTTATGGTCAGGTGGGAAGATTCTTTTCCAGTCTGTAGGCAGTTGTTTTGTTTTGATGACGGTGTCCTTTGCTTTACAGAAGCTTTTCAGTTTCATGAGGTCACACTTATTGATTGTTGATCTTAGAGCCTATGCTGTTGGTTTTCTGTTCAGGAAGTTATCTGCTGTGCCAATGAGTTCAAGGGTTTTCCCCACTTTTTCTTCTAACAGGTTTACTGTGATCGGTTTTATGTTGAGGTCTTTGATCCACTTGGAGTTTAGTTTTGTGCAGAGTGATAAATATGGAACTATTTGCAGTTTTCTACATATAGAAGTCCAGTTAGACCATCACCGTTTGTTGACTATGGTATCATTTTTTCCATTGTATGTTTTTAGTATCTTTGTCAAAAAAGCAGGTGTCCATAAGTGTATTGGTTTATTTCTGGGTCTTCTATTTTATTCCATTGATCCACCAGTCTGTTTCTATGCCAGAACCATGCAGTTTTTATTACTTTTGCTCTATAGTACAGCTTGAGATCAGGGATGAAGTTATCTCCAGAAGATCTTTTATTTTTGAGGATTATTTTAGTGATTCTGGGTTTCTTGTTATTCCATAAGAAGTTGAGAATTTTTCCTTCAAGGTGTAAAAAGAATTGTGTTAGTAATTTGATGGGAATTGCATTCAATCTATAGATTGGTTTTGGTAAGAAAGCCATTTTTATTATGTTAATCCTTCTAAGCCATGACCATGGGAGAGCTTTCCATCTTCTGATATCTTCTTCTATTTCTTTCTTCAGGGACTGAAAGGTTGTATTTTCATACAGGTGTTTGACCTGCTTGGTCAGAGTTACACTAACGTACTTTTTGTCCTTTTTGGCTATTGTTTCCCTAATTTTTTCTCAGCCCATTTGTCTTTTGTATACAGGAGGGCTACTAATTTTTTTAGTTAATACTGTCTGCAGCCATTTTGCTGAAGTTGTTTATCAGTTGTAGAAGTTTCCTGGTAGAGTGTTTGGGGTCACTCATGTATACTATCATATGATGTACAAATAGTGATACTTTGACTTCTTCCTTTCCGAATTGAATCTCCTTGATGTTCTTTAATTATCTTATTTCTTTAGCAAAGACTTCAAGAACGATGTTGAAGAAATAAGGAGAGAGGGAGCAGTCTTCCCTTTTCCCTGATTTCAGGTGGAGTGATTTAAGTTTCTCTCCTGTAAGTTTGGTGTTGGCTATAGGCTTGCTGTATATTGTCTTTACTATGTTTAGTTAAGTTCCTTGTATCACTGATATACAGGAGAGAGATTTAAATATGAATGAATTTTGGATTTTATCAAATGCATTTTGAGCATCTAAGGAGATTATCATGTGTTTTTTTTCTTTTAGTTTGTTTATATGGTGGATGTTTATATGGTTGATGGATTTCCATATATTGAACTGCCCCTGCACACGTGGGATGAAACCTACTTGGTCATTGTGGATGATATCTTTGATGTGTTCTTGGATTCAGTTTGTGAGTATTTTGTGAAATATTTTTGCATCAATGTTCATAAGGAAGATTGGCCTAAATTCTCTTTGTTGGTTGGATCATTGTGGGGTTTAGGAATCAAAGTGACTGTGGCTTAATAGAATGAGTTTGGTAATGTTTTTTTCTGTTTCTTTTTTGTGGAATAGTTTGAAGAGTAATGGTGTTAGCTTTTCTTTAAGGGGTGTGGGAGAATTCTGTTCTGCTGCTCTGAAACCAACTGGTCTTTTTTTTTTGGATGGGAGAGTTTTGATGACAGCTTCTATTTAATTAGGGGATATAGGACTATTTTATTTATTTACCTGGTATTGATTCAGCTTTGGCACGTGTACTCAATCAAAAAATAGTTTATTTCATTTAGATTTCCAAATTTTGTGGCCTATAGGCTTTTGAAGCAAGATCTAATGATTTTGGATTTTCTCAGTGTCTGTTGTTATGTTCCCCTTTTCTATTCTGATTTTGTTGATTTGGATGGTGTCTCTGCCTTTTATTTAGTTTGGCTAAAGGTTTGTCTATCTTGTTAATTTTCTCAAAGAACCAGCTCTTGGTTTCATTGATTTTATGAATTGTATTATTTGTTTCTAACTTAATGATTTTAGCCCTGAGTTTGATTATTTCTAGCTGTCTACTCCTCATCTACTTGTGTCTTTCTGCTTCTTTTTTTTCTAGGGCTTTCAGGTGAGTCTTTAATTTGCTTGTATGAAATGTTTCTAATTTCAACTTAAAGGCACTCAGTGCTATGAAATTTCCTCTTAGCACTGCTTTCATTGTATCCCATAAGATTGGGTATGTTGTGCCTTGATTTTAATTGAATTCTAGGAGGTCTTTGATTTCTTTCTTTATTTCTCCTCTGACCCAGCTGTCATTGAGTAGAGAGTTCTTCAGTTTTCATGTATGTGTAGGATTTTTCATATTTCTGATGTTGTGGTGGTCCAGCTTTAGTCCATGGTAGTCAGATATGATACAGGGGATTATTTCAATTTTCTTGTATCTGTTGAGGCTTGCTTTGTGAACATCTATATGGTCTGTTTTGTAGAAGATTCCTTGTGGTGCTGAGAAGAAGGTAATTCTTTTGTGTTTGGGTGACAGGTTCTATAGATGTATGTTTGGTTCAATTGATTCATGACCTCTGTCAGATTCATTGTTTCTTTGTTTAATTTTTGTTTTGTTGGCCTGTCCTTTGTTGAGAGTGGGGGGATATTTGTGTGGTTTAAGTTTTATCAATGTTTCTTCTGCAAATGTGGGTGCACTTGTATTTGGTGAATAGATGCTCAGATTTGTGATGTCTTCTTGGCGGAATTATCCTTTGATGAGTTTAAAGTGACCTTCTCCATCTCTTTTGATTAATTTTGGTTGAAAGTCGTTTTATTAGATATTAGAATGGCTACTCCTACTTGCTTCTTGGGTCCATTTGCTTAGAAAACTGTCTTCCAGCCTTTTACTCTAAGATAATATCTATCGTTGTGAGTTAGCTGTGTTTCTTGTATGCAACATATTGTTGGGTCTTGTTTACGACTCTAATTTGTTAGTCTGTGTCTGTGGAGAATTGAGTCCATTGATGTTGAGGGAGATTATTGACCAGTGGCTGTTAGGTGCTTTGATTTTGCTGTTGGTTGGGGTAGTGTGTTTGTGTGCTTGGCTACTTTTAGTTTTGCAGTAGTGATGTTATTTATTTCCTGTGTGTTCTTGAATGTAGTTAGTTTTCTTGGGTTGTATTTTTTTCCTTCTAGTATCTTCTGTAACTCTGGATTTGTGGGTAGGCATTGTTGAAATTGTTTTTGACATTGAACACCTTGTTTTCTCCATCTATGATGATTGAGAGTTTTGCTGGTTGTTGTAGCCTTCGCTAACATCTGTGTTCTCTTAGGGTCTGCATGATATCTGTTCAGGCCTTTCTGGCTGTCAAAGTCTTTTTTAAAATTCAGGTGTGATTCTGATAGGTTTGCCATTGTATGTTTCTTGGCCTTTTCCCCTTCCTGCTCTTAGTATTTTTTCTTTGTTCTAAATACTTACTGTTTTTATTATTATGTGGTAAGAAGGTTTTTCTTTTTTTCCTCTGCTCTAATTTATTAGGTGTTCTGTAGGCCTCTTGTATTCTTATAGGCATTTCTTTTAAGTTGGGGAAATTTCTTCTATTATTTTGTTGAAAATATTTTCTGGAACTTGGAGACAAGAATCTTCTTTTTCCTCTATTCCTATTATTTTTAGGTTTTGTCTTTTCATGTTGGAATTCTTGGATGGTTTGTGTCAAGAATTTTTTAGATTTAACATTTTCTTTGATGGATAAATTGATTTCTTCCATTATATCTTCCACACCTGGGATTCTTTCTTCCTTCTCTTGTAGTCTATTGGTTATGCTTACCTCTGTAGTTCCTATTTTCTTCCCTAAATTCTTCCTCTCTATGATTTCCTCCATTTGTGTTTTCTTTAATTTTTCCAATTTTCTCTTCACATCTTGAAATATTTTGTTGATTTCCTTTACCTGTCTGACTGCATTCCTCTGTTTCTTTTATTTCTTTCAGTGATTTAATTATTTCCTCTCTGAAGGCCACAAAGTGTTGGCTTTAACTTCCTGTATTTCTTTACCAATGGCCATACTCTGTTTGAATTTATCTTCTTTTATTTCTTTATGCATTTATTTTATATCCTTAATTATCCTCTGCATAAGCATAAATGTAAGGTCTTCTTGAATTTCACTTATGATAGGGTGTCCAAGCCTACTTGCCCAGGATAGCTGGGTTCTGGAGATGCCTTATTGCTTTGGTTTTTGTTGGTTGTGTTTTCACTCTGTCCTCTACACATCTGTCTGTCTCAGGTATTTGCTGTCAGGTTGTGGTGCTTGCTGGAATCCTGTGGTGGGGAGAATCCCCTTGTCAGGAAGATGGTTGTTCTTGAAGGAGACCACCTCAGGATTTGGGTATGGTCACTGAGTGGCCAGTTTCTTAGGAAGTGCCACAGATCACCTCATTTGTATGGACCTGTGTGGTATCTATAGTCATTGGTAGTCATGGGTGCTCCCTACACACCAGGAGATGTCCTGAAAGCACCTGTCCTGCTACTGGGTTTATTGGTCTGAATTCAGTGAGCTGCTGCTGCTGCTCTTACACTGTGTTTGTTGGTCGCAGCTCTCTTGAAGAACCAGGGAGCCTGGTGCTTTGATAAGTTTGGCTAGGGAGACAGGGTGCATCTTGGAGCAGTATATGTGGGCTGATCCTGTGGATCCTAGGTTTCTGTAGGTCTGAGTTTAGAGTTCTGTGCCCCAGTACCCAAGTGGTAATCAGTGGCAGTTGAGTGCACAACTCATGCATGGTGACAGGAGGCTAAAGCCTAGAGCCTGTGCGTATCCAGTAACTTTCCAGAGGATTAGCTGGGGGTCCTGAGGTCAGACCTGATGTTTCCTTCACCGTGGTGATTCCTCCCAACAGGGAGACCCTTTTGTGGTATTTTAGGATCCATTGGTCAGTCTCAGATGGTGAGTAAAGCATGCAAGAGCAGGAGAATGGCTCTATGCAGGCGACTAAGTGACTGCAGGAACCCGGTAACTTTTCCTGAGTTTTAGAGGGGGATTATGAGGGGGTGTTGGCTGGATTCCCTGAGGTTGGGCCTGGTGTTTCCTTCACTGTGGGGTTTCCTCCCAACAGGAAAAGCCATTCTCTGGTGCTTTGGTGATGACAGTTCTGTCTGGGATTGTGAATTGGGCATGCAAGTGAATCTCTGGGCTGGAGGCTAAGCTCCTGCTGAAGCCTGGGACCTTTTTGAGGGATTGACCGGGTGAACTGAGGTCGGTCCTGATTTCTTCCTTCACCATAGGGCTTCTCTCTACTGGAAAATCCAGTCTCTGGTGTTGTGGGGCCCCCAGTTCAATCTGGGATGGTGATCAGAGCACGGAGGCATGTGGCTCTGAGCTGGTGACCAAGTGCCTTCCAGGATCTGGGAATTCTTCCAGGGTTTAGTTTCGTGACTTGAGAATAGACCTGATTGCTTCCCAGAACTTGGAGTTTACTCTCATGGAAAACAATCATCACTGGTGTATGAGGGCCCAGAGTTTGGTCTGTTGGTCATTGTGTAGGCACTTCTATCTTGCTCATCTGACACAGTGTCCTCTCAGGTCCATCATCTTGGATTCCTCCTTTATTTTTCTTTCAGTCTGAATACAAGAAAGATATTTACACTCAGATGTATTATGGGTCATCTCTTCCAAAATGCATGTTGAAATTTAATCCTCATTTGAGAGATTAAGAAGTAGGGTTAGGAGTGATTTTTAAAGATTGATTGTGTTCTGCATGAGACTGACCTAGGCCTGCCGCACACATGTAACTGTTGTGCATCTTGGTCTTCATGTAGGACTCCTAACAGCAAAAGCAGGGGCTGTCTCTGACTCTCTTGCCTGCTTTTGATTCATTTTACCTTAACTGGGATGCTTTATTCAACTACAATAGAAGATGAGCTTAGTTCTACTGCAACTTGTTATGCCAAGGCAGGTTGCTATCAATGGGATCTCCCCTTTTCTGAGGTGAAATGGAGGATTAGGGGATGGGTGAGTGGACAGGGAAAGGGAGGAAGTGGGAGGAGAAGAGATATTAGAACCTGCAATGAGGATGTTAATTATTAATTAGTTAAGTAATTAAAAATTGATTATGCGCTTCTCTCATGAATAAGTTAGTAATTCATCTAATTATTGAAGGAATAGGGGACAGGGATATAACCCAGTGATAAATGAATTTGTTAGCATGTGCAAGGCCTTATGCTCAGTTCTTAGTGGGCTTACATGAATCCTAAAATGCCCACCAGACTTATCTTCTTGGGGTCTGTGCATTGTAGTATGTCTATCCTGTACTGTATGACTAAAATCCACTTATAAGTGAGTATATACCATTTAAGATTAACAGAGTAAAAATAACCATGTTACCAAAGGCAACCTACAGATTTAATGCAATTCCCATCAAAATACCAACACAATTTCTCACAGACCTTGAAAGAACAATCTAAACTTTATATGGGAGAACAAAAACCTAGAATACCTAAAACAATACTGTGCAATAACAGATCTTCTGGAAGTATCTCCATACCTGAGACCTCAGGCTATACAACAGGGCAATAGTAATAAAAACTGCATGGTAATGACATAGAAATAGGCTGGTTGATCAATGGAATTGAATTGAAGACTCAGAAATAAACCCACACACCTATGCACACCTGATTTTTGACAAAGGAGTCAAAACCATACAATAGAAAAAAAGTCAGCGTCTTCAACAAATGGTCCTGGTCTAACTGGATATCTACATGTACAAAAATGCAAATAAACTCAATGAAAGAAGGGGTAGATAGTGGTACCGGAAGAGGACAGGAGCTCCACAAGGAGAGCAACAGAAACAAAATATCTGGGCACAGGGGTATTTTCTGAGACTGATACTCCAACCAAGGACCATTCATGGATATAACCTAGAACCCCTGCTCAGATGTAGCCCATGGTAGCTCAGTATCCAAGTGGGTTCCCTAGTAATGGGAACAGGGACTGTCTCTGACATGAACTCAGTGGCAGGCTCTTTGACCACGCCTCTCCCCCCGCGTAGGGGTAGCAGCCTTACCAGGCCACAATGGAGGACAATGAAGCCAGTCCTGATGAGATCTGATAAGCTAGGTTCAGATGGAAGTGGAGTGTACCTTCTCTATCAGTGGATTTGGAGAGGGGAATGGGAGAAGATGAGGTAGGGAGGGTGGGATTGGAAGGGAATGAGGGAGGGGACCAAAGCTGGGAAACAAAGTGAATAAGCTGTAATTAATATAAAAAATAAAAATTTAATTTAAAAATGCTTATACTGTGCACATAGTAAGAAGAAAGATACTGTGAATTACAAGAGTACAGGAAAGGATAGATTTCATAAGAGGTATACCTAAACAAATCGGAGTCATGAAGAACTCCATCATCTCTAACACAGTGTGTGAACAAGCCTGGATAGTAACAGGGGAGAAAACAAAGACCAAATAATGATCCAACCAACCAGAAATACCAATAAATTAAAAGAATCATTAGAGAGTGGATATCAGACCTTAGGAGAGCAAGGGTGAGAAGACAGAAGGCCTACAGAGAAAAGGATAACTGAGGGTAGGAACATCTCTGTCACAAGCTAGAGACATAAGTTAGCGTGGGCCCCTGGGAGGCTATAAGGGGGATTCAAGCAGAGACTCCTAGTGGCAGAGACCATAGAGATTGAAGAGGACATCCTCTAACTAGACTAGTCTTCTAGTAAAAGATGGGAAACAACAACCGACCCACAAAAACTCTTGACCCCAAATTTACTCTGCCTAAAAGACGTGTAAGGATCAAGATAGAGCAGAGAGAGCAGAGATTGAAAGAATGCCCAACCAATGCACGGCACAACCAAAGACCCACCTTATCAGAGAGTGCCAACCACCAACACTATGAATGATACTCTGCTAAGCTTGCAGACAAGAGCCTGTCAGAGTTGTCTTCTGAAGAGGATGTATGCAGCAGCACCTCCAAACAGATGCTGAGACTCACAGCCAAACGTCAGTCAATGCTTAGGGAGTCTTGGGGAATAGTAGGAGGAAAGAGAAAAGGGCCCAGAAATGACAGGAAAGCCACAAGAAAAACAACAGAGCCAACTAACCAGGGCCCAGAGGGGTCTGCTGAGATTGAAGCACCAACCAAGAACCATGCATGGACTGGACCCAGGCCCTACAAAGATGTAGAAGATGGGCTTCAAGTGGGTACTTTAGTAAGGGAAGTGGGAACTGCATTGGACAAGGACTTTCTAACTTTCACATCACTTTCTCACAGTGGGACTGCCTTGACAGGCCACAGGGAAAGAGGACATTTTCAGTCCTGATGTAACTTGATGAACTGGGAAAGGGAGCTCTTCTTTTCTGAGGAAAAGGGGAGGGGGGAGGAAAAGAGAGATAGGGTGGGATTGTAAGGAGAGTAGGGAAGGGGGTATAAGGGTGTAAAGTGAATAAAATAAATAAATGAGAAAAAAGAATCATTAAACATTTCTCAATAATATCTATGGAGAGGCTCTTCTCTAGCTGGTGTTCTAAATACCTGGTATTTGAATGTCTATTTCTTTCTCAAGATTTGGAGAATTTTCTGCTATAAATTTCATTGAATTGCTGGGTGGTGGTGGCACATGCCTTTAATCCCAGCACTTGGGAGGCAGAGGCAAGTGGATCTCTGAGTTTGAGGTCAGTCTGATCTACCTAGTGAGTTCCAGGACAACCAAAGCTACACAGAGAAACCCTGTCTCAAAAAAGCAAAAAATCTCCCATTCTATGGATTTTTTTGTTTGGTCTTTTGGTTATATACCAGAGGGCTTGGATTGGAGCATGAATTAAATACCAGAAACCCAAATAATACTATAGATAGGATGGGACTGGAAATATGGCTCAGTGGTCAACAACACTTGTTAATGTTCCAAAGACCCAGTCTCAATTCCCAGCACTTACACAGCAGTTAACAACTTACTGTCATTCCAGTTTCAGGGGATCCAATATTCTCTTCTGGTCTACATTTAGGCAAAACATCCATATACACAAAATAAAATTACTTAATTTAATAAAAGATATGTTTGAAGGCACATGCTTGTAATCTTATCACTGAAGAAGCAGGGATAGGCAGATCCCCTGAGTTCTGTTCCCAGCATCCATGCTGGGTAGCTCACAACTGCCTGGAACTTTAAGTTCCAGTATGTCTAATGCCCTTTCCCACGGGTACCTGCATACACACACACACACACACACACACACACACACACACATACACACACATACACACACACACCAATATACATATTAACCTATAAATCAAAAATCAAAAATATTTTTAAATGGGTGAATAGTACTTGAAGAATGACACCCATATATGTACATGAATAATCCTGTGCACACACATTGATCTTACACACATGCACAAATACACACACACAGGCACAAACCCTAAGCTTATTTTCTTTTAAGCTTTATTGATTGTGGGGGGTTTGTTTAAATTCATTTTTTAATTTATTCACTTTACATCCAGATCGTAGCCCCCTCCCTCATCTCATTCTAGTCCCACCTTCCCTCCATCTTCCCCCACCCCCTCCGCTAGTCCTTACAAAGTGGGAAAACTCCTCCCTTTACAACTCACCGTACTCTATCAATTCTCATCAGTACTGGAATCATTTTCCTCTGTGTCCTGGCAAGACCGACCTGCCGGGGGGAAGTGATCAAAGAGCAGGCAACAGAGTCCATGTCAGAGACAGCCCCTGCTCCCCTTACTAGAGAACCCACATGGAGACTGAGCTGCTTATGGGTTACATCTGGGCAGGGCATCTAGCTCCTCACCATGTATGGTCCTTGGTTGGTGCATCAGTCTCAGCAGGCCCGCCTGGGCTTTGTTGGTGTCCTTGTGGAGCTCCTGTCCTCTGCAGGTCTTTCATATCACCCCTTCTTCTGTAAGACGCCCTGTGCTCTGTCCAAAGCTTTGCTGTCAGTCTCTGCATCTGCTTCAATCCCCTTGTGGGTGGAGTCTTTCAGAGGACATTTATTGTAGGATTCCAACCTGTTCCCTGTCTTCAGCTGCTTCTGGTATTTATTCTATTTGCCCTTATGAATGAGAATTAAACATCCCCTTACTGTGTTCCTTGTTACTTTGCTTCATTAGGCCTGTGGATTGTAGTATGATTATCCTGTGTTATATGACTAATATCCGCTTATAAATGAATACATGCCATGTGTGTCTTTCTGGGTCTGGGTTACCTCACTCAGGATGATCTTTTCTGGATCCATCCATTTGCCTGAAAATGACTTGATGTCATTTTTAATATCTGAATAGTATGCCATTGTGTACATGTACCATTCTTTGGCTGAGGGACATCTAGGTTGTTTCCAGTTTTTGGTTATTATGAATAAAGGTGCTATGAACATGGTTGAGAAAATGTCCTTGTTTTATAGTTGAGCATATGGATATATGCCTAAGAGTGGTATAGCTGGATCTTGAGGTAGCACTGCTCTTAATTTTCTGAGAAAGCACAAGATTTATTTCTAAAGTGGTTGTACAAGTTTACATTCCCACGAGCAATGGAGTAGGGTTCCTCTTTCTCTACAACTTTGCCAGCATATGACTGTAATGCCTGCGTGGATGAATGTACAGAAATTGTGGTACATTTACACAATGGAATACTACTCAGCAATCAAAAAGGAGGAAATCATGAAATTTGCAGGCAAATGGTGGGATCTAGAAAAGATCATTCTGAGTGAGGTATCCCAGGAGCAGAAAGACACATATGGTATATACTCACTTATAAGTGGATACTAGACATATAAATAGGATAAACATAATGAAATCTGTATACCTAAAGAAGATAAAGAAGAAAGAGGGCCCTGGGTAAGATAATCAGCCCTCACTTAGAAAGAAAAAATGGATGGACATTGGAAGTAGGAGAAAACAAGTAACAGGACAGGAGCCTACCACTGAGGGCCTCTGAAAGTCTCTACTTAGCAGTGTATCAAAGCAGATACTGAGACTCATAACTAAACCTTCGTACAGGGAATCATATGAAAGAAGGGGGAGTTAGTATGACCTGGAGAGGACAGGAGCTCCACAAGGAACAAACATATTTGGGCACAGGTGCTTTTGTGAGACTGTATCTCCAACCAAGGACCATAACCTAGAACCCCTGCTCAGATGTAGCCCATGGTAGCTCAGTATCCACGTGGGTATTGTAGAAAGGGGAACAGGGACTATTTCTGACATGAACTCAGTGGCTGGCTCTTTGACCCTCACCCAGCTGACAGAGGAGCAGCCCTCCTAGGCCACAGAGGAGGACTTTGCAGCTAGGCCTAAAGATACCTAATAAGCTAGGGTCAGATGAAATAGGAGGAGGTCCTCCCCTATCAGACTTGGAAAGGAGAGAAGATGAGGGAGGGAGGGTGGGAGTGGGAGGGAATGAGGTAGCTGGATAAAGGTGGGATACAAAGTTAATAAACTATAACTAATATTAAAAAATAAAAATCTAATTAAAAAAGATGTCAAAGTGTACTATTTACAGAAATGAACCATTCTTTTTAAAAATTTATTAATTATTTACTGCAATTAATTCACTTGTGACAGCCAGAAGCAGGAAACAGCCCAGATGCCCCTCAACTGAAGAATGGATGCAGAAATTGTGGTACATCTACACAATGGAATATTACTCAGCAATGGAAAATAAGGAAATAATGAAATTTGCAAGTAAGTGGTGGGGCCTGGAAAGAATCATGCTGAGTGGGCTGTCCCAGAAGCAGAAACACATACACAGTGTATACGCACTCATATACACATATAACATAGGATAAACCTACTAAAATATATACATCTAAAGAAACTAATCAAGAGAGAGGACCCTGACTAAAATGCTCAATCCCCATCCCAAAAGGCAAAGAGGAAGGACATCCAAAGAAGAGGAAAACAGGAAAGAAGCTAGAAACCCACTACGGAGGGCCTCTGAAGGGCTCTCCCCTGCAGACTATCAAAGCAGATGCTGAGACTTATGGCCAACTGTTCTGCAGAGTGCAAGGAATCTTATGTAAGAAGTGGGAAATAGGAAGATCTGGAGAGGACAGAAACTCCACAAGGAGAGCAACAGAACCAGAAAATTGAACACAGGAGTCTTCCTGGAGACTCATACTCCAACCAAGTACCAGGCATGGAGATAACCTAGAACCACTGCACAGATGTAGCCCACGGCAGTTTAGTGTGCAAGTGGGTTACATAGTAATGGGAAGAGGGACTGCCTCTAACATAATCTGTTTGGCCTGTTCTTTGACCACCTCCTCCTGAGGGGAGACCAGCCTTACCATGCCACTGAAGATGACAATGCATCCACTCCTGATGTGATCTGATAGACTAAGATTTGGGAGTGAAGGAGGGAGGGGCTTATGGGGGGATACAAAGTGAATAAAGTGTAATTATTAAAAAATTAAAAACAGTAAAAATAAAAATAAAAGAAATAGAGGAAGATAAAAACAAACCAATTATGGCCATCTGTAAAGAAATACAGAAAGTTGCAGCCAAACAGTTTGTGGCATTTAGAGAGGAAATGCTTAAGTCACTGAAGGAAATAAAAGAAACAGAGGATTATTCAAACAAACAACTGAAGGAACTGAAGGAAAAACAGGAAAATACAGTCAGACAGGTGAAGGAAGTAAAAAAAAAAACGATCAAGATCTGAAGATAGAATTGGAAAAATTAAAGAAAACACAAATGGAGGAAATTGTGGAGAGAAAGAACTTAGGGAAGAAAACAGACACTACAGAGGTTAGCATAACCAATAGACTATAAGAGATGGAAGAAAGAATCTCAGGTGTGGAAGATACAATGGAAGAAATAAATGTATCTGTCAAAGAAAATGATAAATCTAAAATAATTCCTGCCACAGACTGTCCATGAAATTCATGAGAACATAAAAAGGCAAAACCAAGAATAATAGGAATAGAGGAAAAAGAAGATTCCCTGCTCCAAGGCCCAGAAAATATTTTCTACAAAATCATTGAAGAAAATTTCCCCAACTTAAAGGGGAGGCCAATAAGAATACAAGAGGCCTACAGAACACCCAATAAATTAGACCAGAAAAGAAAATCCTCCCATCACATAATAATCAAACCAGTAAGTATACAGAACAAAGAAAAAGTACGAAAAGCAGCAAGGGAAAAAAGCCAAGTAACATATAAAGGCAAACCCATCAGAATCACACCTGACTTCTCAACAGAGGCTATGAAAGCCAGAAGGGCCTGAACGGATATCAGGCAGACCCTAAGAGAACACAGATGTCAGCCCAGGCTGCTATACCCAGCAAAATTCTCAATATTCATAGACAGAGAAAACAAGATATTCAATGACAAAAACATATTTCAACAATACCTACACACAAATCCAGCGTTACAAAACACACTAGAAGGGAAAATACAACCCAAGAAAACTAGCTACTTTCAAGAAAAGACAGGGAAAAATTAACCTCACTACACTAAAACAAAAAGCAACCAAGCACACAAACTTATGGCCACAGCCAAAATCAAAATCAAAGGATCTAAAAGCCACTGGTCATTAATCTCTCTCAAAATCAATGGACTCAATTCTCCAATAAAAAGACACACACTAACAGAATGGATGCATAAACAAAACTCAGCATTCTGTTGCATACAAGAAACACACCTAAGTCACAAAGATAGACATTATGTGAGGGTAAAGGGTTGGAAGACGACTTTCCATGCAAATGGACCTAAGAAGCAAGCAGGAGGAGCCATTCTAATATCTGATAAAGTAGACTTTCAACCAAAATTAATAAAAGAGATGGGGAAGGACACTTCATACTCATCAAGAGATAATTCCAACAGGAAGACATCACAGTCCTGAACATCTATGCCCCAAATACAAGAGCACCCACATTTGTAAAAGAAACATTGATAAAACTTAAACCACATATTTATCCCCACACTTTAATAGTGGGAGACTTGAACACCCCACTTTCAACAAAGGACAGGTCAGCAAAACAGAACTTAAACAAAACAAAACAAAATGTTTCTAACAGAGGTCATGAATCAAATGGATCTAACTGAAATTTACAGAACCTTATACCCAAACACAAAAGAATTTACCTTCTTCTCAGTACCTCATGGAATCTTCTCCAAAACAGACCATATAGTTGCTCACAAAGTGAGCCTAAACAGATACAAGAAATAATCCCTTGTATCCTAACTGATCACCATGGAATAAACCTGGACCTCAACAACAAGAGAAATAGCAAAAAGCTCACACACACATGGAAACTGAACAACTTGCTACTCAATGACAGCTGGGTCAGGGAAGAAATAAAAAAAGAAATTAAAGTCTTCCTAGAACTCAATGAAAATGAAGACACAACCTACCCAAACTTGTGGAACACAAAGAAAGCAATGTTAATAGGAAAGTTCATAGCACTAAGTGCTTTCAAGAAGAAATTCGAGATAGCTCATTCAAACAACTTAATGGCTCACTTAAAAACCCTAGAAAAAGAAGAAG
>REGO01001103.1:189807-215005 GCA_010120015.1 Rhombomys opimus | reverse complement strand
AATAGCCAGAAGCTGGAAACAGCCCAGATGCCCCTCAACTGAAGAATGGATGCAGAAATTGTGGTACATCTACACAATGGAGTATTACTCTGCAATGAAAAATAAGAAAATCATGAAATTTGCAGGTAAATGGTGGGACCTGGAAAGGATCATCCTGAGTGGGCTGTCCCCGAAGCAGAAAGAGACACACGGTATATACTCACTCATATACACATATAACATAGGATAAACCTATTAAAATCCGTACATCTAAAGAAACTAATCAAGAGAGAGGACCTTGACTAAAATGCTCAATCCGCATCCCAAAAGGTAAAGAGGAAGGACATCCGAAGAAGAGAACAGGAAACCACCTAGAAACATGCCACAGAGTGCCTCTGAAACGTTCTGCCCTGCAGACTATCAAAGCAGATGCTGAGACTTATGGCCCAACTGTTGGGCAGTGTGCATGGAATCTTTTGTAAGAAGTGGAAATAGTAAGATCTGGAAAGGACAGGAACTCCACAAGGAGAGCAACAGAACCAGAAAATTTGAACACAGGGGTCTTCCAAGAGACTCATACTCCAACCAAGTACCAGGCATGGAGATAACCTAGAACCCATGCACAGATGTAGCCCATGGCAGTTTAGTGTCCAAGTGGATTATATAGTAATGGGAAGAGGGACTGCCTCTGACATAATCTATTTGGCCTGCTCTTTGATCACCTCCCTCTGAGGGTGGAGCAGCCTTACCAGGCCACAGAAGATAACAATGCAGCCACTCCTGATGTGATCTGATAGACTAAGATCAGAAGGAATGAGAGGACCTCCCTTATAAGTGGACTTGGGGAGGTGCATGTGTGAAGAAGGGGGATTGAGGGTGGGGTTGGGAGGGGAAGAGGGATGGGCTTATGGGGGTACAAAATGAATAAAGTGTAATTAATAAAATAAAATTAAAGAAAAAAGCAAAGACTAAAATGTCTCTTATCTTAGGAATAATAAATATATCTTCAAAGTATCAGAATACAAATAAAGTTTGAAAATCAGTATTTTTTTAACATACTATAATAAACTTACAATTAAGAAATCAGTGAAATATCCCCATTCACCATAGCTTCCAGTGATACTTATGATATTTTTGCTACCAGAAACCTGGTGGCCACCACCTATGTAGATTACTATTGTTGACAGGCTAAAAGCAGGTGGCTGGATGGAAGGAAGGGCAGAGAAATGCTAGTTTGTGTTATGCATAATTTCCTAGGGCTCATTGTAACAAGCACCTCTACAGTAAAAACTTTAAGACTCTAGAGAAAGTCATTCAAGGAGATAACAGAAGGTAAGAAGAACTCCCATGCTTGTGAGTTGGTAGTATTAACATTGTGAAAATCGTATTGCCAAAAGCAGTCTACAGAGTAAATGTGATCCTGTCTGAGTCCCAATGACATTATTCAAAGTGCTAGAAAAAAAATTCTGAAATTCATATGGAATGACAAAAACCTAGAATATCTAAAACAATCCAAAGCAAGGTGGGGGGAAGAATGTGCTTGTGATATTATGATACCTGATTGCAAATTAAATTACAGAGCCATAGGAAGAAAAACAGCATAGTCCTGTCACAAAAAAATGAACATAGACCAATGTAATAGAGGGCTCAAAATAAACCCAAACAGTAACAGCTACCTAATTCTTGACAAAGCTGTCAAAAACATTTATTGATGAGCAGTTAGCTTTTCCAACAAATAATGCTGAGAAAACTGGCACTCTACATGTAGAAAAATAAAATCCATATATCTTAGGCTTCCTAGAACCAATTGAAAGTTAATCAGAGACCTTAATATACTAACCCAAACTTTGGAGTTACTAAAGTAAAATGTAGATAAAACACTTCAAGTTAAAAGCATAAGCAAGGATTTTTTTTTTTACACAGAACTCCAAATAGTGAAGGAAACAACGCTCAAAATTGACAAGTGTAATTATATGAAATCAAGAAGATTCTGTACAGCAATGGATAAAATCATCAGAGAGAAGAGATAACCTACAGAATGGGAGAAAATATGCAGGAAGTATTACTATATCTTATATATCTACTATATCTACAATATATAAATAAAAAATAAAATTCTGTGAAATCAAATCACTCATTCAACAAATAGGCCAATGAACTGGATAGATACTTCTCAAAAGAATAAATAAAATGGTCAAAAATACTTGAAAAATGTTTAATATTCTCATACATCAGGGAAATGCAATTTAAGACTACTATGAGGTTATAGTTTACATCTATCAAAATGGCTATCATTAAGAAAACAAATGGGCCTTTGGGACTTGCCTGATCCCAGCCCCACTTGCTACCAGGGACCCGATAGCCACCACCTGAGTAGACTACCAGCATTTTCTCTACCAACTGCTTACATTTGGCTTGCTCAAGTCCTGTAGCTGCTTATCTACTTCCTCTCAGCCCATTTTCTTTTTTTCTGCGACTCTCTAGATCTCAACCCTACTTGCTACCATGAGCCCTGTGAAACCGCATATGGCACACACCAGCACTCTCCTCTCCTCTTCCTATTCAGCCACCTCCTTTCAGCCTGTCTTCTTCCATTTGGAACACATCCAATCCTAGACGTATTCCCACCAGGAACCCTCTAACCATCACATGTATCCCAGTCTTAGAGTTCTGCTGCTCAATGTTTGGGACTTGTCAGTTGAACTATGAGGCCTGGAGACACAAAAATAGTCCATACCTCCAGAAGAAACTTCATCCAGGTTTTACCAAACTCATGAAGGCACCGGTTAATAACAGAAAAAGAGAAGACCTAGATGGAGGCCGTGCCCATAAATACCAAATAAATAAGGAATTAAGATCCCAGCCATGCTATGAATTAGTATCCTCCCAAACATTGTAAGTATATCTACTGATAAAAGAAAGGTGATATGAATAAAATAGAAAGATGATTCCAGCTAACAAACTCCAGATGCACAGATCCCAATGAAGAAATAAAAGAAACACGAAAATCCAAAACAAGGAGATCCAAGATGGTGGTGATCAGTGTGCACCCTTTCTGAGAGGCAGAGGATTTGAAACTCCGAAATTGGTGAGTAGAGGAGCAACTGAAACCAGGAAATCGACAGTGTGGCTTCCTGAAGGAGGGGGGACACCACAGGAGCGTCAGGGCAGACGTGGAGTTCTCTGGTAACAGAGGGGCACTTTTCTTCTTCAGGCCTCCCTCTCCCTCGAAGGAGCGGAGCCACAGCACCAGTGACACAGAACTTGCTGCCTGAGAACTGTGACAGCAGAGGCAGGGATATTAGCACCTCAGCCTCAGCAGCCAGCCTTACCCATGTCCGGAGCCTGAGATCTGTGGTATAATCTTGCCTGGCTCCCACATCTTTGAGCAGCTGGTTGTACCGACTCCAGAGAGCCAGAACCACTCAGTCCCTCTGTGGCTATGCAGCCACTGAAGTCTGGCGGACCTGCAAAACGGCCCAGGTGCCCCAAGCACCGAGCCACGGTACTGGCTACACAAGTCTTCCCAGCATGCACCTAGACACTCCAGTTCTGCAGCCACAACTGGATTCCAGGGTACAGCGGCTGCAACACCACTGAGCTGTCTGAGTGCACATTTGGCTCAGCAGATCCAAACCTGCCAGGAGAACAGGAGGAACACCAGTACATTACAATTTGACCTGCTAGAGAGTGAGTGTGCCCCCCAGTGCCTGCAGAGTCCCATATCCAGGGTACTTCTAAGCTAGCAGCCAGATATCAGAAATCTCCCACCCACTCCTTCACAGTGAGAAACTGAGGGTTTCTTGGGAAAAGGAAGCCCTGGCTCTGTGAAGCTACCAGTGGAGTTTAGGTAAATAACTCCTGAAGCTCAGTTAGAGATGAATACCAGTAGCCTGTAGGCCACTGACATACTCAGGGAATTTGTGCACACAATCATCACTAGTGCTTGTGATAACCTCAGTGCCCTCAACCCCTTCGGGGACCACAAGGTACCCCTCCCTCACACTGAAGGTCTCTACATTCTTTAGCACCCTGTCCCTCAAGGCAAACTTACACACAGACACACAGACACACAGACACACACACACACACACACACACACACACACACACTTGCTCACATTTGTCCTTCTGTGCCTGCGGACTTTCCTTCCATAGGAAAGTACCAACGCTGAAGTACCAATGCACAAGCTGAAATCACTGGACCTCTCTTATCTCCCTGAAGACTTCTCCAAACAACAGAGAAAGATGGTATCAATCTGAACTATAGAACCCAAGAACAAACAGTGAAGTACAGTTAAGCAAATGACAAGAGGTTGGCGAAAGAACACACCCAACAAAAATCAGGAAATCATGGCTTCACCAGCAACACCCAAAATCAATGGATACTCCATTTCATCAAAATTACAGGAAAATTATCTTAAATATATACTTATCCAGTTATTAGAGTCACATAAAGAGGAAACAAACAAACAAATATCTCAAAGAAATAGCCATGCAAATACAGTTAAAGAGGAAACAATCAAATCTCTCAAAGAATTGACCTCCCAGGTCAATTCCTCAAAGAAAGAGGAACTGAGAAAAGTTATCAAAGAAATAGTCAATGATAGCCAAACAAATAGAGGGATAAGTAGAGGCATAATTAGAGGCGTATAGAGAAGAAATGCACAAAAAATAGAGACCGTCATACAGAGAGGAAGCCACATAAAAACAGATGAAGGAAATGGTGCAGGACATAAAAATAGAATTAGAATCAATAAAGAAAACACAAACAGAGAAAACCCTGGAGCTGGAGAACTTAGAGAAAAGATCAGGAACCACAAAAGTAAGCATCATCAACAGTATACAAGAGATCGAAGAGAGAATCTCTGGTGCTAAAGATACGCTTGCAGAAATTGATATTTCTCTCAAAGAAAAAGTAAAATCGGAAAAGTCCCAAACACATAACATCCAAGAAATCAAAGACCACCATGAAAGGGCAAAATCTAAGAATAATAAGAATTGAGGAAAAAGAAGATTCCAGTCTCCAAGGTCCAGAAAATATCTTCAAGAAAATCATAGAAAAAAATCTCCCCAACTTTAAGAAAGAGATGTCCATAAACATACAAGAGTCCTACAGAACACCAAACAGACTAGACCAGAAAAGAAAATCCTCATGTCATATCATTGTTGAAACACTAAATATACAGCAAGTGAGAAAGGCCAGGTAATGTATAAAAGTAGACATATCAGAATCACATAAGACTTCTAACATCAGAAATTATGAAAGACAGAAGGGTCTAGTCAGATGTCATGCAGACGTTAAGGGACCACAGAGGCCAATCCAGACTATTATACCCAGCAAAGTTTTCAATCAACATAGATGGAGGAAACAAAATATTCTATGACAAAACTAAATTTAAGCAATTGCTACCCAGCAAACCAGCCCTACAGAAGATACTAGAAGGAAAACTGCAATCCAAGGAAAACAACTATACCTAAGAAAACATAGGATACAGATAATTTTCCTACAAAAATTGAAAGAAAACAAGCAATGAACCGCAGTAAGACCACCAACTCCACAATAAAAGAAACTAACGTTCATTGGTCACTATTATCTATCAACATCAATGGACTCAACTCTCCAATAAAAAGACACAGACTAACAGAATGGGTGCGGAAACAGGATCCAAAATTCTGCTGCATCCAACAAACACACCTCTGCAACAAAGATAAGCACTACCTCAGAGTAAAGGGCTGGAAAATGTTTTTCAAGTAAATGGACCCAGAAAACAAGCTAGGGTAGCTATCCTAATATCTAATAAAATAGACTTTCAAACAAAATTAATCAAAAAAGATGAGGAGGGGCACTACATTCACATCAAAAGAAAAATCCACAAAGAAGACATCACAATCTGAGCATCTATGCCCCAAATACAAGAGCGCCTATATTTGTAAAGGAAACATTATTAAAACTTAAATCACACATCGATCCCAACAACTTAATAGTGGGAAACTTTAACACCCCACTCTCACCAAAGGACACATCATTTAGACAGAAGACAAATAGGGAAATAAAGGCACTTACAGAGGACTTAATTCAAATGGACCTAATAGATATCTACAGAACTGTTCACCCAAACTCAAAACAGTATGTCTTCTTTTCAGTACCTCATGGAACCTTCACCAAAATAGACCATATAGTTGGTCACAAAGCAACCCTCAAGAGATACAAGAAAATTGAACTGATCCCCTGTATTCTATCTGACCACCATGGACTAAAGCTGGACCTCAACAACAATAGAAATATCATAAAGCCTACACAAACATGGAAACTACACAAGTTGATACTCAATGACAGCTGGGTTAAGGAAGAAATAAAGAAATTAAAGACTTCCTAGCATTCAATGAAAATGAAGGCACAACATACCCTAATTTATGGGACACAATGAAAGCAGTGTTAGGAGGAAAATTCAAAGCACTAAGTGCCTTCAAGAAGAAATTTGTCACATCTCATAGAAGCAACTTAATGGCCTGACTGAAAGCCCTACAAAAACAAACAAACAAACAAACAAACAAAAAAACCCCAACAACAACAACAAAAAAAACAGATACACCTAAGAGGAACAGATGGCTGGAAATAATCAAACTCAGGGCTAAAATCAATCAATTAGAAACAAATAAAACAATTCAAAGAATCAATGAAACCAAGAGCTGGTTCTTTGAGAAAATCAACAAGATAGCTTACCCAAACTAACTAAAAGGCAGAGAGAAACGATCCAAATCAGCAAAATCAGAAATGAAAATTGGGACATAACTACAGACACTGAGGAAATCCGAACAATTATTAGGTTGTACTACAAAAGCCTATATACCACAGAATTTAAAATTCTAAAAGAAATGGACAATTTTCTTGATAGATTCGGTCTACCAAAATTAAACCAAGCTCAGGTAAAAAGACTGAATATTCCTGTACCCCCAATGAAATTAAAGCAGTCATCAGCAGTCTTCCTTCCAAAAAAAAAGCCCTGGACTAGACAGTTTCAGCCCAGAATTCTACCAGACCCTCAAAGAAGTGCTAATTCCAGTTCTCTTTAAACTATTTCATAAAATAGAAACAAAATGAACTTTACCAAGCTCATTCTATGAAGCCACAGTCACCTTGATACCTAAACCACACAAAGACCCAACAAAAAAACAGAACTTCAGACCTATCTCTCTTATGAACATTGATGCAAAAATACTCAATAAAATACAGGCAAACCGAATCCAAGAACACATAAAATGTATCATTCATCATGACCAAATAGGCTTCATCCCAGACATGCAAGGATGGTTCAATATATGGAAATCGATCAATGTAATCTACCATATAAACAAAATGAAGGAGAAAAAAAAAAAACACATGATCATCTCCTTAGATGCTGAAAAAGCACTTGACAAAGTCCAACATCCATTTATGTTTAAATTCCTGGAGGGATCAGAGATATAAGGCACTTACATAAACATAGTAAAGGCAACATACAGCAATCTTATAGCCAACATCAAACTCAATGGAGAGAAACTTAAGTCAATCCCACTGAAATCAGAGACAAGGCAAGGCTGTCCACTCTCTCTGTATCTATTCAACATAGTACTTGATGTCCTAGCTAGAGCAATAAGACAAGTAAAGGAGATCAAGGGGATACAAATCGGAAAGGAAGACGTCATATATGATAGTATACATGAGTGACCCCAAAAATTCAACCAGAGAAATCCTGCAGCTGATAAACACCTTCAGCAAAGTGGCTAGATACAAAATTATCAAAAAACAAAACAAAACAAAACAAAACAAAACAAAACAGAAGCCCTTGTATACCCAAGACAAAGGGAAATCAGGCAGGGAAACAACACCCTTCACAATAGCCACAAGTAACATAAAGTACCTTGGGGTGACTTTAGCCATGCAGGTGAAAGACCTATTCGAAAAAAACTTCAAGTCTCTGGAGAAAGAAATTGAAGAAGATATCAGAAGATGGAAAGATCTCCCGTGCTCATGGATTGTTAGGATTAACATAGTAAAAGTGGCCATCCTGCCAAAAGCAACCAACAGATTCAATGCAATTCCCATCAAAATAGCAATACAATTCTTTACAGACCTTGAAAGAAAAATTCTCAACTTCATATGGAGAAACAAACAAACAAACAAACAAACAAAAAACCCCAGAATTTCCAAAACGATCCTGTACAACAACAGATCATCTGGAGGTATCTCCATCCCTGATCTCAAGCTGTACTACAGAGCGATAGTAATAAAAACAGTATGATATTGGCATAGAAGCATAAAGGTGGGTCAATGGAACCGAATAGAAGACTCAGAAATAAACCCAAACACCTATGGATACTTGATTTTCAACAAAGAAGCCAAAACCATTCAATGGAAAACAGACAGCATCTTCAACAAATGGTGCTGTTCCAACTAGATGTCTACATGCAGAAAAATGAAGATAGATCCATATTTATCATCCTGCACAAAACCATAGTCCAAGTGGATCAAAGACCTCAACATAAAACCAGACACACTAAATTGATTAGAAGAAAAATTGAGGAAGAGCCTGGAACTCATTGGTACAGGAGACAACTTCCTGAACAGAACACCAACAGCACAGGTTCTAAGAGCAGCAATCGATAAATGGGACCTCATGAAACTGAAATGCTTCTGCAAAGCAAAGGACACTGTCATCAGAACAAAAGGACAGACTACAGACTGGGAAAAGATCTTCAGCAACCCAACATCTGACAGAGGGCTGATATCCAGAATATATAAAGAACTAAAGAAATTAAAAAGCAATAAATCAAGTAATCCAATTAAAAAAATGGGATACAGAGCTAAACAAAGAATTCTCTGTAGAGGAATGTAGAATGGCAGAGAAACACGTAAAGAGATGCTCAACATCCTTAGCCATCACAGGGATTGAAATCAAAAAGACCCTCCGATTTCACCTGACACCCATCAGGATGGCAAAGGTTAATACTCAAGTGACAACACATGCTGGAGAGGTTGTGGAGAATTGGCAACCCTCCTCCATTGCTGGTGGGAATGCAAACTGGTACAACCACTTTGCAAATCAATCTGGTGCTTTCTCAGACAATTAGGAATACTGCTTCCTCAAGACCCAGCTATACCACTCCTAGGCATATATCCAAAAGAAGTTCAAGTACACAACAAGGACATTTGCTCAACCATGTTTGTAGAAGCTTTACTCGAAAGAGCCAGAACCTGGAAACAGCACAGATGTCCCTCAGTTGAGGAATGGATACAGAAATTGTGGTACTTTTACACAATGGAATACTACTCAGCAATTAAAAACAAGGAAATCATGAAATTTGTAGGCAAATGGTGGGATCTAGAAAAGATCATCCTGAGTTAGGTATCCCAGGAGTAGAAAGACACACATGCTATATATTCACTTATATAGACCTATAAGTCAGGATAAATATACTAAAATATGTGCACCTGAAGAAGATAAACAAGAAAGAGGACCCGGAGTAAGATGATCAATCCTCCCTTAGAAAGACAAATGGATGGACGTGGGAAGTAGGAGTAAACAAGTAACAGGACAGGAGCCTACCACAGAGGGCCTCTGAAAGACTCTACCTAGCTTTGTATCAATGCAGATCTAGAGACTCATAACCAAACTTTGGCAGAGTGCAGGGAATCATAGGAAAGAGGGGGGAGTTAGTATGACTGGGAGAGGATAGGAGCTCCACAAGGGCAGAAATATATCAGGTCATGGGGGTCCTCTATGAGACTGTTTCTCCAAACAAGGACCATGTATGGATATATCCTAGGACCCTTGCTCAGATGTAGCTCATGGTAGCTCAGTAACCAAATGGGTACCCTAGTAAGGGGAACAGGAACTATTTCTTACAAGAACTCAACGACTGTCTCCTTTACCTCCCACCTCCAAGGGAAGAACAGTCTTGCTAAGCCACAGAGGAGGACTTTGCAGCCAGTCCTGAAGATACTTGATAAGCTAGGGTCAGATGGAAGGGGAGGAGGACCTCCCCTAGCAGTGGACTGGTTAGGGGCAGGGTGGAGATGAAGGAGGGAAGGTGGGATTGTTAGGGAATGAAGGAGGGGGACTTTGGTGGGATACAAATTAAATAACCTGTGATTAATATAAAAAATTAATCCTGAAGAAGGTGGAGGGAACGTGGGATCGAGAGGGGAGGAGGGAGGGGCTTATGGGGCAATATAAAGTGAATAAAGTGTAATTAATAACAAAACAAAACAAAATAAACAAAAAAATTCCAAAACATTTCACCTCCAAAGAGCAAACTAATGAACAAAAACTATTCCCATAGTAATGTTCCCTAATAGAAAACAAAATAAAACAAGCAAAAAACTCAAGAAGACCAAAAGGTGGTGGTGGGGGGGATGAATACAATCAAACCCAGGGAGAACCTGCTGCTCAGTTGCCTTCTCCTCCCATTGTGGGAAGTGACCCTGTGCTCACTACATGCCAACTTTGGAGCTTGCCTGAGCTCCACTCACAGCACTCAGTAGGCATTTCCTTTTCTTCTTCCTGAAATAAAAGTGGGTAGCTTGCACATGTAATCCCCAAAATAAACCTCTAAGCCTCACCAGCTCAGGAACCAGGTAGCTTGCTGGAATGGTGGCCATGGTAGTTCTTCAGAAATAACAAAGCCTCATGCGAAGGACTGGTCCTTATAAGATCCTGCAACAGGTAACTGGAGTCATTCCAGCTGAGAAATTTCGAAGGAGTTTTCTTGACCAAGGTTTATCTTTCTCTCAATATTCAGTATTAAATAAGTGTTTGCTTTTAATTTGTTCCAAAATGGTTGAGTTGGTTTTTCTGGCAAAAAACAGGATTACCATATGGAGGCCATAATGAAATAAGTCTACCCCAAATTCGCTCTTCACTCCAGATACTAGAAAGGTGAGCTGCCTGGGGACCACACACCTTTGAGCTCCCAGATTTCTCCTAAGATGAACAACACAGAGAAAAACACAAATATTTTTATCTAGCTTTCTATTTGTTCCTGAATTCTGGTTAAGGGATATCTAGTGAACGAGGAGAACCTGACAGGGTTTGTATACCCCATTTTGCAAATTGGGAGACATCTGGGGGTTTGTCCTTTAGTTCTGGGTAATTGGGACTTCACCAATTACCAGCGCCATAAGTTATTTTCTGACTTACCTTGGAGCCTGGGAGATGGCCTCTGCTGTTGCTGAGAGGCCAAAGAGTAGCTCAGTACTATGACACTAACAAAGCCAAAGATTCCCCAGGGTACCAGGCAGTGCTGGGGTTATGCAAGGAGGACTTTGAAACACCTCATCTGTTAATTTCTCCTAATCAGATTGGTGAAACCTCTGTGTGACACCAATTCACTTGTTAATTTTGTCTCTGTGGTCATGTATTGTTTGTGTCTTGTCCCTTTTTGTCTTACAACTTGGGATGACTAAATTAGAAGAACAAACAATATAAGCTAGACTAATGGACCTCTGAAACAGAGGAATCCGATTGTTAAATGTCATCTTGACTGATATATCTGGTCTATCTTCATATGTTCTGGGTTCTAGGTGCCTCCTAGCCCCACCCCCACCTGATTCTGTCAGAGAAACTGAAGCTCAGAATTTGTGGTGTCTGACTTGCAAACATTGATAAGCTATTTTTACAATGAGGTAAGTGATTTTATAAAACACAAACATCATCAATACATTTAAGGCTATGCTTGTTTACTGTGTTGCATGTCCTGAAATTTCTGATGCACATTAAAATACTTTAGAGGGACATTTGTATTAGCTTGCACTTTCCTTTTTTTCTAGAACTTTAACTTGGCTCTTCAATATTGTTGTCTGCAAGAAATATCCTAATATATAGTACTAAAAATGTATAAAATATTCTTAGAAGTAATAGAAAATATAAATTTTCATCTTCAGTGAACCTTATACCCATGCCTGATTTATTTACCACATTCTTCCTTTTCCAGGTTCTAAATCACAGAAGAGCATAGATAACCATGAAACACTTGCTCCTCTATTTAGAATGTGAAGGAAAACTCACATTCTTACCCACAGCATGGATGTTTCTCTAGGTTTTCAGCATCTCATCTTTGTTGATACCCTTCTGAGAAGGGCCTGTCAAAGTTCACTCTTCCCTATTGAAGTTCACATGCACATCTACATAGGTCACCTGATCCCAAAATATACCAAAATATGTGTAATAGAATGGGTAAGTATGACTACTAATATACACTTCATTAATAATCTGTTCACATAATTTTGTGTGCTTCACACATTTATTCCATAACATAGAAATTCTAACATAATCAATAAGCCATTTTAGGAAGAAACAGAAAAGGAGGATCACACTTCCCATTTCTGGGCCTGCTGAATAAAATATGACATTCCAAGTGCAATGCTTACCAACAAGTATTCAGACAAAAATGAAAACAGATTAATTATATTGAGTATCCATCAGAGATATTATATCTTCAGAAAAGAATGTGCAAGCTGGGTTTGGTGGTTCCCATTTTTTGATATGATGTACAGGCAATCGAGAAAAGAAAATTTCATTTGAAAAAATGCTTCCATAAGATTAGTCATTAGGCTGATCTATTGGGAAAATTCTGGATTGATGATTGATGTGAGGGGATGCAGGCTCCCTCAGTACACCTTGGGCAAGTAGTTCTTGGAGGCATAAGAAAATAGCTGATGAGTCTGGAGAGATGGCTTATTGAGTAAGTGCAAACACTGCTCTTTACTAGAATTCAGTTCCCAGCACCTACATCAGACAGCTTAGTAATGAAGAAAAAAAAAATAGCAGTGAGCTGATAATCATTCCCCAAACCAATTTCTCAATAGCTGTCTTTTATAGTTCCTCTTTAAGGAGGAAACATATTTTAAAGACAAGTGGTGACAAAAATAAAATCCAATCCATCAATCTGCACTTTTCAATTGTTATGTGTCTTTGAGGAAGAAACAAAGGGATGGAGGACTGGTGTGTTCCATTGAATACCCATCAATCATGAGAAGGAATTACTTTTCACTTTATATTCTTTGTTGCATGCTATCATTTTGTGGTGGTAGCCAAATCAGTAATATTTCTTAACCCACAGAAATGCTACAAGAGTAGTTGGAAGAAGAGATCCAAGATGACGGCGATGAGAGGACACTGTGTTTGAGGTGCAGGGCAGCAGTGATGGCACAGTGACCAACAGACAAAACTCTGGGCCCTAAAACACCAGCAATTGTGTTTCCCAGGTGAGAAGAAACTCCACAGTGTGGGAATCAATCAGGTTCAGTTCATCCAGCTAAATCCCAGAAGAGTTTCCAGGTCCCAGCAGGCACTCGGTCACCAGCCCAGAGCCACACATCTGCAAGTTCTGATCACCTTCTCAGGCCGAACTGTAGGCCTTAACAACACCAGAGACTGGGATTTCCAGTCGAGAGAAAACCCCATGGTGAAGGAAGCAATCAGGACCAACCCCAGTTCACCCAGGAAATCCCTGGAAAAGGTCCCTGGGTCCTGCAGTTACTCAACTGCCAGCCCAGAGTGGGGTGCTCAGCCAACAGAGAGTGAATTGCCTGCTCACCAAACTCATTGTCCCAGACAGAAATGTGGGCCCCAGGGCACCAGAGCCTGGGTTTCCCTGTCGGGAGGAAACCCCACTGTGAGGGAAACAGCAGGTCCGAACTCAGACACTCAGGTGACCCCCCCACCACTCAAACACAGAAAAGCTCTCTAGCAAAGTTCTAGGGTTCCTGCAGACTCCCAGTCGCCAGCTTTGAGCCACAACTCTCCTGCACCTGCGTGTTCTATGCATCACCCCAGATGGAACTTAGTATCTCAAAACACCACAGACTGGGTCTCCATGTTGGGAGGAAACCCCATGGTGTGGGAAAACATCATATCTGACCTCAGGACACCAAGCTCTAGAAAAGATTCTGAGTTCCCGCAGGCTCCAGGCTCTAGCCTCCTGCTGCACACATGAGAGCTATGCTCACCTGCCACTGAAACCACTTGGGTACTGGGGCACAGAGCTCCAACCTCAGACCTACAGAAGCCTGGGTTCCACGAGACCAGCCCCCAGACATTTCTCCAAGTTACAACCAGATATCCCTAACTAAAGTGACCAAGCCACGGGGCTCCCAAGTATTTCAAGAGGGCTGTGCCTAGAAAACAGTGTAAGAACAGCAGCAGCAACTCACTAAATTCAGAGCAAGGAACCCAGAAGCAGGGCAGCTGTCTTCAAGATTTCTCCATGTGACAGGAGAGAACCCCTGACTAACAATGACCACAGTTACCACTCAGGTCTATATGCATGACGTGAGCTGTGGCAATCCCTGAGAAACACTGGCCATTCAGTGACCATACCCAAAAAGCTGAGGAGGCCTCCTTCAGAAAAAAATCATCTTCTTACTAAGGGGATTCTCCCCAATCCAGGATTCCAGGAAGCACCAGAAACTAATAACCAACACCTAAGATAGCCCAATGATTAGAGGCCAGTGTAAAATCTCAACCAATAAAAGACAGAGCATTGTGCCATCACCAGAACCCAGTTACCCAGGGACAAGCAGCCTTGGACACCCCAGCATAAATGAAATTGAAGAAGATGACCTTACATCTATGCTTATAAAGAGGATAATAGAGGAAACAAATAAAGTGTATAAAGAAATAGAGGAAGATAAAGTCAAACAGATTATGGCCATCCATAAAAAAATATGGGAAGATGCAGCCAAACACTTTTTGTCCTTTACAGAGGAAATAATTAAATCACTGAAAGAAATAAAAGAAACAGAGGAATGTTCAAACAAACAGCTGAATGAATTGAAGGGAAAAGAGGAAAATACAGTCAGACAGGGGAAGAAAGTAAAAAAAAAAAAAAACGGATCAAGATCTGAAGATAGAATTGGAAAAATTAAAGAAAACACAAATGGAGGAAATTGTGGAGAGAAAGAACTTAAGGAAGAAAACAGAAACTACAGAGGTTAGCATAACCAATAGACTACAAGAGATGGAAGAAAGAATCTCAGGTGTGGAAGATACAATAGAAGAAATCAATGTATCTGACAAAGAAAATGTTAGATCTAAAAAATTCCTGACACAGACCATCCAAGAAATCCAAGACAACATGAAAAGACAAAACTAAAAACAATAGAAATAGAGGAAATCAAAGATTCCCTCCTCCAAGTCCCAGAAAATATTTTCAACAAAATCATAGAAGAAAATTTCCTCAACTTAAAGGAGAGGACTATAAGAATACAAGAGGCCTACAGAACACCTAATAAATTAGACTAGACAAGAAAATCCTCCTGCCACATAATAATCAAAACAGTAAGTATACAGAACAAAGAAAAATACTAAAAGCTGCACAGGAAAAAGGACAAGTAACAAATAATGTCAAACCCATCAGAATCACATAATTTTCTAGATCCATTCCACTTGCCAAAACTGAGTCAAGACCAGGTAAATCAATTAAATAGTCCTATATCACCCAAGGAAATAGAAGCTGTCATCAAAATTCTCCCATTAAAAAAAAGCCCAGGACCAGATGGTTTCAACGCAGAATTTTACCAGACCATCAAAGAGGAGTCCACACCAGTACTCTTCAAACTATTCTGTAAAATAGAAATGGAAGGAATATTACCAAACTCATTCTATAAAGCCACAGTCACCTTGATACTGAAACTCAAAAAGACCCAACAAAGAGATAGAATTTCATTTCAGTCTCCCTTATGAACACTGATGCAAAAATATTCAATAAAATATGTGCAATCTGAATCCAAGAACACATCAAAGATATCATCTACTATGACCAAGTAGGCTTCATCACAGGTATGCAGGGGTGGTTAAATATACAGAATTCCATCAACACTATCCACCATTAAAAAAAAAAAAAACTGAAAGAAAAAGACCTCCTGATAATCTCCTTAGATGCTGAAAAAGTATTTGATAAAATCCAACATTCGTTTATGTTTAAAGTCCTGGAGGGATCAGGGATACAAGGCATTTACCTAAACATAGTAAAGGCAATATACAGCAAGCCTATAGCCAACATCAAACTAAACGGAGGGAAACTTAAAACAATCCCACTGAAATCAGGGACAAGGCAAGACTGCCCACTCTCTCCATACCTCTTTAACATAGTAATTGAAGTTCTTGCTAGAGCAATAAAACAGTTAGAGAAGATCAAGGGGATACAGTTTGGTAAGAAAGAAATCAAAGTATTACTATTTGAAGACAATATGATAGTATACCTGACTGACCCTAAAAATTCTTCCAGGGAACTCCTACAGCTGATGAATATCTTCAGCCAAGTAGCTTGACACAAAATCAACTCAAATATTTCAGTAGCCCTCCTGTATACAAAGGACAAATTGGCTGAAAAAGAAATTAGGGAAACAACACCACTCACAATAGCCACAAAGGACAAAAAGTACCTTGGTGTAACTCTAACCAAGCAGGCCAAACACCTGTATGAAAGAAAAAAACCTTTCAGTCCCTGAAGACAGAAATAGAAGATATCAGAAGATGCAAAGATCTCCCATGCTAAGAGCTTGGCAGGATTAACATAGTAAAAATGGCTATCTTACCAAAAGCAATCTTCAGATTCAATGAAATTCCCATTAAATTACCAACACATTTTTTACAGACCTTGAAAGAAAAGTTTTCAACTTCATAAGGAATAACAAGAAACCCAGAATTGTTAAAACAATCCTCTACAATAAAAGGTCTTCTGGAGGTATGTCCACTCCTGATTTCAAGCTGTACTATAGAGCAACAGTAATAAAACTGCATGGTACTGGCATAGAAACAAAATGGTGGATCAAAGGAATTGAATAGAAAACCCAGAAATAAACCCACACATTTATGGACACCTGAATTTTCACAAAGATGCCACAACCATACAATGGATAAAAGATAGCATCTTCAACAAATGGTGCTGGTCTAACTGTATTTCTACATGCAGAAAAATGCAAATAGATCCAAAATTATCACCGTTCAGAAAACTAAAGTCCAAGTGGATCAAAGACCTCAATATAAAACCAGACACACTAAACTGCTTAGAAGAAAAAGTGGGGGAGAGCCTTGAACTCATTGGCACAGGAGACAACTTCCTGAACAGAACACCAACAGCACAGGCTCTAAGATCAACAATCAATAAATGGGACCTCATGAAACTAAAAAGCTTCTGTAAAGCAGAGAACACTGTCATCAGAACAAAATGACAGCCTACAGATTGGGAAAGGTTCTTTACCAACCCTATATCTAACAGAGGGCTAATATCCAGAATATATAAAGAACTTAAGAAATTAAACAGCAACAAATCAAGAAATCCAATTAAAAATTGGGGTACAGAGCTAAACAGAGAATTCTCATTTGAGGAACATCAAATGGCAGAGAAACACTGAAATGCTCAATATCCTTAATCATCAGGGAAATGCATATCAAATCATTCCTGAAATTTCACCTTACACCCATCAGAATGGCTAAGATAAAACCTCAAGTGACAGCACATGCTGGAGAGGAGGAACCTTTCTCCATTGCTGGTGGGAACATAAACTTGTACTACCACTTTGGAAATCAATCTGGAGCTTTCTCAGACACTTAGGAATAGTGCTACCTCAAGATCCAGCTATACCATTCCTAGGCATATATGCAAAATATGCTCAAGTATACAACAAGGACATTTGCTCAACCATGCTTGTAGCAGCTTTATTAGTAAGAGCCAGAACCTGGAAACAACCCAGATTTCCCTCAACGGAGAAACAGATATAGAAATTGTGGTACATTCACACAATGGAATAGTACTCAGCAATTAAAAGCAAGGAAATCATGACATTTTCAGGAATATGATAGGATCTAGAAAATATCATCCTGAGTGAGGTATCCCAGAAGCAGAAAGACACACATAATATATACTCACTTATAAGTGAATATTAGACTTATAATATAGGATAATCATACTAAAATCTGTACATCTAAAAAAATCTAATCAAGATGGAGGACCCTGAGTAAGATGCTCATTCTTCATTCAAAAAGGCAAACAGGATGGATATTGAAGGAGGAAGAAAACAAGGAACATGACAGGTGCCTACCACAGAGGGCCTCTGAAAGACTTCACCCAGCAGGGTATCAAAACACATGCTGAGACTCATAGTCAAACATTGGGCTGAGTGCAGGAAATCTTATGAAAGAAGGAGGAGATAGAAAGACCTCACGGGACAGGAGCTCCATAAGGAGAGCAACAGAACCAAAAATCTGGGCACAAGGGGTCTTTTGTGAGACTGATATTCCAACCAAGGGCCATGCATGGAGATAACCCAGAACCTCTGCACAGATGTAGCCATGGCAGCTCAGTATAGTAATAGAAACAGGCACTGTCTCTGACATGAGGTCAGGGCCTGGCTCTTTGATCACCTCCACCTGAGTGGGGAGTAGCCTTACCAGTCCACAGAAGAAAACAATGCAGCCAGTCCTGATGAGACCTGATAGTTTAGGGTCAGATGGAATGGCAAGGAGGACCTTCCGTATCATTGGAATGGGGGAGGGGCATAGGATAAGAAGAGGGAGGGAGGGTGAGATTGAGAGGGACTGGAGGAGGGGGCTACAGCTGGAATACAAAGTGAATAAATGGTAATTAATAAAAATAAAGTAATTTTTTAAAAAGCAGCTGCTATATGTGCAATGTGGGAATCAAGGCTCCGGCTACAAAGTAAGCAAAGCATTACTTCCACAGCCATGTGTCTTAGGCTGTCTACCCTTGCCCCCAAGTACTAATAAGTGAATACTGTGATCTCTGCCCATTCTGACATGGTTGAAACTTGAGACTAAGGCTACTTTGGATTCTCTTTACCAATACACTTTTTTAAAAAACACCAAAAGCAAACCTTACTCATCTTTATTAACTCTTTTTTGATTGTTCCTCAATAGAAACAATTTAGGAGATTCTAAAGTCTAAGAAATAAAAGCCACATATGTGGGGAGTATTCGAAACTGTATTTTACCAAAACAGTCTTCAGTGGTAGTCCAAGTTACTCACCAGGTTCTTCTTATTGTTTTAAAATGCTGCTGCTGATGATAATAGTAATATCAATCATAGAATAGTGAGATAGTCAATAGCAATAAAATGAAGGACTTAAGTTTTACTGCTGGTTGGTATCCCTGCTTTCTAGGCTAGACCCTTACTGTATATCACTAATAAACACAGCATGAAGGCCTAATATGACATGACTCAACCATCCTTTCATTTGTTTACTCATATATTGTGAAAGTAAGATAGGAACTAAAACAAGACACACTGAGTACAGCCCATTTCTTCATCTGTGAAAAAAGAGTTTCATCTGTTTTCTCTCCGCAGGCAGATACAGTTCTACAAATTGTAGAATAGTGACCTATTTTTAGAACATGAACTAGCCATCCTGGAGGACAGTCAGGATGGAGATGAGATTAAGTAGGAAGGAGATGGCTTCTGTTTGTAACACAATTCCTTGCATGTTCTGAGTGCAGGGTTGAGGGGGGAGAGGTAAGGAAAGTCCTCCTATGTGAGTATGTAATCTTTAATAATCTGGCTGCCTCTCCAGCCGTTTCATTTATTATATTTTAAGTGGCATTATGACAGCCTTATACCAGGGATTACAGTGTCAGTCTTTGCTATGAGGGCTTTTGGATCTAGTTAGAAAAAAACTTCCCTGCACCATACTCACACAGGCTAAGAAAACAGCAAGTGAAAAGGCTCCCCAGCCAGTGTGTTCCTGTGGGAAATAGCTGGCTGGGGCTGTCTCAGAAAGATATTGTTGCCTGGCCTATGGAAGATCAGGTTCCCAATGTTTAGTTTAGCACAAAGACAGCTCAGACATTCTCTCTGGGGCTGAGCTTGTAAACAGATCCACATGCACAGAATCTAAGCCATGAAAGGGAACACTCTTAGGTGCAATGCTTGGGACTTGGACCCAAACTTTACTAAAGTGTCGCTTTTGTTGCTTTGTCAGGAGGGCTGCTATTCTTTCCTATTTACCCTCATATCTATGCTCTGTGCTTTCTTCATGCTGCTGTCAGACAACAGAATGGGTTAATGCCAGGAGACATGCTACCCTGTATCTGAATTACATGGTGTTGTGTGACAACCAGTTTGTGCCAAGAATGGATGGTTTAGCACTTAGGTGAACCATAGCCATAACCAAAATTTTGACTTCTCAGCAGCTTATCAAATCAATGCTTTAGTTTTTATGTTTTAGATTCTAGAGGACCCCTGAAATGAACAAGTTATACCTAAGTACAGCAATCAACATCCCAAATACCCAGTACAATGCATACTGACACAGTTAAGCTCCACTTCTTTGTATCCTACTTGGTTGCCATGACTTTGCTTTAAGGGATTGTTCTGTGTGTCCTGATATCTGTTAGCAGACTTTCGCTTTAACTCCTTGTGAGTATGAATGGATGTGCATTCATGAGGGTGTACATTAGTATGTGCAGATTATGTATGACATCTACTTTGTTTTTGGAGAAAAAGTTTCTCACTGGAACTCTCCAAATGAGCTAGCAAGCGGGCCAGTGAGTTCTTGGGATTCTCCTCTCTCTACATCCTCAGCAGGAATACTGCAAGTTTGGGCCACCACACCTGCATTCTCTTGTGAGTGCTGAGGGATTGAACTTAGGTCTTCATGCTTGTGCAGTAAGCACTTTACCAACTGAGCCATCTCATCGGTCTCAACTTTTTTTTAAGACAGTTAATAAACATTCTCCTGAAATCCATCAGGAGTACCTGACAAGTGCTGCTGAAGCGCAAAAAGTATGGGGCTTTACATGGGTAAGACCTGTTAGTGTGCTGGATAAGATCCACTAATGTACCTCAGCTATGTTTCTGGCAGAAGGAAAGTTAAAAGCAACAATGCTAATGATTACATATTCCATAGAGACCTGTCAGCATGACTCAGGAAACAAGAACACCACTGAAAATAAGAGTAAAACCAACAAACCCACCTAAATTTGATGTTTTGGTTTGTAAGCATCATTATCTTTGAGAATGGTAACTGAGATCTCAGCTTACATGACAGGAACACACAAATCAAGAAACACAACCTTGAATACACTCTTTGGGTTAGAACCAAGAAAGCATCCTTGCACAAGTATTGCCCACCAAAGAGCAAGGACCATTCTTCTCTTTGCTGTCATTTCGCCATCAGCGCACCCTGCTTTGACTGAGAACTGCCAGCACTAAATTTGCTTTAAAGTCTTGGCAATGTCTTTTTTTTATGTTTCTTACAGATAGGCACACTTCAGAAGGCACCGAGCAAAAGAAAGATTCAAAGCCAGAAATTACATCAGGACAAAGGACTGTAAGTGTGAGATGCTCAAGGGTGTGATGAAGGCAGGTTTATGTCGCCTGTTCACTTGCATATGGAGCTGACAAATTCCTTGACAAGAATCTACTTGCAGAAGCATAAATTCTTCACAGAAGGGCCTTCTCATCATTTTGTACTCTGGAACTGGATTTATTTTTATAGCTATTTGCAAGTTTGAATTAAAAATTTAGTGAAATTGTTAGGTTTTAGGCTAATCCCTTTAAAGGATTAAAAATCTAGGTAGATAATTTAACTCATTTACTCAGTCTACAGGCAGAATGGAAACTCAGCATGTATTCTATTAGCACACAGTCAAAACAGTACTACAGTCAAGTTCGAGATTGGATTTGTTGAGTCTGATGTATTATTTGGCCTTGTTCTCAACAGCCCACCAATGAAATTGAATACATCCTATAAATGTGTAAATGGATCCCAGATGATAATGACAAAGTAAGTCATGGAGGGAAACTAAGTACACAGGACCCTGCACTAACTTCAGCAGACACTGGAGAGAACATGCATGCCCTGCCACTGGTATCTAGTGTACTTCTGGACGTAGAAACTTGGACGAGGTTTCAGGCACCTGTTTCTTACATGAGTAATAACTGTAGTTTACTGAGCCTCTGCATGATGCCACACATTTGATTCACGTACTGAAAAACTGTAGGAAGTCAGTTGTGCAATGGTCATTTCTAAGGAAACTGAGGCAGGAGGACTTAGCTGAGTTAACCAGGAATACATAATTATTTCATGGTTAAATGGTGACTTAAACATGTCCATCTTACTCCAGATCCCAGGCTCATTGCTCTGTTAACTTACCTCCTTCAGTAATCCAACTGTAATATTTGATTTCTGACCCAGTCCGTGAACCTTTAATAAGTTCTCAGGGGGAAAAACCATCCCAAGTTGTTCATTTATGTAAGCCTAGCATTACGAACATCCCAAAATAGTGAATAATTTCCGCAAGCTCTAAAAACCAACTAGGTCCATATTTTGGTGTATGATTTCTAAACCTTTGCTCAAATCATGAGGAACCAGGAACTGTGTGTGTGTATGTCTGTGTACTGAGACTGGCTCATTTTCATAGCTGCTTCTTCAGTAACTTTACTGACTGTGCTGGAATCTAGCCTTCCTCAGCCCTTACAGTCATGTAAACTTTTCTCTTCAGGCCATTATTGTTTCACATTTGCCCCTTACTGTCAGGAGGGAAGGCCGCAAAATGGTAGAAAGACTGAGCACTTGGCCTGCTGCTATGAATCAGAGAGGTGAGATTATTAGCCATCCTCAGTTCTCCTTCTCTACACCCTGTAAAAGAAAGTTGAACTTCAAGGTGTGTAAAAGATCAGTTACCTATCTGTATTGAAAACAAGTAAATGTCAAATAATCTAAAGTGTCCTGTATATTTTTCCAAATGCTTTTTTTTAATCAACAGGATATTTTCGAACTTGGGTGACAAACAACTCAGCTGCTCCAAAAATCCACCTGCTCATCAAGAGAGCTCATTATGTCAACAGGACGGACCTTGCTTGCAACTGGAGGAGTCTGGGCAGGAGTGGGCTTCAGTGTTCCTCACTCTCAGTTTCTCTCTCTCAGTTTCTTTTTGCTATCTAGCCAGTATGTTTTTAAACTGCTCTGCTCTCAGCGCCAAAGGCCACGCCATGCTGTATATAACTCACCATAAATGGAGAAGTGTGTAAATAAAGAAGCATTAAGCAGCCTTGGGGACTTGAAACTCTGAGAAAACAGAACATAGGCTGTGTGCCCTGAGAAGAGACGGCTAGAAGGGGATGCAATATTGTCTTCAAGCACATGATTAGTGTTGCTTCATATCTCTGGACAACTCTGCTCCTTCCTGGCTCCATATTTGACCAGGGCTTCTGATTTGCTCTCTTGAGTATGCCAGCATTTTTAGGGGGTGCCTGAACCCCACATTTTCCCTTACTACTTACCCAAGCACACTCTTCTCTGCTGTAGCCCCTAAATATTTAACTTCTATGACTACATGTTTGCCACCTGTCCACACCCCCATCTCATCCTCAGTGCCCTTACCTCTTGCAGGCCCTGAGGCATGCATACTCTTTCTAAGATTTTTCCCTGGCCTGATTTGAATCTCTTCCTTACCCACTAACAGCACTCATGTTTCATTTCCTTTACAGTGCCCAGAACCATGATATTTTAATTAACAGACTAGCTTTACTGGCTTGAAACTCACAGAGACCTGCCTGCCTCTGCCTGGCCTGTTTTTGTTTTTGTTGTTGTTATTGTTGTTTTGGACTTTTGAGACGATTTCACATTGTAGCTCAGGCTAACCTGAAACTTTTTATGTAGATCAGACTGGCTTCAAACTCATTATAACCCTCCCACCTGGGCCTCTGTTTTTTGGAATTACAACCATGAATAATGACTCCCATCTTAATGTTAGTGTCCTTGTTTTTAATATAGGACAAATGTCACCCATCCAACCTTGTTTGGTAGGTATAATGTAATACATGTAATACTGGGAGCTCTCTAGCTCCCTGGATCTCTTAGGTCTGCATAAGACTTTGTTTTCGTCTTTAACTTCTTCTGTCAGTTTTAGGCCATTCCAAAAGCTAGAAAGTTCTGCTGTCATTTCACCATGCAGGAGGCAGTTCTCCATTGGACTGTGGGCAGCACAGGCTGTGTCTTTAGCATATCATTTCTCCTTTATTCTCTCACAGAGATTGCTGGAGTGTGAAGGAAATTAGCAAGGGGCTAAGATTAAGGAGGCTGCAATAGAATCCACTCAGAAAGGTTTCATCTGCATGCATAGAAAAACTGCGTGGTTCTGAAAAAAATTTTCAAATTTACTAGTAGGTTTTTAAAAAATGAAATAACAATGCTAATAATCAAAGGGAACAACACAATTTAGGAAACAACTAATCATGGTCACACCTCTACTGATATTTAAGTGCTGTGCCTAAGAATGTTTGAGAGTCCCAGTTGTTACTTCATTGCTTAAACTTGATTAGATGTAGGAAAGCCATAGTCATTAAAGTTTGGTTTAGAAATATGTTGATAATTATTTTGATTATGAATTGATGAGTAGTACTTAGCAATAATATTACTTCAAAGAAAGCAAATGGCTTCTATGGGAAATATAGAGTACCTGGGCATGCATGACCTCACCAGTCATCAGCACAAGCTTTCTGAGGATATTTGAGAGAGCATCCACTGTGTGTCAGACTCTCTCCACTGCAACCCTCTGCCTTATGTTTATCTGAATGAGGTGGAAAGGTCCTGGACAGCTAATAATTCTCCCTTTATTACTTTGTTCCGAAAAAGCAAAACAAAATAGGTCTGTTCTTCAGGAAAAGATGGCTGCATAAATAAATATAAGCATTCCACTTATATTACCAAAGAGGAGATTTGTTATGTAGACCTCTAATCTCAGGTTCCCAGACTTGTCCTCTACTCTCTGTGCAGCCTTGAAATTCTGAGTTGGTCAATTGGAAACTTATAAGATAGCTGGGAACTCTGGCAATCATTTTTTTGTCTTTTTTTTTCTTTTTTTTAATTTTTTTGATTTTATTTTTTTTCTTATCAGTTACATTTTTATTAACTCTGTATCCCAGCCATGTCCCGATCCCTCATTCCCTCCCAGTTCCTTCCTCCCTCCCTCATCTCCACCGTGCCCCTTTCCAAGTCCACTGATAGGGGGGAAACTCCTCCCCATTCATCTGATCCTGTTTAATCAGGTTATCTTCAGGACTGGCTGCAAAGCCCTCCTCTGTGGCCTTGGGGGGTAGGGAGGCCAAAGAGTCAGTCATTTAGTTCCTGTTAGAAATAGTCCTTGTTCCCCTCACTTTGGGAAACCAATTGGTTACTGAGCTACCACAGGCTACATTTGAGCAGAGGTTCTAGG
>REGO01001103.1:116685-184312 GCA_010120015.1 Rhombomys opimus | reverse complement strand
GTTATGTCTTGAGTTTTGTTGGGAGTGTTCTTATGTCTGCCTCTAGCCATCTGGTTATTTATAATCCTCACTGTTTGTTCCTCGAGATTGTAGTTCGGGCTATGATCCTCTCTTTCTGTTTTCTGGACTGTTTTTTCAGGAAGATGAGAGAGGTTCACTGGTTTGGGAGTGTGCACTGTGGTTTCAGTTTTGCCTAAGTAAGGAATGTGACTCTGGCGCTATTCGAGTGCGCTTTTAGGGGGCTCAGTGTGCATGCGCGGATTCTCTGACTATTGCAGTGGCCTGCAAGCAACTATTACGCAGTTTTGTCTGAGATCCAGGGATTGTTTGCCTGGATTACACTGGTGGACCCACAAGGCAGAGGCTTTAATGTTGGGGTCGCTATCCCAAGAATCCCTATAATGCCCACACTAGGGGTGTGGGTGGCAGGGATCTCGTCTGGTTGCTTCTGTGTGAAGGCCCTGGGTCTGGGGCAAACTCTCCCTAGAAGGCTCACTCACTCTCTTGTAGGACCAGTTGGAATGCACAGGGGTTCCCCTTGCTCATTACTCTCTGATTTGGTCCTGCTGCAGAGAGTGCATGGGTAGGCTAACAGTCAGCTCTGTGACCCTGTGGCCGCAGGACTCGGTGTCCTCCTTTCCTGTGTGCTGCCTCTTTGTCCTTTCCCTCTGCCAGGAGGGTTTATGTTGACTCGTCCCCGGGTGGCGCGGGAAAGAGTTAGGTTGAGTGTTCTCAATCCCAGATCCCGGGCCCAGATCTCTCTGCCAGAAGCAGCCTAGCGGTAGAACCTATGTTTGCTGATCCTGAGAGAGTACCAGGTAGGGTTGAGTGTCCTCAGATCCAGAGCTTGGGTTTCTCTGCTAGGGGCCGCTGGGTGAGCTGGAGAGAGGGTGCTGTGTCCTTGGCAGGCTGCCTCTCTGTCCTTCCCCTCTGACCATCCCCTCTGCTAGGGCAAGCTTATGGAGGTGCTCTCAGGGGAGTGCCAGAAGGGGTTGGGGCTTCTCGGTCTGATCCTGAGCCAGGGTTTCTCTGCCAGGTGTCAGGGGGGGGGGGGAGTGCCGGTGATAGAACTTGCTGCTAGACCTTATTGCGCTGGACCCAGGAGAATCTCAGAACGTGTAGAATGACCACAGTCCCAGACCCCGAGCTGTAGTTTGTTTGCTAGGAGCAGCCGGCAGCACTGGAGTTCCGGCACTGTGAAGACGCTGTGCGCCTCTTTATCTTTCCACTCCACTGCGGCAGGGTTATGGCAGCCTTTGGGGGAGTTCTGGCAATCATTTAACTTGTTTGACTTTCTTAAACTAAGAACTGGCATTTTAGAATACTGTTGACCAAATATTTAACTTTCCCATATCATTTGTGTAAACAACTTTTCTAATAATCCTTGGACATTTTGGGACACAACTTGTTCAGGCTTCTTGGGTCCACACAGAGGTATAAAAGAGTATGATAGAAAGGCACCCAAGACTTCATGCCATGGTTCACTTTGAGTAATATTTTCTGAGACTTCAGAGATACTTAAATATACAACCATTTTAGTTGTATCTTGACAGCAATACCAATCTCTCTGTTTAACACAAAAGCTATTTTACCACTTGAAATAGAGAACAGAAAGCTGAGTGGGTCTCTCTGAACCACAGAGGAACCAGTATTCATCCCTGATGCCAAGCAGCATCTTTGCTGGTGATTTTTCCGTCTTTTTCCCCCCCTTTCCCAAACCTTATTCTCCAAAAAGTGGCTAATTCATGTGCTTCCATGGACGAGCTGATCTCTGTTTGGCACATGACTGCTAAGTGATTTGTTCTCAGTCCCCCAGCAGGTTAGTGATCAAGCAGGCACCGAACCAAGGAACTAGCTGTTGGTCTGATCTGTGCTCTTTCCTCCACAGCACACTGGGGAAAAGAACATCTGAAGCTGAAGATACTGGGAACCACTAGCCAGCGACAATGGTCTGTGCCACAGAGAGTATGTCTCAGGCAAGAGGGAAAGATTAGTAATTTTCACAGACATGTTAACCTAACAGCTCCATGGACCAGTGGTTATTGAGTTTCACAGGTCATTCAGATATCCAAACATACTTCAGCAGGAAGTGACTTAGTGGATAAAGTCTTCTCTGGGTGGCTATAAAGGCCTCAGAGCCTTAAAATCCCAGCCCTCAATGAGGCCCTGTGTTTGTAGTCTCTTGAAGCAGGGCTTCCCCTGACCTGGAGCTAAATGAAGAAACTGGCTGAGCAAGGGCAGCAGAATTAGGCTTTCAAGTGGACTCACTTAGGGGTTATTCTCGCATTCTTCTTTAAACTCAATCTATTAAAGAACCCAGATAGTATATATTCTCTGTGGTAGGACACTCCTTACAAACAACATTACCCCACTGGACAGAAGTCGTTCTTTCATCTTCAATTAGCAAGCAGTAGTGACAATGTCCAAGGCATTGCCAAACAACAGATGCTGGTTACAGAACTTCTCCAGGGTACAGCATGCATATTTTAATTTAGATGATCAACATTTTCCAATTCTCCAGAGGGCATACATGGGCACTTAGAGCATACAAATTAACCACAGAAGTGTTATATCCAACACACCCAGACTACCCTGTGGGGAAGAAGAGCAGAGTCTCAGTCCCCAGAGCTTGCCAGGAACCATGGGAATCACTGCAGATGAAGGCCATGGCAAAGAGAAGCCAGGAGTAAGTAGTGGCTGGCTGAAACAGGCCCTCTTTTGCCTTAGGAGTTGCTCAGTACCATTCTTCCTTGGTGCTTTCTGAGTGTTTTGGGGCTCCCATGACTATTTCCTGCCTTCCTTTCATCAGGCTTATCTCAGGCAGACTGCAGTTGCCTGTGAGCAGTTGTAGAGCTTCAGAAACCCAGCAGGAGAAGCTTTCTGACACAGGGCTTGCTTCCTAACTGTACTGAAAAGATAATGGCATAGCAGTTCAGGGGGAACCTGAACACTACAAGCAGTGGGTCACCTGACCAAGACTGACAACCAAGAACCAATGACTCAACACTCTTCCTTCTGGGTGGGATGTTTTCTGTGTCTCTGATGAAGCACTTTTAGTCAGAAACTTACTCAGGCTTTAGGGTTGGATATGCTGTTACTAGGAGGACTGAGGACACAGTGTTTCCTAGAACCACAGCAAATAGTTCCCAGTCAGTGCCTTCCATGAGTGCTGGGAGACAACACTGCTTGATTGGAGGGAGCAGAATAAAGACTGGACTGGGGCCTGGGGTGGGGATCCCATGAAGATCCTGGGAGTCTTCTTACCAAGCAAGCACTCCTGCAGAACTCTGCCTGAGATATTTCCTCACTTCTTTTATTTTAAACTATGAGGACACTATGTAATGTTTATCACAAATTCCTCTTGAGCCCAGGTGAAGGGCACTTCAGAAGGGGGAGGAGGATGATAGGTCAAGGAGAATAAGTCAACTGAGCTAAGTTGCTTTCAAGTAAAGAATGTTTGGCAGGGCCTAATCAGAGCCAATATTTTGAAGCAATAAGTTTCTTGAAGGTTTCTCAGCTATAAGGTTCTTCCTCCACAAACTGTGGACTTTTGAGCCTCTGGATAACCCAGGCTCTTACCTGGTGAGGAACACACTGTGGGTGTAGGAAAATAACAATGAGCACTGGTGACTTTGATAGTAAGAGCTTACAACCACATACACATACCCACCAGCCTTTGAGAATCTGATATCTTTGCCTTCTTCATGGACATCCATTCCACATGAGGCCAAGACAGCCACCACATTCACAAATGGCCACACGACTACAGCCAAAATCATAGGAGAAAACCAGATGGCTTACCACAAACAGGGCTGAGTTCTGGGGTCCCTGGGGGTCAAAACTTGTGCCTCTTGATTTATCTGACCATTATCATTACTGGTCAGCCTGTGCTATTGATGGTGATACTCAGGTGGAGGTGATGGGGCTGGGGCTGCTGCCTGGGAGTCCACAGGAGGGGTAGCAGGAGGCAGTGAGGGAGCCATGGTGGTGGCAGTCGTGGCTGTAGGATTAGCATGTTTGCTAGGCTTCCTTGCCACCAGCCATGCTGAACCTGGCTGAGAAACTGCATTGTGCTTTCTGGGTCTGAGCTCTCACTCCTACCATGTTCATAGCATCCTTCACAGCTCAGGTGGTGCTGTGGGTGGACAGCAATGTGAGCATACATTCCACAGCAGCACTGTGCATTCCAAAGAGCCTGGCCTCAAAAGCACCCCATAACTCTCCCATCAGAGTCTCCAGGAGCAATGTGTCTCCCATCTGGTTAATTTACTGCCTCTGGGATAGTGAGGTGCAAAAGGCTGGTGAGAAGGCTGTGAAGAAGGATTGTGAAGGGGACAGGGAGAAGTTAGAAGCCAATTGGAGAGCGGAAGTTGGAAACTGAGAATTTCTCTTCTCCCATACCTGGCTGACCTCTAGGTCCTTTGAAAACACATTTCAGAAATTCAAGGACATCTTCTCTCCCAGCATTCATGTTTCCATCAATCAATCCCAACAATGTTAGTGTCTACCTCCCAAGAAAGCCCATCATCATGTGTATTTTCTTCCTAAAGAAAGAGAACTGTTAGGCATATTACAGTATCTTAGAATGGCATGTATGATTATGTTTATGGATATTGCTGGTCAAATTTTGATCTGCCTGCTTCAAGTATGTCACTATCTAGTTCATGAAAAGGTTGAGGGTCTGCTTGTTTGTTTGTTTTGGTGGAGGGAGAGAGCAGCATCAGAAACAAGTCTTAAGCTTTCATTGCTCAGTGATATGACTTTGGGGACTTATATCACTGAAGTGTCAATTGGCTGTAGTGGTCCTTTGAAGAATTGGAGTCCCATCTGTCATGGCATCAGGCTCTCAGGACAGGTCCCTTGAAGGGTCTAGAGGCCAGGGCTACATTTCTCTTTGGAAGCTGAAGTCCCCAGTGTGAAAGGCACTGGTGGCACAGGGTCAGATATCCAAGTTCCACCCTGAAATTTGATGAGATACTGATTTTGGGTGCTGGGAAACAAATTCAGGTCTCTTGGAAGAGCAGCAAGTGCTTTTTAGCACCATATTCTTGATTTTTTAAATTAAACTTTGGGGATGGGTGGGAGCATACCTATCATACATTTGTGTTGGAGGTACCCTGCTGGTTGGGGTTGCAGTTTCTCCCTGGACCAGATAGCCATTACAAGTTCAGCACCATGAAAGGCAGTGGGCAGAATCTGTTCCCATTGGGACCCAAGCTTCAAACTGTTATAAGTCTGCAAGCCCCCTACTACAGTAGGCAGTGGGCAGTGTCAGACCCCAGAAGGCTCTCATGCACAGGCAGTAGGTAGAAAATTTTGCCTGACTACCCCATCCTGAGGACTGGTAACTTTCTATGTTTACTTTACAAGTTTGCACCCCTTAGAGCCTCTGACTTGGTTGAACTGATTGTACCAGAGACCATAAAAGTCTCTAACACTCTCCTTCCCCTTTAATTATAGGTAACTCAACATCACATCAGAGAGATTTCCAAATTCACTCCCTTAGTGCTCTACTTAAATATAGAGGACTTAAAATCTCCCAAAATGAAAGCTTGGAATTCTGGAATGAGGTGCTTTAATTTTCATCATGGGTCCTGAAATGATGATGCCCACAGCAGATAGTATATGAAAGAGGTTTATTGGATGGAGATGGACAAAGAAAGAAAAGGAAAGAGCAAGACATGATGGAGGAGGAGAGGGGGCACCCAGATAGAGAAAGGGGAGAGAGCAAATGATAGGAAGAACAAGAGAACAAGAGCACAAGAGCAAGAGAGAGAAGTAAGAGGCAGGGTCCATGTATAGTTCCTGTGCAACCAGGTGCATCTACCTGGCGGGTGACACATGATGACATCATAGGTTACTAGGCAATCCAGAAGCAGGCTGCCTAAATACGAACATTCCTCCATTTTTCTATAATTAAAAAAATGAGGAGTTTGGGCTGATTCTCATGTAAGGCAAGTTAAAGTATATAAATGTAGGTTCATCAGAAGAAGCTCTTCGTTGCATGCAAGGAAGGGTGTGTGTGTGGTGTGTGTGTGTGTGTGTGTGTGTGTGTGTGTGTGAGAGAGAGAGAGAGAGAGAGAGAGAGAGAGAGAGAGAGAGAGAGAGCAAAAAAATAATAGCTACAAAATATCCAGATTACATGTTGAAGAGGAGGCCAAGCCCCTGCCCTGGAAATTTCAGGGTAGAGGGTCGAGTTTGCCAGCCATGCACTGCATCAGAGAGGAACTGAGGAATGCTGGGAGAACCTGGAGCTACTTGCGCTGGGCCTAAAACACACCATTCCCAGGCTTTTGTTAATAAAAAGTGAATAACAGGCAGAGATTCTCTTCTGGGGTTTCAGTAGGGAGGTCAAAAGACTGAAATGCTGGCCAAGTCCAGGAAGAACAGGCTGCACTGATGCTGTCCAGGGTCTGTGAGAGCATCCATGCCTGGGAGGGGAAGTGCAAGTCCAGCTCTATGAAGTCTGTGAGGTCAGACTGGAACACTTGTAGGTAGTTGCTTTGGTGCTGTCTTGGGTGTAGGAAATACCTGGGTCTGGCAGGGTACTGGAACATATATATCGGCAGAAGTCAAAGTTGAATAGGTTATGGAGAAGATTCCTTTAGGTGTACATTTAAAACTTTTGAGAGAGAGAACAAAGCTAGAGAAGGTTTGGATCAAAGAGACTGAAACATGGAAACTTCTATTTACTTTTATTTATTTTCTTTTATTTAATCGCTGACAGCAATTAAAAAGGTTCTGTTTTGGATCTGTCATCTAGGGAATACTGAGGCCATGTTTGTTTGCAGAGATGTATGAGCTTAGAGGCTCTTAAAGCAGGCACTAGGTATAAAAATTTGAAATTCTCCAGAAGACATCCTAGAGGAGAATCTGATGAATGGACTATTCCCATTGGGCAGAAGGAGTCAGTGACCTGTCAAGGCACCCCAACAGCAAGGTTTGACTCAGTCAGTAGATTAGTATGGTACAGTCTGTTCCAACAGCTCATCAGGGTTGGCCAGAGACCAAGGGCACAGTTGCTCATAGCAGACATGGTTTACCTAGCTAGGATTTTGTAGATATGCAAGAAGGGGAGGGAGTAAAACCATGCTGGTAGAGGGAAAATCTTACCCAAGGGAGCAGAAGGTCCTAGATGAAAGGTTTGGATGCAGTTTGGCAAGAGTGATAGGAAGCACCAACCACAAGTGAAGAACCACCAGTTAGCCAGCGTAGGAATGTAGTGATCAGGTAGCCAAGAAAGGGAAGTCCCAAAACCAGGGAAAGGGGAGGAATCCTACCCTCTGAGATAGGCAATAGCTGCAGTACTTATCTGGAGCTCAACTGAGCTGAGAGATGGATTCAGGTGGATTTCCTGCAGCTTACAAGAATTACTTCTAAGTTTTACAAAGGAGATAAAACTTTAGTCATATTAGCATTATAAGTGTAATTTGCAGTGAAGTACACATTATGGAAAAAGGCAGTAGACATACACATTTATGTTAACAGCATAAACATTCTTTAAGGTGAGCTATGTAAAGGTAAAAGTCTTTTGTGAAGTAGAAGGAGCAAAAACTCACTTGATTTTAACTTTTAGTATGATTACACATTATGGAAGGGAGACTCTTCTATCCAGAAGACTTGATGTATATAAGTCCAGCATAATGAGAAACAAATTTTCAGTCTACACTTAAAAGACAAACCAAAGGAGATTGAAAATCTTGAGCTTGGAACCATGATAGTGGGTGATATAGTAAAATGATTTTATTAGAGTTAGATTAATGCATCAGAGTGCTACTCATAAAGGTCAAAGCTCTAAACAGTCAATATAATAGTACCATAGCAACAAGAGGAAATATTAAGAATTTTTACCTATTTAGGATACCTTAAATCACCTTAAGCCATGCAGTCTTTTTAATTTGCATTTACCAACCTTAAAACATTTTTAGGTCCTTATAACTTAAACTTTTGTATCCTTAGGCCTTGTGTTTAATTAGTTACTATGAGACATAGGTGAGACTGCAATGAACATTTATTGTCCTCTAGCTAAAGAGATGGTAAAAAGTTACATCTGAAGCATATTTTGAGTTTTATAATGTTATGCCAGGATCACAAGACCCTAGGAGACCACCAGGAGATGACTTGGTGCAAAAGCAAGAGGGCTTTATTACGAGAACAATAGAACTCGGGACCCAAGTCGCATTGATGCAACAGTAGAGAAGTGGGACCCTGAGCCCTGGGTGAGCAGGGTTTTTAAAGGAAAAAACCGCAAGCAGGGGGTTTCCATGTCAGCAAGCGGGGGTGTGGGGGCAGATTATGCCTTGACATTACAGGATTGGATAAAAGCCATAAGGGCGAGGTGACCTTCCACATAATCACAATTGCCATTCTTCTAAACTACATCTGGAACATTGGGGAGAACTTTCCCAACCAATTCTCACTGATTACTGCCAGAGAGATTGTCTCTATTTTCTATCAAGTATTTATTCTGTAATATTTCCTGGGGTGGGGGGAGTTGCCAGGAGAGTTCACTTTATTTTCTGCCAAGTGCACATTCTGTGATATTTCCTGGTACCTTAGTTCAGCTCCTGGTCAAAATGGCTCCTCATTTCAAAATGGAGACGCCCAGGCTAACTTAAACTCTTCAGTAACAAACTAGATTGTGTCTAGAGCTGACAGTAGAAGTTCCGAGATTTAAGGCTTGGTATCCTATATATGAAGAGTACTGAGAAGGCATCTGAAGTTTCCCAACACAGAAGTTGGCAATATGACTGTGAGACCCAAGCGTGAGGTTAAAACAGACCTGCAATGGTATCTTGGCTTGGCAATGCTGGTGGCTGTTGCTGAATCTAGGATCCATTTGTCTTCTGCCATGTGAAGGAGATTGAAGGCTGGAAGTTTCTGTGGCTCTTGTGCTGGTTGAACTTCCATGGCTGGGTACAGTGTACAAGCCTGCATGGGAGCATGTTGACTTCCAGAGGCTAGTCTGCCTGCAGGCAGTCATGGCTTGTTGAGGCAGCCACAGAGCCAGAGTCCTTCCTGGCTGCATTTGAAACAGTCACCTGGCTGAGTTGACTTTTGGCTATACCCTGGCAGGATGGGGCAATGCAGACCCCTTGGTTTTTTGCTTTTTTATTTTTTTCCACCAGAATGCCAATAGCTTCAGAATAGCAAGGTCTGTAGCATTGTTTTGTGCTGTAGATGAGCCTATTGGGAAGAATCCTCTCATTATTTTTACCAGCTCCTGTATGGTGACTCAGGGACCATCCTCATCTGTTTAATTAAGATAGCCGTGAGAACATGTTTGCATCTGTAGGACTATAAATACATTTTTGGACATGTTAGAGGACTCAATCATCTATGAGATGAGTGACTTTTTACTTGCATTTGTTAAGCATCAAATATTAGGAGGTTAGATTTTGTCCCTGTTAAATTGGAGCCATAAAGTCATAAACATAGTCCATTAAAGCAAGAGCATAACAGTTTTTTTGTGTGATTTAGTATATAAAAAGTCCATAGCTTAGAAGAGTCTAAGGCCATACTATAGATTAATAATATTATCATTTTTAAAAAACTAGACGAAGCATATTCTAATTTTTGATTGTGAAGATATAGCACAATGACCAACTTTTAACATAAACAAATAAATCCCTCTAGATGTAGATCTTAATTTAGAGTATTGGTAAAAACTTGTATGTAGTAACCCCTGGATTATGAGTTTTAAAACCAACAATAAAGTAGAACAGTATAAAGCAATTTTTAAATTACATTCAAATTTATTATGCCAAACCTATTAGCCAGAAAGCCTAGTGGTGAATCCGGATCATGAGCAGCTCATGGTTGTAGAAACAACATTTATTTATTAACCCAGGAATTGATAAAGACATAGGCATTTAGACTTATGTTTTAAATTAGCTTAATTTGAATAGACCTTTATGACCTTGAAATTTTAGCATCAAATAAAAATTATTTTGAACCAGTGTTGAATCACATATACAGCATGTTGTAAAAATATAAATTTAAATTTGTATAAAAATCCATACTCATTTAAAATGAGACTTGTTTTTAGTTTAAAAAGGAGATGAAATGGTTAATTATGACTAAGGAGGTCTTATAAATGTAAATCCAATGAGCAAACTATATAAATTGTTAGATAAGAATTTCATTAGGATTGGCGGAAGAAGATGGCGGTGGCTAGTGCGCACCTCAGCTGAAGGGCAAAGGACCTGAAACGCGGAAATTGGTGAGTGAAGGGGCTGATCAACCCAGAACAGAGTTATCTAGACTTCCAGGAAAAGAAACTAACCATGATCTGAGTCCATCTAGAATCAGGTCACGGCAGACTCCTCCAGGAGGAGACCCTCCGGAAGGTGATCCCTAGGCACTTCCCTGTATCCAACACCCTACTCCCTCTTTGGAGTAGGTAGGTGGTGCCAGCAGAATCTGGCACAGACCACACTGTCTCTACTCCAGTCCCAGCAAGAGCTGCAGTTTCCACAAACAAACAAACAACAACAACAACAACAACAAAAATACCGAGATTCGGGGCTGAGAAAATCCAATCCGTTTGGGTACTCCCCCGAGAATGCGACCATAACCCTACCCTGGAGGAGTGGAAGGATAGAGAGGTGCACAGCGGTTTCTTTTTCTTTCTTTCTTTTTTTTAATGTTTTCAATATTTTATTTTATTTATTTTTTTTTCTTTATTTTATTTTATTTTATTTTTATCAGTTACATTTTATTAATTCTGTATCCCAGCCGTGCCCCGAACCCTCATTCCCTCCCAGTCCCTCCCTCCCTCCCTCATCACCACTGTGCCCCTTTCCAAGTCCACTGAAAGGGGGGACCTCCCCCCATTCATCTGATCCTGTTTTATCACACGCACAGCGGTTTCATAGCGCATGGACCCCAGTGCTGCTGGCTGCTCCTAGCAAACAAACTTCAGCTTGGGATCTGAGACTGTGGTCATTCAACATGTCCTAAGACTCTCCGGGTCCAGCGCAATAAGGTCTAGCACCAAGTCCTAGCACCATCGGGCCCTAGCCCCAGGCAGAGACACCCCCCCCCCTCAGGATCAGGAACTGAGAATTCCCAATATGTAGATGGAGAGAGACAGGGAAGGAGATAGCAAGACAAGATGGGGGAAGGAAGGAAGCACCCAGTCAGAGAAAAGGGAGAGAACAAAAGAGAGGAGGAACAACAGCAAGAGAGAGAGAGAGAGAGAGAGAGAGAGAGAGAGAGAGAGAGAGAGAGAGAGATATGATGATGATGATGATGATGATGATGCAGGGGCCATTTAGAGCTCCAGTGTAGCTGAACTGCACCTGCCAGATGTGTCTAACAAACGATGACATCATAGGTTACTCAGCAACCCAGAAGTAGGCTGCCTGAATATTAACAGGTGCTATCAGCAGATATCACAGATCCAGATGTCTGGACCTCCATTGCTTATCTGGCTCGTAAAAAAGAAGCTCAGGAAAGCTATCGATTGTCTATCTCCTTTCTCCCAGTGATAGCCACTATCAGACAATATTTAACAACAACAACAAAAAAATCAACTCTCAGAATGATCCATCTGGGGAGAAAACACAGGAGGACAAAAGGCAGGACTCAAATGAGAAGGACCCCCAAAATTGTCTAGTAGCTGACTTAACTGCCTTAAAAAAAAAGCAATGCTCTTAAACAAAGCAATTGATTTAATTAAACAAAAGTTACTCCTCTCCCCTCTCTACCCCCTTCCCAAGTTTTCACAGAGAACAAAGACCCTGACTTCCAGCTGGCCAAAGAGGGCAAAAAATGTGCAAAAGACCAAGGCTTCTGACCTGCTTTTGCCACTGCAACAATGTATGCCCACCTCCTTGGAGGCATCTACCCCCATAGAACAGCTTTGCAACTAAAGAGACCAACAGCTCCTTAATCTCATTGTTGCTGGGAACAATTGCTCTCAGAGTTAAAACTATTATCCCCAGCCACCCCAGCCTCAATGGCATTGGACCCAGAGATCTCTATCCATAAAAACCTTCCCTGTCAATTTACATCCAACCAGATAATACCTCCTAGCCTGGTACCCCCTCCCAACTACAGATTTGAAAGACCTACTACAAGCTGATCCTGAAGACAAAATTCATGCCCCATGGATTAAATCTATTTTATAAAGCTTTAGTAGAAATCTTTTAACTCCCCAATACTGGAGAGATATATACAGATCTTCTCTCCCAGCTCTTGTTCCTACAATGGGAAGCCCTACTTAGAGATGAATGCCAGTTACAAAAGAGAAAAAATCAAATACATAACCAACAAATAGGACAAGTGCAACCCCACAACCAATTGTTTGGCCAAGGCAATTTCTTTACAGGAATCTCTACAGGCTTTACTCCCTGCTGGCTGCCTGGACCAAGTTGGATCATATGTACTTCAGTCTAGGATTATTTAACTTCTTTATCTGAGGAACCTGGGGAGGTCTCTCCTTTTTTAAAAAAAATTCTTTATTACTTACACTTTATTCACTTTGTATCCCCTCTGTGGTTCCCTCCCTCCTCACCTCCCCGCCCCACCCTCCCTCCACCTTCTTCATGAACTCACCTCCCCAAGTCCACTGATAGGGGAGGTCCTCCTCTCCTTCCTTCTGATCTTAGTCTTTCAGATCACATCAGGAGTGGCTGCATTGTCATTTTCTGTGGCCTGGTAAGGCTGCTCCCCCCTCAGGGGGAGGTGATCAAAGAGCAGGCCAATCAGATTGTGTCAGAGGCAGTCCCTCTTCCCATTACTAATACTTGGACACTAAACTGCCATGGGCTACATCTGTGCAGGGGTTCTAGATTATCTCCATGCCTGGTATTTGATTGGAGTATGAGTCTCTGGGAAAACCACTGTGTTCAAATTTTCTGGTTCTGTTGCTCTCCTTGTGGAGTTCCTGTCCTCTCCAGATCTTACTATTTCCCACTTCTTACATAAGATTCCGTGCACTCTGCAGAACAGTTGGCCATAAGTCTCAGCGTCTGCTTTGATAATCTGCAGGGCAGAGCCTTTCAGAGGCCCTCTGTGGCAGGTTCCTAGGTTGTTTCCTGCTTTCTTCTTCTCCTGGTGTCCATCCTCTTTGCCTTTTGGGATGGGGATTGAGCATTTTAGTCAGGGTCCTCTCTCTTGATTAGTTTGTTTAGATGTACAGATTTTAGTAGGTTTATCCTATGTTATATGTCTATATGAGTGAGTATATACTGTGTGTGTCTTTCTGCTTCTGGGACAGCTCACTCAGGATGATCCTTTCCAGGTCCCACCATTTACCTGCAAATTTCATGATTTCCTTATTTTTCAGTGCTGAGTAATACTCCATTGTGTAGCTGTAGCACAATTTTTGCATCCATTCTTCAGTTGAGGGGCATCTGAGCTGTTTCCAGCTTCTGACTATTACAAATAAAGCTGCGACAAACATGGTTGAGCAAATGTCCTTATTGTATACTTGAGGCTCTTTTGGATATATGCCTAGAAGTGGTATGGCTGGATCTTGAGGAAGCGCTATTCCTACTTCTCTGAGAAAGCGCCAGATTGATTTCCAGAGTAGTTGTAAAAGTTTACATTCCCACCAGCAGCGGAGGAGGGTTCCCCTTTCTCCACAACTTCTCCAGCATGTGTTGTCACTTGAGTTTTTCATTTTGGCCATTCTGATGGGTATAAGGTGAAATCTCAGGGTCGTTTTGATTTGCATTTCCCTAATGGCTAATGATTTTGAGCATTTCTTTAAGTGTTTCTCTGCCGTTCGATATTGCTCTCCAGAGAGTTCTCTGTTTAGCTCTGTTCCGACAATTTTCTTGATCGTTTCAACTTACCAAAGCTGAATCAGGACCAGGTAAATCAATTAAATAGTCCTGAATTCCCCAAGGAAATAGAAGCAGTCATCAAAAGTCTCCCATTAAAAAAAGGCACAGGACCAGATGTTTTCTATGCAGAATTCTACCAGACCTTCAAAGAAGAGCTAACTCCAGTTCTCTTCAAACTATTCCACAAAATAGAAACAGAAGAAACATTACCAAACTCATTCTATGAAGCCACAGTCACCTTGGTATCTAAACCTCACAAAGACCCAACAAAAAAAGAGAATTTCAGGCCAATCTCCCTTATGAACATTGATATAAACATACTCAACAAAATACTTGCAAACTGAATATAAGAACACATCAAAGATATCATCCACTATGACCAAGTAGGCTTCATCCCAGATATGCAGGGGTGGTTCAGTATATGGAAATCCATCAATATGATCTACCATATTAACAAACTGAAAGAAAAAAAAACACACGATAATATCCTTAGATGCTGAAAATGTATTTGATAAAATCCAACATCTATTCATGTTTAAAGTTTTGGAGAGATCAGGGATACAAGGCACATATCTAAAAAGACTAAAGGTGATATACAGCAAGCCTATAGCCAACATTAAACTGAACTGAGAGAAATTTAAAGCAATCCCACTGAAATCAGGGACAAGACAAGGCTGTCCCACTCTCTCCATACCTCTTCAACATAGTTCTGGGAGTCCTTGCTAGAGCAATAAGACAGTTGAAGGAGACCAAGGGGATACAAATTGGAAAGGAAGAAGTCAAATTATCACTATTTGCAGATGATATGATAGTATACGTGAGTGACCCCAAACACTCTACCAGGGAACTCCTACAGCTGATAAATACCTTCAGCAAAGTGGTTGGATACAAAATTAACTCAAAAAATTCAGTAGTCCTCCTACAGACAAAAGACATAAGGGCTGAGAAAGAAGTTAGGGAAACAACACCCTTCACAATAGCCACAGATGACATAAAGTACCTTGGTATAGCCCTAACCAAGCAGGTCAAAGTCTTGTATGAAAAAAAATTCAAGTGTCTGAAGAAAGAATTAGAAAAAGATATCAGAAGATGGAAAGATCTCCCATGCTCATGGCTTGGCAGGATTAACATAGTAAAAATGCCATCCTACTAAAAGCATTCTACAGATTCAATGTAATTCCCATCAAATTACCAACACAATTCTTTTACAGACCTGGAACGAAAAATTCTCAACTTCTTATGGAATAACAAGAAGCCAAGAATTGCTAAAACAATCCTATACAATAAAAGATCTTCTGGAGGTATCTCCATCCCTGATCTTAAGCTGTACTATACAGCAATAGTTATAAAAACTGCATGGTACTGGCATAGAAACAGAATGGTGGATCAATGGAACTGAACAGAAGACCCAAAAATAAACCCACACACTTATGGATACCTGATCTTTGACAAAGATGCCAAAACCATACAATGGAAAAAAGATAACATCTTCAACAAATGGTGCTGGTCTATGTGGATGTCTACATGTAAAAAAATGCATATAGATCCATACTTATCACCCTGCACTAAACTAAAGTTCAAGTTGATGAAAGACCTCAACATAAAACCAGACACATTAAATCAGTTAGGAGAAAAGTGGGGAATACCCTAGAACTCATTGGCACAGGAGACAACTTCCTGAAAAGAACACCAAAAGCACAGGCTCTAAGAACAACAATCATAAATGGGACCTCATGAAATGGAAAATCTTCTTTAAAGCAAATGACACTGTCATCAGAACAAAACAAATGCCTACAGATTGGGAAAGAATCTTCACCAACCCTTTATCTGACAGAGGGCTAATATCCAGTATATATAAAGAACTAAAGAAGCTGAAAAGCAGCAATCCATTGTCTCTTTCAAAACAGAAACCAACAGAGATTTTGCTGGGATTTATCATAATGATTCAGGTCAGTCTAGAAAGATAAATAACAAACCCTGCACAAAAACCAATGCTTTTAACCAATCTCATTTGCGATGGAATGACCCCAAACATAGGAAAGCATGCCAGGGACTAAGACATGAGATTATAACAAATGGATTGTAGCAACCCATGATATTGGCACTGCCTCTTATCAGGCCTCCTCTATGGTACAAGCATTTGCAGTTGTAACAAGTTCTAACTCAACAAGCTTTAAATGTGAAGAAGACACTAGGTAAGAAATTGCCCAAAAGGTAATTTAATTGTCCACAAACTTCCTACAAGACCATGTCCTTGTTGCAGAAGGGGTTTTCACTGGGAAAAAGATTATAGATCCAGATATGCTATGGAAAGCACACTCCTGCCACCTTTGAACTTCTTGAGGGGGCAGCCTTCAGCCCCACCAACAAGAGGAAGATTTATTCCAAATAAAGGGTTACCAGAAATCAAAAACATCCTACTAATTAACAATCTCCAAATTGATGGTTTTTTTTTTCATGATAGCAGGATTAACTTCAAGGACTTGAATTCTAAAACATCTCTGCCTTATGCAGTAAATTTCTAAAAGGTTATCAAGACGTACAGAGAATCTTCTTACACAGGTCATATAATTAATATGCTGCTTCATTCCTCAGTTTTGTTAAACAAGTGGAATAAAGATAAAAGATGCTGGACCAGAATTGAGATTTCTCAAACACCTGCCCCCTGCTTACTGCAGTGCCCTCCCAGGGATGCTAATGCCAATGATGATAGAAGAATGATGATATTCAATAGGTTGCTGATTCCTTTCCTTCTTTACCCATTCCAAGACTTCTAACCTCTCTCTTGGTCCTAAACCAACTGATTGCTGATGCGCTGTCAATCAAACTGTTACCAGCTTAACTTGTACATTACCTCCTTTCTCTCTACACTGTAGAGGAAAACAACCTCCTGCAGAGACACCCTCTGGCAGGGTTTCCCTGCCACCCGTTGTGATTATTTCACAGATCTCTCTCTATAAGGGAGAGAAAACTATCACAAACCAGACAAAGATGAGAGATATTCATCTTTACTGGACCTGCTGTCTTCCCTGGATCTGCCTTGACCATGACAGCTGCCATTATCCAGACATCTGACCAGAGACTTTTGAAACAAAATTCACCAGGAAACGAAATCTACAGAATAAAGCCCTAAATTTCTCCAGTGACAAATAAACTCACTTGCTGGGGTTATGCTCCAAAACTAAAGGACAATAGACATAACAATGCTATTCATGGGTTCTTACTTGCATATCAAAAACCAATGTTACTTCTATATAAATGTGTCAAAAGCCTTTAAAAACAATGTTAATACCGATTATCTTGTCTCCTTCTACAGTTCTTCCTCTTCTCCAACCACTAGTGAGCACTGTTTGATTCCCATTGGAATCAACATTTTTACCTTCTGGTAAGAATGTGAGGTGACTATCTCTCTCTGTCTGGCATATCTAACAAGATCTTTCTGTATGCCCTTCAAATCAAGACACACCCCAGGGATCTAGCAACTAGTTGACATGTTCTCAGAGACTCAAAGTTATTTTAGTCATGTAATAGAAGCCTTGTAATTCCTAACCCATATATGTCTATCCCCAGACTTCCCTACATGTAACTCTTTGGGGGTCATATAAGCCATATGGAAAATAGTAGAACTCAATTTCATGTGAGTGGTTGGTGCTATCCTCCTCCACAGGCTGAAAGTGTTCAAGCATTCCTTTGAGATTTCACCCACAGTGCCACAAGTAGAAGGGTCTTATTTATTGAAGGTCAGGAAAACTAAGCATAAGCCAAAGAAGACATGCAAGGTGAAGTGACATTCATGGAGCAGAAGAGTGGGCAGGGAGTACCACAGAGATTTAGATTTTTCAGTAGGTGAGTGTATAAGCACTGGGGGAAAGCATCAGAGATAGAGCAAGACACACAAAGTCAGAGGATCTTTCTTCAGCATCTCTGAAACATGCCAGGTCTGTGAGCTGTTGCACTAATTTGGTAGCTCTTATGCTATTCTGGAAGATGAGAAAAGAGCAAGCATGCAATAATAAATCTCTGTCACATGCTAAGCAAATGACTGGACAGTGTGTCCACAGTGTCTCTCTTTGCTCTCAAATCACCCAGCAGGGGTTTCTTCCAATGCCCAAGTGTACCAGAGGTCTAGGGGCAGAGGACATGCTCTTGACTGAAGAGCACATATGCACAGAATATTGACTGCCAGATTGAACTTTTCCTTTTTTTCTAGGCCTTCAGGGATATCTCCAAATGCTTTTCTAAGGAAGAGTGGACAAAGCTGAGCCATTCAGAGAAAATCAGCTATGTATGTATGTATGTATGTATGAAAAGAAACTACATTACCATGACTAATCTAGGTAAGAGGGAGTTCTGGGTTCAGACAAGCTTGAGTGTCCTCCAGTCCTCTCTACGATATAGCCTCTTCTCAGCCTCATGCTATGGTCCTTCCTTCCTTCCTTCCTTCCTTCCTTCCTTCCTTCCTTCCTTCCTTCCTTCCTTCCTTCTTTTCTTCCTACTTCTTTCTTTCAAGAGTAATGTCAAGGCAACTGCGGAACATCCTGCTTGTTTTTATCCTGTGCAGGGCTGAGGACAGAGACCAGGCAGGACAGCAGTCATCCCTGTACCCTACAATTTTCTCTCCCAAAGGTCTTTGTTCTAGTAGAAAGTATTGTCTGCCATCTTCTCAGTGCCAGCCCCTTCTCAGCTGTCTGATAAGGAAGAAACATTTTGCTTCTTTCTAGGCCTCAGAGCCCATTTTTCAGATTTCATGGATTCCAAGGAAGAGGCCACAAATCCTGTGCTCAGTGATTCTTATGAAGGTTATGGCCATGAGTGTCAAGGTGAGTAGCCAAGGAGAGGCTCTGCACATGAAAGTTTTCTATCAAGATGCCAGGGAGAGTCTCAGATAAATCTTCCATCCCTCAGGACAGTATTGAGGGAAGAGTGGTGTCAAAATGTTACATTCATGAGCACCACATAAAATTTTAAAACATGCAAAAGGAGAATGTATATTTTCTTTGACAGAAAGTAAATGATAAAATTTTAGATGCTTGAGTGGGACTGGAAGTAGGGTGAGATTGGTAAGAGCTGAATAGACAGCTTCAGTTGTGGCTGGTTTGTTTAAAGGTGTCAGAGAGCCATGAAGCACTTTGAGGGATAATGTGAATCTCCAACTGGACCTGCTTTTATTCTCTGTATCTGTATGCTTGAAATGTTTCTTTTTTAAAGCTTTCTGTTTCCTGATGAATACTGTTCATGACTCACAGTGTAAATATAGTTTTTCACAGAAATCTTATCTATACCATCAGAATTAGTATCATGACACTGTATACTCAAATCTAATAAAGATAAATATTACCCATTATTATATCAAAATATATTAAGAAAATCCATTCTTACTCCCAAGTGGGATTTTATGCCAAATGTTCACCCTGGAAAGGAGTTGTCAATTTTTGTGTTCAGAGGCACAGTGTTTATCATTTGGAAACATCCTGCCTCACTAGAGGCAGAGACTAGAGGCAAAAAGACCAAGACTAACAGAGAACAATATTAGATTATTTTCCTGCTCTACATGCATGCATACACAGACAGCCAAATAAATACATTCCTCACTGGTGAGGTAAGAGAATATATGCGCAGCCAAAGACTGCATAGAGAGTTCCTAGAAACCTCCCCCCCCCTCAGATATAGCCCATAGACAGCTCAGTCTCCATATGGGATCCCTAGTAAGGCGAGAAGAGTCAGTCTCTGAACTCGGTTTCCTGCTTCTTGATCACTTCTCCCTGGTGGGATGACCTTATGAGCTCACAGAGGAAGAAGATCCAGGCAGTCCTGATGAGACAAGATAGGCTAGGGTCTGACCATAGGGAAGGAGGACTTCCCCTACGAGTGGACTAGGGGAGAGGGATAAAGGAGGAAGAGGGAGGAGGAGTGGAAAAAGGAGGAGATGAGGTAAAAGGCTAGAACCAGGATAAAGTGAATAAATTGCCAAATAATAATAATAATAATAATAATAACAATAACAAAAGGAATATAGGTGAAAGCAGAAACAGAGATAGTAGCACAAAATCATTTAGATTTGGCTTTTTGAGCTATGGCTCCCGGCAGGCTTCAATCAAGGGCAGTTCCCTTGACTTAGCATCCTAAATTCTGTGATCTCAGACTTGAGCCATCAAGTGAACTTCAATTGCACAGACCTTGAATATTTGATTAAAACACATAATTATCAACAGTGTGGCCATATGTATTCCCTGGCTCTTGTGTTCTGGCTTCTCAGTTCCAAAAGCAGTCAAAAAGTTTTCTTCAGCAAACCAGCTACTCTAAGGTTAATCAGGCCAAATTCCACAGGCTCACACACTAAATATAATAGACTCAGAAATGTGGAGCATGAGATCTGCAAGGTATTTTGCTATTGCTACTTTGTGTTTTCTGTTCCTTTATGCTAGGAAAATTCTATCACCAGTATGCTGAATCATCAACTCTTCCTCATACATTGTCTCACACGGTAACCTAATAAAGTGCCTCAATGCAATCATTATCCCAGATATGATATGTACTCACAGGCACATGCTGGATAAAATAGGTTACAGGGGAAGGTTCTAATTGTAATGGTCTTTGATCCAAATTGGTGAATACCTACTGTCTCAGTCTGTCTGTACCCAAAGATGTTAAAAGCAACTTATCGAAAAAAAAAAGTCCATTGGCACATGTGAGGACCTATACTTTTCTGACAGAAACCCCAGATCTTCCTGCCACCTACATCTCATGTATTAACCTTTCCCTATCTAAGGACTCAATGGAAGGCAGGTGAGCATCTGGAGCCACAGGTTAAGGGAAAGGACGAAGCCATATGAAGAGATCAGTGACGAGGAGGAAGAGGGGGAGGAGGAGGAGGAAGAGGAAGAAGAAGAAGAAGAAGAAGAAGAAGAAGAAGAAGAAGAAGAAGAAAGAAGAAGAAGAGAATAGAATAACTGAACCAGTAAGTGACACTTTGACACATTTTGTACACACTGGAATATACAAAACTTTCTCATGTAATATTGGATCCCACATGGATCTGCCAATCATCCACATCTAGTCCTCTGGGGTAATGGTTGAATGAAATACCCCATGCTTCCTCTATTCCCTGTTAATTATGTTAGAAATATTTCCTACCCAGGATGCTGCAGGCTTCCAAATCCCAAGTCAGCTCTTAATGTACAGGCCACACCTCCATCTGACCACGGAATTCAGGGGCCAAGTGAGGCAGTTGCTATGCTCTGGGTAGAGGCTTGCTTGGGGAGCAGAAACCCCAAGATTGTGCAGAAGTTGAGCATGCATGCTTTGCATTGAAAGAGGTTGAGTTAAACATTGAGTAGGCAGTGGGATCTCACTGATATTTGCTTTCCCTTTTTTTTCTGCTCTTGTCCTACAGAGGAGAAATACACCGCCTGTGGTGTGGAGAATAGCATGATGGACATCAGGATTATGGGCACAACTGTGAAATCCTAAACATCAAAAAGAAAAATTCTCAGCAGGGAAAGTTAAGCATCATTGTACTATTTATATGCCAAGGACAGTGTTAAACACTGGTCCTACTGTCCAAATGCTATCATTGATCATTTGTGTGTCCCTCTCTTAGCACTGATTGTACTGAGTAATTTTACTCTGTAAGCACTGTTCTTAGTGTGTCCTAGGTCCTCTCTTAACATTGGTCTTAACTGTATCAAGCACTGTGTTAGCATTGTTCTTGCTTTACACAAGTTCATTAGCATTCTTTTTCACCGGTTACAAGAAATCAATAAACGTAGTCCCACATTCCTGTACCTTGACTCAGTCACTTCCAGTAAACATTTCAACTATTAGACTCTGCTTACTCTTATGTGGACCTGTTGAAGATGCAAGGATGTACTTTAGAGACACAGTTGCTGTACTGTCATTCTTTTCAACCAATACCTAATGTGTGGAGTGATTCCCAAGGGCTGGAAGAGACATGGGAATGTGGTGTTCCAGACAAATACCCCTGCCCAAGTGGAGGTGGTACCTAGCATATCTCTCATCCTACCCTAGATATGACCTGGAAACCCATAGAGATCTGAAACTCCTTGCCACAGCTTCTGGAACTTTCTAACATCTGTAGTGGGGCTGAGCTTCAGTTTCACTGGGATGATAAGAAGGATATAAAGAAGTATGAATGATAGGGGAGGGAGAATTTCATATGTCTAGGTTATGCTGCTAATATCTGTTTTGGGTTGACTTTCCAAGGTAAGGTGACCTCAGTGAGGTGGAATATAGGAAAAGAGGCTTAAGAGTCCTGTTAGAAGTGGGATAGTAGAGAGAGAAAGCTAGGTAATGTATGTAGAAGAGAGTTGGCAGAGAAGAAATCAAGAGCCACTTTATTCTTCATGAGAATACAAACAGACCACATAGAAAAGACACAGTTAAGATTTGCTTTTACTTTTCCTTGAAAACAAGAAATTCAGATTGTCTGACCATGAGGCAGCCACAGGAAGTGTGCCTCAGAGTTACTGAATCATGACAGAAAATTTATTTTAAAGACAAACAGAGCCAAAAAATCTGGGCCCCGGGGGCCCTGGAGAGACCAGTGTGCCAACCAAAGACCATGCATGGAGAAGACCTTGAACCCCTGCTCAGATGTAGCTCATAGACAGCTCAGTCTCAATGTGCCTTAACTAGTAAGGGGAACAGGGGCTGCCTCTGACTTGGACTCAATGGCTGGCTCTTTGATTACCTCTCCCAGGGGGAGAGGGGTGCAGCCTTGCCAGGCCCCAGAGGAAAACAATGCAGCCAGCCCTAATGAGAGCTGATAGGCTAAAGTGAGATAGGGGAGGAGGACCACCCCTATCAGTGGACTAGGGAAGGTATGTAGTCAGAGAACAGGAAGGAAGGTAGAGTCTGGGAGGAGATGAGGGAGTGGGATACAGCCAGGAAACAAAGTGAATAAACTGTAATAAATAATAAATGAAAAGAAAAAAATTTGAAGGCACGCATGCGGGGAGGTAAGAAGACATCTTAGTCATAAGTTTGCTTCTCCCACCAAGTGACTCCTGGGAATTGAGCTCAGGTTGACAGGCTTGGTAGCCAGTGCGCAGCAAATATTTTTTACAATGTTCTTTCTTGTAGTTGTAGATTTCTGCCCCCATTCTCCCTTGCCCTTCCCTATTGTTCCTTCACTGCCTCTTCCCAGGTGGCAGATGCAAATTCTCTGATGCTGGGGATCCAGGCTTTACATGTCCCTACACTTAGCATTCCTGCTCTCACTGTGGCATACTGTGGACAGAAGTGATATATGCTAGATTACTGGCATTTTTTTTTGTCTTCTTAGGGCAGTTTACTTAGTAATAGTGTGTGTGTGTGGGGGGTGCACTCTTGGAGATCTAACTTGTTATCCTATATGTCAAACCAGTATTTTAGTATTAAGCTACACTCCATCAGATATTGTCCTTATCACTCTGACAAAATGTGTGGGAAAATTTTTAGGAAAAATAATCATTTACATCTCACAGTTTAAGATGACTCAGTTCAAGCTTGCATTTGTCATAAACATGGGCTGAACAGAATGTAACAGATGGAAATTCCAGAGAATTATCTTCAGTTTTTCAAGAAGGTTAAGGACAAAAAGAACATAAAGGAGTCATGGCAAGAACTAGTCCCATGTAAATCCCATAGTGACTAATTTCCTTCAAAGGTACTATTACCTTTTTCCAACTCTCAATAATGCCTTCATTTTATGAACCATCAGGATATTCATGCATTAATTAGGCCCAAGTCCTCAAAAATCTCATTACCTCTGGAAAAGCCTTTATATATACACACAGAGTATACACCTATACTAATCTCCTGGGCCTTTCTGAATCTCATCAAGTTTACAGTGAAAATAAATTTACAGTAAATACTCACAAACATATATGTACATATATGTATATATGAATATGTATATATTCATAGCCATTTTCATTTTTAGGTCTGGTCTCCTTAAATTGCTGAGGCTGACATTACATTTCTCACCTGATTACCATGAGCTGGGAATTGTAAGTCTCTCTCTCCTTGTTTCTGTATGTGTGTGTGTTCTTATATGTGCATGTGCACAGACTCATGGTACTATGTCCACCTCAGAATTTGTTTTGGTTAGGTTCTGTTAGGATGGTTGGGAGAATGTGCTTTTGATTCAGGTTTCCACTACATAGATCAGGCTAGGTTGGAGTTTGTTTTGTAGCCATGTGCCAGTTAGTTTTTCTGTTGTTGACTTAACACAAGCTAGACTGAGCTGGAAAGATGTAATCTCAACTGAGGAATTGTCTCCATTTGATTGGCAAGTCTGTGAGGACATTTTCTTGATAAATGATAAATGTGATAGGTTCCAGCCCATTCTGGGCTGTGCCATGTCTGGGAAGATGGTTCTGGGTTGTAGAAGAAAGCAATTTGAGCAAGACATGGAGAACAAGCCAGTAAGCAGTGTTTTTCCATCACCTCTGCTTCAGTTCCTGCCCCAAGTTCCTGCTCAGACTTCCCATCATGATGGACTATAATCCGGGAGGTGAAATAAACCCTGTCTTTCTAAAGTTGCTTTTGCTCATGGAATCACAGCAGTAGAAAGTAAATGAGGAAAATCCCAGGCTGATCTGTAATTTAGTCTTCTTCTGTCAACCTCAAGTGCACTTGGGAGGTGTGTACCACAGCACTTTGCTTTAAATAAAATTCTAATTCTTTTAAAATACTAATCCCTCTCCCTAGCTGACAACTTAGAAATCTCAGGGACAATATACACACATAGAGATAATAGTAGAACCACTAGAAAGAAAGAGATCTGAGCTGCAGTCATTTAAACCCGCAATAATTAACACACATACTGGACCTGGTATAGAAAAGTCTCTGACAGACCTGCATATGAGCCTGGATATTATACCACTCACAAATTTCACACACATATGCATGCATTCAGTGCAGTTTCAATTCATGGTGGCTTGAGCTGCTGGGTCCAAGGTGGCTCTGAGCATCTGGGCTTTGGCATTAGCTCTGGCTTGCCTTCATTCCCATATGACATCATGCAATGATTGGTCTGCCATCCTATGTAGTATTCAGAGCCACCCAGAAAAATCATGTCAAGACTCGAGGGTCTTGGGTTTGACTGGCTTCCATACTTTGCCTAGCATCACTCTACTTTGTGCATAAAGGCAGGCCTCAGGTACAGTCAGATACAGGACTGACAAAATAGACATGATATCAACTTTAGATGTACAAGAGGTGAGCCACTGTGTCAGTCTTGTTTTCTGATTTTTGCTTTCCATGTCATTCTCATGGTATGTAATCCCTTCTTTCTACAAGGTGCCAACACGCTATTTCATGATAAACTACGAGGGAAATTGACTTTTCTCACACTGCACTGCAAGTCTAGTATGTGAAAGGTCAGATATGAGGGTCAGTATGCCAGAAAAATCAACAGAAGTCCAATATGAAGGCTCAGATATGAGAGATAACAATAGAGAAAAGTAACTTAACACCCAATGAATTGTGGAGAAGAGGGGATACATAATCTTTTGTCCCTGCATCATTACTGTCAGAGTCAAGTCTTGATTTTCTTATAAACTTCAGTGCTTAGGACCAAATTGTGTCTGAAAGGTCCATATCCTTAAGTTGAAACACTTTTTTAAGTTGAAACCTTAATGCTCCATGTGACAGCACCAGAGATAGGGCCTTTAAGGAGGTGATGAAGGGTAGAGAAGAATTGGTGGATGGGACCTAGTACCACATGCAAGAGGAAAAGACTGCAGAAAGCTCTGTCTACACCATATGATGATGCAGGAAGATGGCTACTGTCAACAAGCCAGAAAGCTGCGGTTGGGGGAGTGATCAGGGAGAACTCTCAGCAGAAACCAGCAAAGCTTTTACAGAAGTCAGTTAACCCAGGGGTTACACACGAGGCAATAAAGGACACTAAAATTGTGGTTTTGTGTATGTATCCTAGCTAATCACAATGACACTTCGATATCCTGAGGCTGCATCTATGTTCTTTCCATGACATCAGAATCTAAGGTGCTGGAGGTCATTGTCAGTTTCACCACATATGAGCTCTGAAGGGTCTGAGTTCTCACCATGCATGCCAAAACTTTATGAATGAAATATCATTTGCTATGTAGTTTTTAACTCTTATTCCCTGGGGAATTTTCAAAAGAATCATGGAAAGAAACATCCAAACTGAGAGACCTGATTTACTATTTTGGAGGTGGCAAAATAATCACTTTAGCCCCAAGAATATGGCAAACATTTTCATAAATATTCACAATATACTCCTTAAAGCAGAACTTCAAGATAGCCTGCTATCATCCACCCTTGTGTTAGCCCCTTCCAAGTTCTGTAGAAGCTTTGCCCTTGCATTTTATTTGCCAAATAAATCTTTGTTTAAACTGTCTGTTGTGTTAGGGATATAGTTCATTGGTAGAGTGCTTGTTTAGAAGGCATGAAGCCTTAGTCACACCTCAGTACTACCTGAAACAATGAACTCATGGAGGGCTGCGGAAATGGCCCAGTGGGTAATGTCCTTGCAGTGCAAGCACAAGGTTCTAAGTTTCTATTCCCAGAATCCACATAAGAGCTGATCTGGCAGTGTGCATCTGGTGAGATAAGAGGTGGATTTTTTTATGACAATTTCCTCAAAGGTTCATGGGCCAGTTAACCTGGCAAAAATAAAGGAGATTATATCTTCACTAAGGTCAAATGCAAAGACTGAAATCAGAGGTTGTCTTTGTTACTCCATTTGAGTCATGAGTGCTTCTAAATTTATACACTCAACCATTCTCTCTCTCTCTTTCTATCTCTCTCTCTTTCACACACACACACATCAAATAAAAAATTTAAATAGTCACTGATTGTGTCATTCAGCCCAATTCTTTGCTTATATAATATTAAAAGTGAAGAAAATTTCAACCCTTGTGTTTTCTTACCCAAGTTCTGTAAGAAAATAAATTTCTCTTTCTGAAATTGCTTTAAGTATAGTATTGCCTATGTCAACTTCAGGTAAGAGTATCATTAGAGCCCAAGAATTTGAAACTTGTCCGAGGAGCACAGCAACACCAGCTCAAAAGCGTTTTTTTTCTAAATGGGTATGGTAGTGAATGCCTTTAATCCCAGTACTTGGAAGGCAGAACCAGGAGGGTATCTGTGAGTTCTCAGCCATCCTGGCCTATATAAAGAGTTCTAGAGCAGTTAGAGAAGCATAGTAAGATACTGCCTCACATATAAACAATAAGTAAATGCTAAATATTTTTCTCACACTAAATAAAATGTAGTTAATTATGAAAAAACTTTTTATGGGTGTTTGTTTCAAAAAATAGGGAGCATTTAGGAATTGGCAGATAAATAGAACATATTCATTCCAAGAGCCTGGAGTCCTGCCACCCCACATTGTACAAATGGTTCTAGAATATTCTTGTACCCAGTATCTCAATGTCAGATGAGTTCCTTTTAGACATTCTGGAAAGCCAGCAAGTGCCATGGGGAAGAGAGGATTTGAAACTTGGTGACGTATGCATGTGAGGTCCTATGTTCCAGAAACACACTCACACACTTAGACCAAACTAGAGGGCAGTCAAGAAGATGCAAGTCAGTAGCCTGGTTGCTCTATTCTCTTTCTGAAAGTCACAGTCTTCTGCTCATGGTGTCCTCACAATGTCTGTTACAGGACTAGCATGTGCTTGTAAGTACCTATAAACAATATCCCTAAAGAGCATCACCAAGGCAAATGCCAAGAAGGGCAGGCTGATGCCTTCTGGTCTCCTAATGATAGCCCAAAGTCATCCCTGTTGTCTAGTTATTAGTAAATATTCTTACCCAGATTTATGATAATAAAATAAGAAAAGAGCCAGAGACAAAAAGAAATACAAAATGCACAGTTTAAAGAAAAAAAAGAGTACTAGGACATTTTATGTTGGTTTCAAGACTTGTGGTGTTTGGGAACTGTTTGGGAAGGGTTAGGAGGGTTGGCCTAGTTGGAAGATGTGTGTTACTGGAGATGGGTTTTGAGATTTCAAAGGACTCATGGTCTATGTCTTTTGCCTGTGGTTTTAAGTTGTCAGCTCTCAGCTATTCCTACTGCCATGCCTTTGCTCTGCCACCATGGACTCTAACCTTCTGAAACCATAAGCTCTATCATAAGCTTTCTTTTAGCAGTTGCCCCGGTTATGGTGCTTTATAACAGCGATATAAAAGTAACTAGGAATGTAGATGACCAGGACTTAAAGTCATATGTACACAGAAGGTCCCTTTTACATTGTTTTCTTTTAAATCATACAGAGGCCAGCAAGTTTCTTCAAACATCTGCTGAGCCTAAACCTCTGAGTTCAATACTCATACTTACAGGATGGAAGGAGAAAACCAAATTAGGTTAGTTGTCCTCTGATGTCTACATGGGTGCCATGCACATTCCTTCCCCACAGTAATAGTAATTGATTGACTGATTGATTGATTGATTGATTTGTAATGACTTTTTTCTCTATACTTTATCACCTTTTCTCTTTCTATTGGTATATAACATGAAAGCAGAAAGGAAAAAGAATATTTTAAGTGACAAATAGAATATGTTAAGTAAATGCTTGTAGAATAACCTCTTATTTGTATGTAAAGAATGTCCTTGGAGTCTTACTCCTCTCCAACACAAAAATGAACTTATACTGAATCAAACAGACATGTCAAACATGAGAGGATCAAATTTACAGAAAACGAATACCACAGGACACAGATTCGTGAAGATTATTAAGTGAAGATTGCTTAGGTCATGTTCAGAACCCATTAAAGGACAAAGTGATTAAGATATGGTATTATTCAATTGTTGTACACTTTCCTCCCAGGCACATAATTCTGAATACTGTCCTCAGAATCAGAAAAGACAAAAACATGCAAATAAAATTTCTGAAGGACCTGTGACCTAAGCAATTCTGAGGCATTGCAAGACTTCCTGATTTGCCTGGAACATTTTACAACTTAAATCATGCAAAGATTCAGAAATCCCCATAGGAAGCACAGGTCCATAAATCTTAGATAACAATCACTGATTTTTTTTTCAAAAGATTACTGCAACATGTAGGTGTGCACCCACTCAGGAGTTCATGTCACATACAATGGTTCTACTAAGTTTCCTACTGCATCAGTGGCCAACAGCTCTCTTTAAAAAAAACAAAAACAAAAACAACAACAACAAAACATTTCTCTCTCTCTTTCTTTCTCTCTTGAAATTTATTCATTTTGTATCCCCACTGCAGCCCCCTCCCTCACCTTTTCCAAGTCCCACACATTGACCCTCTTCTCTCGCTTATCCTCTTTCCCTAGTCCCCTGAGAGGGGAGGACCTCCTCTCTTTCTATTCGACCTTAGCCTATCAGGTCTCATCAAGGCTGGCTGCATTGTCTTCCTCCATGGCCTGACAAGGCTGCAACTCCCAGGGTGATTTGACCAAAGAGCCAGCTACTGAGTTCATGTCAGAGACAGCCCCAGTGCACCTTACTAGGGAAACTACTTGGAAACTAAGCAGCCTATCAGCTTCCTCTGAACAGGGGCTCTATCTACTCTACATGTACAGTCCTTGGTTGGAGTATCAGTCTCTGTAGGCCTCCCTGGGCCCAGAGTTCTGTTGTTTTCCTTGTGGAGTTTCTGTGCCCTCCAGGACTTTCTAACTCCATCTTCTTCCATCAAGTTTCCAGCAGTCTGCCCAAAGTTTGACTATGAGTCTCAGTATCTCCTTCAATACCCTGGTGGGTATAGTCTTTCAGAGGTCCTCTGTAGAAGGCTTCTGTCCTGTTACATGTCTTTTCCAACTTCTGATTTCTATCCTGTTTGCCCTTCTGAATGAGGATCAAGCATCTACACTAGGCTCCTCCTTGTTGTTTAGCTTCCTTAGGACTATAGATTTTACTATGTTTATCCTATATTAGAGGGCTAATATCCACTTACAAGTGAATATATACCATGTGTGTCGTCCTGCTTCTGGGTTACCTCACTCGGGTTGATCTTTTCTAGTTTCCGCCATTCCAACAGCTAGCTCTCTTAATTGGACTCAAGATCCAGTCAGCAAGAGGAAAACAATGCCTGGTGCTGGAAAACCTAGCTGAATACCGGCAATATTTAAGTTATGGTTCTTGAAAGAGGAACTACAACTACCACTTTACTGAAAGAACATAATCCCTAACTACACTTTAAATATTTGTCCTTATCAGGTCTTATCAAGGCTCACACAAACACACCAAAAAATAAGCTATATCTCTGAGTTAGTCTCAAAACAATTAAGTTGACTTTCAAATGTATCCATCACACAGTTATGCACTGGGGGGTTGTAGGACATCTCTGGGTGACAGAAATGCCTGCACAGAGACCCAAAAATCTGTTTATCTTCTAATCTCTGATGGGATCCTTAAAAAGAACAGAAGTAGACAGCTCTGGAATTGTCTGTTAATTCCTTAAAAATATTGCTTTGTGGCAGGTTTGACTCCTTTTTACTAAAGAAGTAAACTTCATTTCAAAATATTACATGAAGATGAAATTTTACCCAAAACACAAATGATCACACATGAAGAATTGGAGACTCAGAATGAAAGAAATGTGATTATTTTCTTCACGATAAAGGGTGGTTTTAAAGTATGAACTTGGAAAACCACAAGAACCAGTTTTGTAGTTTGATAACTTAGACTGTGATACTTTGTCTTACATCGTGAGCGAGTCTGTTGTTCCAAACAGCTTTATAACACATAACTGTCTCACAAAAAACATACTTGTTAAAAGAGTAGAATTCATTTGGAAGTAGATGAATCACTACCCAACCACAATAAGAAACTGCTGTGTAGCAATTTTCCCCAAGATGAGACATCCCTCCCAGAAGTAGCTGGGAGCCTTCTGAAACTCAGAAAGTATACTGACTACAAGTCTCAGGATGTTTCTGAAGCTAACAAGAATCACAAGACCCCTCACCAAGGTTACGAAAGCAGTAATCAACTGCTGAAGGAACAGACTCCTCAACCATCTCTGATGCTTGTATGGTATGCTCTGACCTGTTGATGAACTATCTGTATATTTACAGAGAGCTCTAAAGATTCAGTTTGCATGAGTGGTCACTAAGGCTACAGTGGAAATTTTTAGTGATACAATTGCCTCATGTTGGAAGTAACCTCTTCAGTTACATGTACTCCTGTAAGCAACACCAGTTAATTCATTATTCAAAACAAACAACATAAGGAAGCAAATACACCAAAGAGGAGTTCACGACAGGTATTAATCAAACTCAAGGTGGAAATCAATAAATTGGAAACAAAGAAAACAATACAAAGAAACAATGAAGCCAAAAGCAGGTTCTTTGAGAAACCCCCAAAAGATAGACAAATCCTGAGCCAAACTAGCTAAAAAGCAGAGGTAGAATATAACACACACACACACACACACACACACACACAAACTCTACCACCATCAAAAAACTCTACCAATGTCAAAATAACAGGAAGTAACAACTACTGGCCATTAATATGTATCACCTTCAATGGCTTCAACTATCCATTAAAAAGACACAGATTAACAGAATGGATATCTATTTGATTTAGAGACCCTGTAAGTGCCTTTATTTCCTTATTTGGTTTCTGTCTAGTTGATCTGTCCCTTGGTAAGAGTGGGGGGTTGGAGTCTCCCACTATTAAGGTATTGGGATCAATGTGTGATTTAAGCTTTAATAATGTTTCATTTATGAATGTAGGCACTCTTTGTATTTGGGGCATAGATGTTCAGAATTGTAATGTTCTCCTTTGATGAGAATGAATTGCCCCTCTTTATCTTTTTGGATTAATTTTGGTTGAAAGTCCATTTCATTGGATATTGGGATAGTTACCCCAGCTTGTTTCCTGGGTCCATTTGCTTGAAAAACATTTTTCCAGCCCTTTAATCTGAGGTAGTATTTATCTTTGTTGCAGAGATGTGTGTTTTGGATGCAGCAGAATGTTGGATCCTGTTTCAGCAACCATTCTCTTAGTAGATGTCCTAAATCAAATAGACCCAATATATATTTACAGATCTTTTCACCAAAACTCAAAAGAATATACATTTTTTCAGCACCTCATGGAACCTTCTACAAAATAGACCATACAGTCGGTGACAAAGCAAGCCTCAACAGATACGAGAAGATTGAAATAATCCCTTGTATTCTATCTGACTACCATGGACTAAAGCTGGATCTCAACAACAATGGAAATAACAAAAACCCTACATGCACATGGAAACTGAACAACTTGCTACTCAATGACAGCTGGGTTAAGGAAGATATAAAGAAAGAAATTAAAGACTTCCTAGAATTCAGTGAAAGAAGGTACAATATACTCAAATTTATGGGACACATTGAAAGAAGTGCTCAGAGGAAAATTCATAGCACTAAGTGCCTTCAAGAAGAAATTTGTAGGGCTGGAGAGATGGCTCAGAGGTTAAGAACACTGGCTGTTCTACCAAAGGTCCTGAATTCAATTCCCAGCAACCACATGGTGGCTCACAACCATCTATAATGAGATCTGGTGCCCTCTTCTGGCCTGCAGACACACATGCAGGCAGAACACTGTATAGAATAATAAATAAATAAATCTTTAAAAAAAGGAAGAAATTTGTAACATCACATACAAGCAACTTAATGGCTCAACTGAAAACCCTAGAAAAAAAGAAGCGGATACACCCAAGAGAAGCAGATGGCTGGAAATAATCAAATTCGGGGCTGAAATATATCAATTAGAAACAAATAAAACTATTCAAAGAATCAATGAAACAAAAAGCTGGTTCTTTGATAAAATAAAAAAGATAGACAAATCCTTAGCCAAACTAACTAAAAGGGAGAGAGAAATTATCCAAATCAGTAAAAGCACAAATGAAAAGGGTGACATAATTACAGACACTGAGGAAATCCAAACAATCATTAGGTCATACTACAAAAGCCTATATGCCACAAAATTTGAAAATCTAAATGAAATGGACAATTCTCTTGATAGATTCCATCTACCAAAATTAAGTCAGGATCAGGTAGAAAGACAAATAGCCCTATATTCTCCAAGGAAATTGAAGCTGTCATTAACAGTCTCCCCTCCAAAAAAAGTCCTGGGCCAAAGAGTTTCAGTGCAGAATTTTACCAGACCTTAAAGTGTTAACACCAATACTCCTCAAACTGTTTCACAAAATAGAAACAGAAGAAACATTACCAAACTCATTCTATGAAGCAACAGTCACCTTCATACCTAAACCACATAAAGACCCAACAAAAAAAAGAGAACTTCAGACCTATCTCTCTTATGAATATTGATGCAAAAATACTCAATAAAATACTGGCAAACTGAATACAAGAACACTAAAATATATCATCCACCATGACCAAGTAGGCTTCATCCCAGGCATGTAAGGGTGGTTCAATATATGGAAAACCATCAATGTAATCCACCGTATAAACAAACTGAAAGAGAAAAATCACATGAACATCTGCTTAGATGATGAAAAAGCATTTGACAAAATGGAACACTCATTCATGTTTAAAGTCTTAGAGAGATCAGGGATACAAGGCACATACCTAAACATAGTAAAGGCAATAAACAGCAAGCCTATAGCCAACATCAAACTCAATGGAGAGAAACTCAAACCCAATCTCACTGAAATCAGGGAAAAGAAAAGGCTGCCCACTCTCTCTATACCTCTTCAACATAGTACTTGAAGTCCTAGCCAGAGCAATAAGACAACTAAAGGAGATCAAGGCGATACAAATTGAAAAGGAAGAGGTCAAAGTGTCACTCTTCGCAGATGATATGATAGTATACATGAGCTACCCCCAAAATTCAACCAGACAACTCCTTCAGCTGAAAAACACCTTTAGCAAAGTAGCTGTATACAAAATTAACTCTAAAAAGTCAGAAGCCCTCCTGTATACCAAAGACACAAGGGCCAAGAGAGAAATTAGGGAAACAACACCCTTCACAATAGCCACAAATAATATAAAGTACCTTGGAGTGACTCTAACCAAGCATGTGAAAGACCTGTATGAGAAAAAATTCAAGTCTCTGAAGAAAGAAATTGAAGAAGCTATCAGAAGATAGGAATATCTCCCGTGCTCATGGATCAGCAGGATTAACATAGTGAAAATGGCTATTCTGCCAAAAGCAATCTACAGATTCAATGAAAATCCCATCAAAATACCAACACAATTCTTTGTAGACATTGAGAAAAAAATTATCAACATCATATGGAGAAAAAAAAATCCCCAGAATTTCCAAAATGATCCTGTACAGTAACAGATCATCTGGAAGCATCTTCATCCCTGATCTCAAGCTGTACTACAGAGCAATAGTAATAAAAACTGCATGGTATTGGCTTAGAAACAGAATCGTGGAACAATGGAACCAAAAAGAAGACCCAGAAATAAAACCACACACCAATGGATACTTGATTTTTGACAAAGAAGCCAAATCCATTCAATAGAAAAAAGACAGCATCTTCAACAAATGGTGCTTCTCCCACTGGATGTCTACATGTAGAGAAATGAAAATAGATCCATACTTATCATCCTATACTAAAGTCCAAGTGGATCAAAGACCTCAACATAAAACCACATACACTAAATAGGATAGAAGAAAAACTGGGGAAGAGCCTAGAAATCATTGGCACAGGATACAACTTTCTGAAGAGAACACGAACAGCATAGGCTCTAAGAGCAACAATTAATAAATGAGACCTCGTGAAACTGAAAAGCTTCTGTAAGGCAAAGCATACTATCAATAGAATGAAACGACTGCCTACAGATTGGGAAAGAATCTTTACCAACCCAACATCTGACAGAGGGCTAATATCCAGTATATATAAAGAACTAAAGAAGCTGAAAAGCAGCAAAACAAGTAATCCAATTAAAAAATGGGGAACAGAGCTAAACAAAGAATTCTCTATAGAGGAATATTTAATGGCAGAGGAACACTTAAAGAAATGCTCAACCTCATTAGCCATTAGAGAAATGCAAATCAAAACAACACTGAGATTTAACCTTACACCCATCAGAATGGCCACGATCAAAAACTCAAGTGACAACAACATGTTGCAGAGTTTGTGGAGAAAGGGGAACCCTCCTCCACTGCTGGTGGGAATGTAAACTTGTACAACCACTGTGAAAATCAATCTGGCGCTTTCTCAGACAATTGGGAATAGCGCTTCCTCAAGATCCAGCCATACCAATCCTAGGCATATATCCAAAAGAAGCTCGAGTACACAATAAGGACATTTGGTCAACCATGTTTATAGCTGCTTTATTTGTAATAGCCAGAAGCTGGAAACAGCCCAGATGCCCTCAACTAAAGAATGGATGCAGAAATTGTGGTACAGCTACACAATGGAGTATTACTCAGCACTGAAAAATAAGGAAATCATGAAATTTGCAGGTAAATGGTGGGACCTGGAAAGGATCATCCTGAGTGAGCTGTCTCAGAAGCAGAAATACACACATTGTATATACTCACTCATATAGACATGTGATATAGGATGAACCTACTGAAATAGGTACATCTAAACAAACTAATCAAGAGAGAGGACCCTGACTAAAATGCTCAATCCCCATCCCAAAAGGCAAAGAGGAAGGACATCAGAGGATGAAGAAAACAGGAAACAACCTAGAAACCTGCTCTGAAAGGCTCTGCTTTGCATACTATCAAAGCAGACATTGAGACTTATGGCCAACTCTTCTGCAGAGTGTATGGAATCTTATGTAAGAAGTGGGAAATAGTAAGATCTGGAGAGGACAGGAACTCCACAAGGAGAGCAACAGAACCAGAAAATTTGAACACAGGGGTCTTCCCAGAGGCTCATACTCCAACCAAGTACCAGGCATGGAGATAACCTAGAACCCCTGCACAGATGTAGCCCATGGCAGTTTAGTGTCCAAGTGGGTTACATAGTAATGGGAAGGGGGACTGCCTCTGACATAATCTGATTGGCCTGCTCTTTGATCACCTCCCTGCGAGTGGGGAGCAACCTTACCAGGTCACAGAAGATGACAATGGAGCCACTCCTGATGAGATCTGATAGACTAAGATTTGAAAGAATGACAGGAGGACCTCCCCTATCATTGGGCGTGGGGAGGTGCATACGTGAAGAAGGGGGAGAGAGGGTGGTATGGGGAGGGGAGGGGGAAGGGGCTCATGGGGGGATACAAAGTGAATACAGTGTAATTAATAAAAAATAAGAAAACAACAGCCCGTACACTGGGAAAGGTTCTTCATGAACCCTATATCTGACAGAGGGCAGATATACAGAATATATAAAGAACTCAAGAAGTTAAACAGCAATAAATCAAGTAACCCAATTTAAAAATGTGGTATGGAGCTAAACAGAGAATTCTGAATATCAAATGGCAGAGAAACACTTAAAGAAATGTTCAACATCCTTAACCATCAGAGAGATGCAGATCAAAACGACCCTGAGATTTCACCTGATACCCATCAAAAGGGCTAAGATAAGAATCTCAAGTGACGACAAATTCTGGAGAGGTTGTGGAGAAAGGGGAACCCTCCTCCACTCCTGGTGGGAAAGTAAACTTGTATACCACTCTGGAAATCAATCTAGTGCTTTCTCAGACAATAAGGAATTCCTTAATATCAAGCTATACCACTCCTAGGCATATATCCAAAAGTTGTTCAAGTACACAACAAGGACATTTGCTCAACCATGTTTGTAGCAGCTTTATTTATAATAGCCAGAACCTGGAAACAACCCAGAAATCCCTCAGTTGAGGAGTGGATAAAGAAATTGTGGTACTTTTACACAATGGAACGCTACTCATCAATTAAAAACCAGGAAATCATGAAATTTGCAGTCAAATGGTGGGACCTAGAAACAATCATCCTGAGTGAGGTATCCCAAAAGCAGAAAGAAACACATGGTATATACTCACTTATATAGACCTATAAGATAGGATAAACATAACAGAATCTAAACACCTAAAAAAGATAAACAAAATAGAGGACCTAGGGTAAGATGATCAATCCTCACTTAGAGAGACAAATGGGATGGACATTGGATGTAGGTGAAAACAAGTAACAGGACAGGAGCCTACCACAGAGGACCTCTAAAAGACTCTACCTACCAGTGTATCAAAGCAGATATTAAGACTCATAATCAAAGCTTTGGCAGAGTTCAGGGAATCCTAAGAAAGAAAGCAGAGTTACTATGACCTGGAGAGGACAGGAGCTTCTCAAGAACCAAATATATCTGGGCACAGGAGTCTTTTAGGAGACTGTTTCCCCAACCAAGGACGTAGCCCATGGTAGCTCAGTATCCAAGTAGGTACCCTAATAAGGGGAATAGAGGTTGTTTCTGACATGAACTGAATGGCAGGCTCTTTGACCTCCACCCACAACGAGGGAGTTGCCGTTCTGCTAGGCCACATAGGAGGACTTTGCAGACAGTCCTGAAGATACTTGATAAACCAGGATCAGATGAAAGGGGAGGAGGTCCTCCCCTATCAGTGAACTTGGAAAGGGGCAGGGAGGACAGGAGGGAGGGAAGGTGGATTTAAGAGGACAAGAAGGAACGGGATCCAACAGGGATACAAAGTTAACAAACTCTAACTAATATTAAAAAATAATAATAATAAGAGAAAAAAAAACAGAGTGGATGTGTAAATAGGACCTAGAATTCTCCTGCATACGAAAAACACACCTCGGCAATATAGGTAGACATTACCTCAGAGTAAAGAGTTGGAAATAGGGTTTTCAAGCAAATGGACACAAGAAGCAAGCTGGAGCAGACATTCTACTATGTAATAAAATAGACTTTCAACCAAAATTAATAAAAATAGATGAGGCAGGACACTTCATACTCTTCAAAGGAAAAATCCAGCAAGATGATGTCTCATCTTGGACATCTATTGTCCCAAATGAAGGAGCACCCATATTTGTAAAAGAAATATTGCAAAAGCTTAAATCATACATCGAAACCCACAACACTTCATTCTTTCTGAGGGACAAATCATCAAGGCAGAAATTAAATTTGGAAATAAAGAAAATAAAAGACATCATGAATCCAATGGGCCTAACAGATATCTACAGAACATTTCACTCAAACACAATATACATTATTCTCAGCAACTCATGGAACCTTCTCCAAAATTGACCATATACTCAGTCAAAAAACAAGCTTTAACAGATACAAAAAGATGGAAATAACCCCATTGATCACATCAGACCACCATAGATTAAAGTTGGAACTCAACAACAACAGAAACAATAGAAAGCGTACAAACTCATGGAAATGGAACATGTTACTACTCAGTGATCAGGAGTGAAGGAACAAAGAAATTAAACGTTCTAGTAGTCAATGAAAATGAACACACAACATACTCAAGCTTATGGGACGCAATGAAAGCAATGCTAAGAGGAAAACTCATAGCAATAAATGCCTTCATAAAGAAATTGGAGGGATCCCATTATAGCAACTAAACAGCACACCTGAAGTCTCTAGAACAGAAGGAAGTAAACACACCAAAGAGGAGTAGATGACAGGAAATAATCAAACTCAGGACTCAAATCAATAAGTTGGAAAAAAAGAGAACAATACAAAGAATCAAAGAAACCAAGAGCTGTTTCTTTGAGAAAATCAACAAAATAGACAAACCTTTAGCCAAACTCACTAAAAGGCAGTGGGAGAGTACCCAAATTAATAAAATCAGAAATGGAAAGTGAGACATAACAACAGACAATGAGGAACTCCAAAAGAGCATTAGGCCTTACTTCAAAAACCTATCTCCTCAAAATTGTAAAATCTAAGATAAATGAATGATTTTCTTAATAGATTTTACCTACCAAAGTTAAATCAGGACCAGGTAAACAGTTGAAACAGTTTTATAACCTCTAAGGAAATAGAAGCAGTCATCAAATGTGTGCCACCAAAAAACAAACAAACAAACAAAAAACAAACAAAAACAAACAAACAAACAAATCAAAACAACACAAAAAAGCCCAGGACCAAATGGGTTTAGCACAAAATTCTGCCAGACATACAGACATTCAAAGAAAAGCTAATGCTAATACTCCTCAAACTATTCAACAAAATAGAAACCAAATGAATATTGCCAAACTCATCCTGTGAATCCACAGTCACCCTGAAACATGAAGCGCACAAAGACTCAACAAAAGAGAATTTCAGACAAATTTCACTCATGACCATCAGTCCAAAAATGCTCAATAAAATACTCGCTAACCAAATCCAACAACACATTGATTAAATCATCCATCATGGTCTACTAGACTTCATGCCAGGAATGCAGGGAGGGTTCAACATATGAAAATCCATCAATGTAATCCACCATATAAACAAATTCATAGAAAAAAATAGATCACACGATCCTCTCATTAGACCCAGAAAAGGCTTTTGGCAAAAACTAACACCGCTTCATAATGACAGTTTTGGAGATATTGGGATACATGGCAAATACCTAAACATAATAAATTCAGCAAGCCAATAGCCAGTATCAACTAAATGGTGAGAAACTCAAAGCAATTCCACTAAAATACAGGACAAGAAAAGACTGCTCATTCTTTGCATATCTCATCAGTATACAACTCGAAGTTCTAACTAGAGCAATAAGACAGGAGATACAAATTGGGAAGGAAGAAGTCAAGGTAGAGCTCTTTGCAGATGATATAATAGTATACGTAAATGACCTAAAAAATTTTACCAGAAAAGGCCTACAGCTGACAAACAGCTTCAGTAAAGTAGGTGGATTCAGATTAATACAAAAATTCAGTAGCCCTCCTGTATAAAAAGCACAAAAAGGCTGAGAAATAAATTAGGGAAACTACAGCCTAATTTCAACAAATAATATGACCAAGCAGTAAATGACATATATGACAAGAACTTCAAGTCTCTAAAGAAAGAAATTGAAGAAAATACCAGAAGATGGAAAGATATCCCAAACTGTGAATTAGTAGGATTAACATAGTAATTTAGTAGGATTAACCTAGTAATTAGTATGATTAACATAGTAATTTACAGATTCAGTACATTCCCTATGAAAATACCAACACAGTTTTTTGCAGAACTCAAAAAAACAATTCTGAACCTCACATGGAAAAGCAAACAAAAAACCCCAGAATAGCAATAACAGCACTGTATGATGAAAGAACTTCTGAAATTATCTCCATCCTAGAATAGTACAGAACAATAGCAATAAATACTATATGGTATTGGTATAGAAACAGACTGGTTGATCCATGGAATTGGAACAAAGACTCAGAAATAAACCCATACACAAAAGGACACTTGATATTTTACAAAGGAGCCAAAACCATACAATGGAAAAAAAAGTCTCTTCAACAAATAATGCTGGGCTCACTGGATGTCTACATGTAGAAAAATGCAAATAGATCTGTATTTATCACCCTTCACAAAACTCAAGTCCAAGTAGATCAAAGTCCTCAATACAACACCAGATATACTAAATCTATTAGAAGAGAAAGTGGAGCCTTGGACTCACTGGCTCAGGAGACAACTTCCTGAATAGAACACCAACAAGCTTAGGATCAAAGATCAACAAATTAATAAATGGCACCTCTTGAAACTATAAGACAACCGACATGGTGAATAGAACAAAATGACAGTCTATAGACTGGGAAAATATCTTCATGGCTCCTTCATGAATTCTGACAAAAGGGCTAATATCTAAAATATATACTGAACTCAAGAAATCCAACACCAATAAACAAAATAACACAATTTTAAAAATGGGGACAAAGAATTAAACAGAGAATTCTCAACAGAGGAATCTCGAATAGCTATGAAACACTCAGTGTTATATTCAGCATACTTAATCATCAGGATGATGAAACTATTCTCAGAGTCCATCTCTCAACCGACAGAACAGCTAAGACAAAAATCTCAAGATATAGCATATGCTGGTGAAGATGTGGAAAAGGGGGAATATTCTGCAATTGCTGGTGAGAATAGAAAACTTGTACAACCACTTTGGAAATCAGTCTTGTGCTTTTTCAGAAAATTAGGAATAGCTGTACCAACCTACAGACTGGAAAAAAATCTTCACCATCCCTACATCTGACAGAGGGCTATGCTCTAGAATATATAAAGACCTGAAGAAGTTAAACACCAACAAACCAAATAAACCAATTAAAAAATGGGGTACATAGCTAAACAGAGCATTCTCAACAGAGGACTATCAAATGGCAGAGAAACACTTAAAGAAATGTTAAACATTCTTAGTGATTTGGGAAATGCAAATCAAAATGACCCTGAGTTTCACCTCACACACATCAGAATGGCTAAGATAAAAAACTCAAGGGATGATTCATGCTGGAGAGGATGTGGAGAAAGGGGAAACCTCCTCCATTGTTGGTGAAAATGTAAACTTGTACAACCACTTTGGAAATCAGTCTGGTGCTTTCTCAGAAAATTAGGATTAGCTCTAACTCAGGACCCAACTATAACACTCCTGGATGTATACCCAAAAGATGCCATGCCATACAATGAGAACACTTGCTCAACTGTGTTCATAGCAGGTTTATTTTTTAAAAAGCCAGACTCTGGAAACAACCTAGGTGTCCCTCAACCAATGAATGGATAAAGAATTTGTGGTACATTCATACAGTGAAATATTACTCAGCTATTAAAAACAATGAAATGATGAAATTTGCAGACAAATGTATGGAACTAAGAAAGATCAGCCTAAGTGAGGTAATCCATACCCTGAAAGACACACACGGCATGTACTCACTTATAAGTGGATTGTAGCCATATAGTAGAGGATAAACATACTACAAGGCACAGACCCAAAGAAGACGAGTCACAAGGAGGATCCAAGTGAGGATGGGTAAAACTCATTAGGTATACTGACTACATAGACAGAGGAAGTGGTTGAAGAGAGGGAACAAAGTAAGGAGAGGGGACACTGAGAAATATGAAGGTGGAAATCAGAACTGAGGAGAGTGGGGACAGGAGGCCCATAGAGAAAACAGAAACTGAGGGTGGTTGCATCTCTGTGACAAGTTGGAGTCCTAAGTCAGAGTAGGCTCCTGAGAGGATATGAAGAGCACTCAAACAGAGAATGCTAGTAGAAGAGGCCATAGCGACAAAAGAGGACATCCTCTAATAGAGGGAGGGGAACACGAACACACCCACAAAAATTCAACCCATATTTTACAATGTCTACACGATGATCAAGGATACAGATCGAACAGATAGAGCAGAGATTGAGGGAATATCCAACTAATGCCTGGCCCAACCAAAATCCCACCTCACAGGAGAGTGCCAATCCCTGACACTGTGAATTATACTCGGCTAAGTCTGCAGACAGGAGCTTATAAGAGTCCTCCTCTGAGAGGCTCTACCCAGAAATTGTTCAAAAGTGATGCTGAGACTCACTGCCAAACAAACATTGGATGATGTACAGGGAACCTTGTGAAAAAGTGGGAGAAAAAAAGAAAAGGACCATTTATTTATATGAATGACTGTAGAGGAGAGCATTGATTGATGCTGTCTGGATATGAGGAACAACTAGTATTCCAATATTTCAGCAGATCATCGAATAGGTGGTACCAGCAAGAGCAAAGATGTTCCTTTAAATGGGAATACTCAGGAGCCACACCCACATTATGAAGTACTTCCTGGACTACTAGCACACCCCATTCTGACCTCATTTTCCCCACCCATTTTCTTAAGCAGTTGCTGAGCACTGACTGCTCTGGTTAGTTGTACCTGGAGGGACAGCTGAGTCAAGGTACATGGTCTCTTCCTGGAGGAACACTGCCTCATCACTCCACATCTGAGGTAGGTTCTCTGTGAGGAACAATCTTAACAAGTTTAGCCTGGGCAGGTAGTAAGGTCAGGAGTCTGTGTGGACAAGCATACCTCTCATACCATTTCTGTGCCTTCAGAGTTCTGCAACTGTTAGGAATGTGTTCTGAATCACTTACTGAGTGATTCCCTCCTATGTCTGCCAGAATCCCTCCCAGGTCACGATTTCTGAGGGAAACATACCTGCTTACCTGCCCAAACTTCAAAACCACCCACATGACTGGAGTTTTCCTCCATGAGCAGTAATGTAAAGTAGTCTCTGTCTGAGGGACTACTTTACTGCCTGCTCTGGGAAAAGGCCGCAAACCTCACAGCCCCAGAGACCCCTCCACGTGCCCCTCCCTAAAGTGTTCCCACTGACATCAGTTTGGGGAGCCACTGTCTGATGAATCTTAAAATACCCCAAGTTCCTTCAGCTTGAGTGAGTCCTGTAGACTTGGAGATGTCATGTTACTTCACTCTACTGCTTTAGAAATGAGCACAGTGGTGGTCCATAATTCACTGAAATCAGCAGACCCACCTCTTTTCATCACAACAGAGCTGCATACCTGCTTTTATGACCACTGAACACCATCAGTCAGGGGACCTTTAGAGAGATGTGGCAATCACCTCAACCCTTTTGTCTCAGAACATGCCCCCACACATTCAAAAAAACAAAGAAAAACAAACAAACAAACAAAAAAAAACCGACACATCAAGCAGGACACTTTAGCACACAAGACTGTATTCTAAGCTGCTGTGGAAGCCAAGGAAGGCAAATCTCTGTGCTGGAGTGTATTTTTTAATTTACTTTATTGGGATTCCTTATGCCTCTATCTCCCTTCTCCATCCTAATCCCGTTCAACACCAGGCATGAGAGAAAGGTTAGTGGGGATGGGGAGTATAGTTTTATTTGACTACTTCCTGGTGATTAGGGTCTTTGGGCTCCTTGGGGCAAGTAATGTCTTCATAGTCAAGATATCTTCAACAACTTCTTCTCATGAAGCAACTACAACACAAAAAAGGAGCGGGGGGGGAGTAGGGAGGGATAATAGCAGTAGCCACCTCCTTCCTCAGAGCATGGCTCCACTCCCTCAATGGGTTCTGGCACTTTTACTCTCTCAGAGTCCTCAGAATTAAACTATTTGCATCTGGCAAATATTATGCCCCTCTCTGAGCACACACAAGGCAAATAGTCTGCTGCTGTGGACACTCTGAAGCAGCCCCATATCCCACACCTGGTATTAAAACAAAAACATGTTTACATAACAGAACTGAGTTTTTAAAGAAAACAAAACTTTCACTGAGCCTGTAGATAAAGATATCAGGATCAGCCACTTCTCCTGCACACCGCACACCCTAAATGTCCCACTCTGCACCATTTCCTCAAGAGCCACCACCATCTGCAGCTCCAAAGACCAGCATGGATCAGGGAGCAGAAGGTGAGAGTCACCCCCCAACTATGGCCCAACACAGCCTTCCAGCAACAGTGGCAAGGTCTACCCAGGACCCTCTGTGTTCAACCGCCCCTGTGTGTCCCATAAGGCAATTCCCAGGCCTGCACCACTTCCTGGACTCACCCAGATCTGAGGCCCCAGAAGACATGCACAGATCAGGGAACAGAAGGAAAACCAGAGTACTGTGGCCATCTGGGACATTGAGCTCTACCTACAACACCAGAGAACTATTACCATCACAGATCACCAGACCTGCTAATGACAGAGTCAACCACAGGGCTGGAGGTCAGCACAGAACACCAGTAACAAAACCCAGGGCGATGTGACACCACCCAATCCCAGCTATCCTACCACAGCAAACACTGAGGATACAATCACACTGAAAGCACAAGAAAATGATCTTAAATCTGAGGTTATAAAAATGATAGAGGCCATAAAAGAAGAAAATAAATTTCTCTAAGAACTGCAGGAAAATACAACCAAACAGGTGAAGGAACTGAATAAATCCCATAAAGAAATACAGAAAAATACAAGCAAACAGGTAATGGAATTGAATAAATCCCTTAAAGAAATACAGGAAAATACCAACAAATGGGATAAAGAAATGAATAAAACTGTCCAGGACTTAAAAGTTAAAATAGAACCAATAAAGAAAACATAAAAAGGAAGCTGTAGTAGCTATTCTCATATCTAATAAAATAGACTTTGAACCAAAATTGAGCAAAAGAGATGAGGAAGGGCAGTGTACCCACCAAAGGTAAAATCATCCAAGATGATGTCTCTTTTGTGAACATATATGCCCCAAATGCAAGGGCATGCACATTTGTAAGAGAAACATTACTAAAGCTTAAAACACCCATCGCACCCTACATGTTAAGAGTAGCAGACTTCAACACACCTGTTTCACCAATGGACAGATCATTGAGATGGAAACTAAACAGTCAAATAATGAAACTAACTGAAGCTATGTGTCAGTTGGACCTAACAGATATATACAGAACATTCCACCCAAACACAAAAAAAATATACCTTCTTCTCAGCACCTCATGGAACCTTCTCCAAAATCAACCACATACTCAGACACAAAGCAAGCCTCAGCAAATACAAGAAAATTGAAATAATACAGATTAAAGCTAGACTTCAACAACAACAGAAACCATACAATGCCTACAAATTCATGGAAACTGAACAACTCTCTATTTAATGACCACTGGGTCAGGGAGGAAATAAAGAAAAATAATTAAAGCCCTTTTAGAATTTAATGGCAATGAAGGCAGAACATACCAAAACTTATGGTGTAAAATGAAAGTAGTGCTAAGAGGAAAGGTCATAGTGTTAAGTACCTTCACAAAGAAAGCGGAGAGAGCTCATACTAGCAAGTTAACAGCTCACCTGAAAGTTCTTGAAAAATTGAAACAAACATACCCAAGAGGAGTTGAGAGCAGGAAGTAATCAATTTCAGGGCTGAAAGCAATAACCTACAAACAAAGAGAACAATACAGAAAATCAGCAAAACCAAAAGCTGTTTTTTGTTTCTTTGTTTGTTTTTTAGAAAATCAACACGATAGACAAATCCTTAGCCAAACAAGCAAAAAGGAAGAGGAAGAGTATCCAAATTAATAGAATCAGAAATGAGAAGGAGGCTATAACAACAAGCACAGAGGAAATTAAAAGAATCATTAGATCTTTCTTCAAAAACTGGTACGCCACAAAATTGGAAAATCTACATGAAATTGATTCTTTTTTTTGGGGGGGGGAATCCCACTTACCAACGTTAAATCTCGATCAGGCTAACAATTTGGATAGACCTATAATCCCTAAGGAAATAGAAGCATTCATCAAAACCTCCCAATCAAAAAGAGCCCTGAGCCTGATGGTTTCACAACAGAATTCTACCAGACTTTCAAAGAAGAACTAATACCAATACTCCTCAAACGATTCCACAAAATAGAAACAGAGGGAGCATTGCAAACTCATTCCATGAGGCCACAGTCACACTGATACCAACACCACACAAAGACTCAACATAGAAAGATAATTTCAGACCAATATCATTTATGAACATTGATGCAAAAATACTTAATAAAATACTTGTAAATCGAATCCAGGAACACATCAAAAATATCATCCACTATGATCAAGTAGGGTTCATTCCAGAAATGCAGGGATGGTTCAACATATGAAAATCCATCAACATAATCCACCATATAAACAAAATGAAAGAAAGAACCCCCACGATGTGGTTATCTCATTAGATGCTAAAAAGGCCTTTGGCAAGATCCAACACCTCTTCATGATTTAAGTCTTAGAGAGATCAGGGTTGCAAGGCACATACCTAAACCCAATAAAAAGGCAATATACAACAAGCCAATAGCCAACATCAAGTTAAGTGGAGAGAAACTTAAAGCATTCCCACTAAAATCAAAGACAAGAAAAGGCTGCCCATCTCACCATATCTCTTCAATGTAGTACTTGATGTTCTAGCTAGAGCAAAAAGTAGTAAAGGAAATCAAAGGGATACAAATTGGAAGAGAAGCCAATGTGTACAGATGATGTGACAGTATATATAAGTGACCCCAAAGATGCTACTGGGGAACCCTTATGGCAAAGTGTCTGGATTTCAAATTTAACTCAAAAAAAGTCAGTAGTCTTTTTTTACACAAGTGACAAAAGGGTGGAGAAAAAAATTAGGGAAACAACACACTTCACAATATTCACAAATAATATAAAATATCTTGGTGTAATTCTAACCATGCAAGTGAAAGACCTGTATGACAAGAACATCAAGTCTTTGAAGAAAGAAATTGAAGAACATATTCGAAGATGGAAAGATCTTCTATGCCCGTGGATCAATAGGATCAATAAGTAAAAGTGGCCATCCTGTCAGAAGTCATCTCTACATTCAAAGCAGTTCCCATCAAACTTCCAACAAAATTCTTTGCAGACCAGGAAAGACCAACCTTTAACTCCATATGGAAAAATAAAAGACCATAGGTTGCCAAAATATTCTGTACAATGAAAGAACTTCTGGCAGTATTAACATCCTATATTTTGAGCTATACCTCAGAGTAAATGTAATAAAAATGGCATGGCATTGGCATAGAAACAGACAGGTTGATCAATGGCACCAAACTAAAGACCCAGAAAGAAAACACACACTCCTATGGGCACTTGATTTTCCACAAAGAATCTAAAACCATACAATGGAAGAAAGAAAGCATCTTCAGCAAATGGTGTTTGTCTATCTGGATGTCTGCATGTAGAAAGCAAGCCATAGACCCATATTTAGCAGCCTGCACAAAACTCAAGTCCAAGTGGATGAAAGACCTTGACATAAAACCAGAGATTCTGAACCTATTAGAAAACAAAGGTGAATAAAGTCTGGAGCTCATTGGCATAGAAGACAACTTCCTGAACAGAAAGCCAACAGCACAGGGTTTTTAGGTCAACAATTAATGAATGGGATCTCATGAAACTGAGAAGCTACTATAAGGCAAAAGACACTGTCAATAGAACAAAATGACAGCCTGAGGATTGGGAAAAGATCTTCACCAACCCTACATCAGACAGAGGGCTAATATCTAAAATATACAAAGAACTTAAGAATTAAGCACCAGAAAAATCAAATAAGCCAATTTAAAAATGGGTTACAGAGCTAAACTGAGAATTCACAACAGAAGAATCTTGAATGCCTAGGAAGCATTTAAAGAAATGCTCAATGATCTTAGCCATCAGAGAAATGCAAATCATAACAACTCCAAAATTCAATATTATACTAGTCAGAATGGGTAAGATCAAACCTCAAATGACAGCACATGCTGGAGAGGATGTGGAGAAAGAGGAACACTGCTCCATTGCTAGAGGCAGTGAAAATATGTACTATCTCTCTGGAAATCAATGTGGTGCTGTCTTAGATAATTGGAAACAGTTTTACCTCAAGAGGCAGCTAGCTATACCACTCTTGGCCATATACCAAAAAGATGCTCTGCCATACAAGGACACTTGTTTAACTATGTTTGTAGCTACTACATTTATTTGCAATAGTCAGAAACTTGAAGCAACCTAGATGTCTCTCAACCAATGAATGGATATAGAAATTGTGATACAGTTACAAAATGGAATACCACCCAACCACTAAAAACAAAGAAATGTGCAGGCAAATGGATGGAAGTAGAAAAGATCATCCTGAGTGAGTTAACCCAGACCCAGAAAGATGCACATGATATGTACTCACTTACAAGCAGATGTTAGACCTATAGTAGAGTATATCTGTATTGCAATCCACAGACCCAAGGAAGCTAAGTAACAAGGATGGCCCAAGGGAGAGTGCCAGAATGTATCTCAGAAGGCAAAAGAGCATAGAGAGCAGAAGTGTTTGAAGAGAGGGAACTGGGCAGGAGATGGAATGGGGAGGGAAACAAGGGTGAGGATCAGATGTGGGAAGTCAGAGGGCTTGGAACAAGAGGGGACACTGAGAAGGAGGAATCTCTTTGTCAAGTGGGAGGCCTGCAACATGGTAGACTCCTGGGAGGATATGGGTGTGACTCTAGCTGGGACTCCTAACAGGGGGCAGGACATGAAGGCTGAAGTGACCACCCCCTAGTCAGGCAGGACTAGTAGAAGGAGGAGCAAAACAACCCACCTATAAAACCTTTGATCCACTAGTAGGCCCTGGAAGCAGTGGGCTAAATCACTATCCTTCATCACAAATGAAAGATTCACCTATTTTATGCGTGCAATGAGGTTTTCATTATCCCATATCTGTAAGTGCAGATGGATTAAATTTTCAGGAAATCTATTTAGTGCTGTGGGGAAAATAAATGTACTAAAATGGCATGTGTCAGTGAGGAGGCTTAGGCCACACTTCATACACAGTCTAAAGGAGCCTTCTGAACTGTCACTGCACATAGTGTCTAAGTGATTAGTAAAGAGAAGGCCATGCTCTACCAGCCACTTCTTACATAAGATTCCATGCACTCTGCCCAACAGTTTGCCATAAGTCTCAGCGTCTGCTTTGATAGTCTGCAGGGGAGAGCCTTTCAGAGGCCCTCTGTGGCAGGTTCCTAGGTTGTTTCCTGTTTTCTTCTTCTTCGGATGTCCACCCTCTTTGCCTTTCTGGATGGGGATTGAGTGTTTTAGTCAGGGTCCTCTCTCTTGATTAGTTTCTTTAGATGTACAGATTTTAGCGGTTTTATCCTATGTTATATGTCTATATGAGTGAGTATATACCGTGTGTGTTTTTCTGCTTCTGGGACAGCTCACTCTTTGTCAAAATTCAGGTGTCCATAAGTGTGCCGGTTTATTTCTGGGTCTTCTGTTCAATTCCATTGATCCACCATTCTGTTTCTATGCCAGTACCTTGCAGTATTTGTAACTGTTGCTCTATAGTACAGCTTGAGATCAGGGATGGAAATACCTCCAGAAAGTCTTTTATTGTAGAGGATTGTTTTAGCAATTCTGGGTTTCTTGTTATTCCATATGAAGTTGAGAATTTTTCTTTTCAGGTCTTTAAAAATTGTGTTGGCAATTTGATGGCAATTGCATTGAATCTGTAGATTGCTTCTGGTAGGGTGGCCATTTTTACTATGTTAATCCTGCCAAGCCATGAGCATGGGAGATCTTTCCATCTTCTCATATCTTCTTCTAATTCTTTCTTCAGAGACTTGAAATTTTTTTCATACAAGTCTTTGACTTGCTTGGTTAGGGTTACACCAAGGTACTTTATGTCATTTGTGGCTATTGTGAAGAGTGTTGTTTCCTTAATTTCTTACTCAGCCCTTTTGTCTTTTGTATATAGGAGGACTACTGATTTTTTTTTAGTTAATTTTATATCTGGCCACTTTGCTGAAGGTGTTTATCAGCTGTAGGAGTTCCCTGGTAGAGTTTTTGGGATCACTCACATGTATTATCATATCATCTGCAAATAGTGATTCTTTGAATTCTTCCTTTCCAATTTGTATCCCCTTGATCTCCTTCAACTATGTTATTGCTGTAGCAAGGAATTCCAGAACTATGTTGAAGAGAAATGGAGAGAGTGGGCAGCCTTGTCTTGTCCCTGATTTCAGTGGGATTGCTTTAAGTTTCTCTCCATTCAGTTTGATATTGGCTATATAGGCTTGCTGTATATCACCTTTACTATGTTTAGATATGTGTCTTGTATCCCTAATCTCTCCAATAATTTAAACATGAATGGATGTTGGATTTTGTCAAATGCTTTTTCAGCATCTAGGGAGATTATCATGTGTTTTTTTTTTCTTTCAGTTTGTTAATATGGTGGATTACATTGATGGATTTCCGTATATTGAACCACCCCTGCATACCTGGGATGAGCCTACTTGGTCATGTTGGATGATATCTTTGATGTGTTCTTGTATTCAGTTTGCAAGTATTTTGTTCAGTATTTTTGCATCAATGTTCATAAGGGAAATTGGCCTGAAATTCTCTTTCTTTGTTGTGTCTTTGTGAGGTTTAGTTACCAAGGTAACTGTGGCTTCATAGAATGAGTTTGGTAATGTTCCTTCTGTTTCGATTTTGTGGAATAGGTTGAAGAGAATTGGAGTTAGCTCTTTTTTGTATGTCTGGTAGAATTCTGCGCTGAAACCATCAGGTCCTGGGCTTTTTTTAGATGGGAGACTTTCGATGACTGCTTCTATTTCCTTGGGAAATATAGGACTTTTACCTGGTCCTGATTCAGCTTTGGTAAGCTTTTGAATCCATCAAGAAACTTCTCCATTTCATTTAGATTTTCAAATTTTCTTGCGTATAGACTATTGAAGTAAGTCCTAATGATTGTTTGGATTTCCTCAGTGTCTGTAGTTATGTCCCCTTTTCATTTCTTATTTTGTTGTTTTGGATGGTATCTCTCTGCCTTTTAGTTAGCTTGACTAAGGGTTTGTCTGTCTTGTTGATTTTCTCAAAGAACCAGTTCTTGATTTCGTTGATTCTTTGAATTGTTTTATTTGTTTCTAATTGATTGATTTCAGCCCTGGGTTTGATTATTTCCAGCCATCTACTCCTTTTTCATGTGTCTGTTTCTTGTTTTTCTAGGGTTTTTAAGACAGCCATTAATTTGCTTGAATGTGCTGTCTCAAATTTCTTCTTGAAGGCACTTAGTGCTATGAACTTTCCTCTTAGCACTGCTTTCATTGTGTCCCACAAGTTTGGGTATGTTGTGTTTCCATTTTCATTGAGTTCTAGGAATTCTTTAATTTCTTTCTTTATTTTTTCCCTGACCCAGCTCTCAGTTAGTAGCAAGTTGTTCAGTTTCCATGTGTGTGTAGGCTTTTTGCTATTTCTGTTGTTGTTGAGGTCCAGCTTTATTCCATGGTGATCAGAGAGGATACATAGGATTATTTCAATCTTCTTGTATCTGTTTAGGCTTGCTTTGTGAGCAACTATATGGTCTGTTTTGGAGAAGGGTTCATGAAGTGCTGGAAGAAGGTAAATTCTTTTGTGTTTGAGTGTATGGTTCTGTACTCTCTGTTTTGTCCATTTGATTCATGACCTCTGTTAGAGACATTGTTTCTTTGTTTAATTTCTGTTTTGTTGACCTGTCCTTTGTTGAGAGTGGGGTGTTGAAGTCCCCTACTATTAATGTGTGGGGATCTATATGTGGTTTCAGTTTTATCAATGTTTCTTTTACAAATGTGGGTGCCCTTGTATTTGGGACATAGATGTTCAGGATTGTGATGTCTTTTGGTGGAATTTTCACTTTATGAGTATGAAGTGTCCTCTCCCATCTCTTTTTATTAATTTTGGTTTAAAGTCTATTTTATCAGATATTAGAATGGCTACTCTTGCTTGCTTCTTGGTTCCATTTGCTTGGAAAACCATTTTCCAACCCTTTACCCTCATGTAATATCTATCTTTGTGCCTTAAGTGTGTTTCTTGAATACAACAGATTGCTGGGTTTTGTTTATGTATCCATTCTGTTAGTCTGTGTCTTTTCATAGGGTAATTGAGTCTATTGATATTGAGAGAGATTAATAACCGTTGCCTGTTAGATCCTTTGATTTTGATGTTGGCTGTGATCATAATGTATTGTGATTGGTTGCTTTTTGTTTTACTGCAGTGAGGTTAATTTTTTCCTGTGTTTTCTTGAAAGTAGCTAGTTTTCTTGGGTTGTATTTTCCCTTCTCCTGTGTTCTGTAACACTGGATTTGTGTGTAGGTATTATTGTTGATATTTGTTTTTGTCATTGAATATCTTGTTTTCTCTGTCCATGAGGACTGAGAGTTTTGCTGTGTATAGTAGCCCGGGCTGACATCTGTGTTCACTTAGGGTCTGCCTGATATCTGTCCAGGCCCTTCTGGCTTTCATAGTCTCTGTTGAAAACTCAGGTGTGATTCTAATGGGTTTGCCATTGTATGTTACTTGTCTTTTATTCCTTGTAATATTTTTTCTTTTTTCTGTATACTTACTGTTTTGTTAATTATGTGGTGGGAGGATTTTCTTTTCTGGTCTAATTTATTGGGTGTTCTGTAGGCCTCTTGTGTTCTTATTGGCCTCTCCTTTAAGTTGAAGAAATTTTCTTCAATGACTTTGTTGAAAATACTTTCTGGGCCTTGGAACAGGGAATCTTCTATTTCCTGTATTCCTATTATTCTTAGGTTTTGTTTTTTTGTTGTCTTGGATTTCCTGGATGGTCTGTGTCAGGAATTTTTTGGATTTAACATTTTTTTGATGAAAACATTGATTTCTTCCATTGTATTTTCCACACCTGAGATTCTTTCTTCCATCTCTTGTAGTCTGTTGGTTATGCTTACCTCTGTAGTTCCTGTTTTCTTCCCTAAATTCTTCCTCTCCATTATTTCCTCCATTTGTGTTTCCTTAAGTTTTCCAATTCTATCTTCAGATCTTGAGTTGTTTTATTTCCTCCACCTGTCTGATTGTATTTTCCTGTTTTTCTTTTAGTTCCTTTGACTCTGTTTCTTTTATATCTTTCAGTGATTTAATTATTTCTTCTCTGAAGGCCACAGACTGTTTGGCTGCATCTTCCCGTATTTCTTCACAGATGGCCATAATCTGCTTGTCTTTAACTTCCTCCATTTCTTTATGGATAGCCATGATCTGTTTGATTTTATCTTCCTCTAATTCTTTACATATTTTATTTGTTTCCTCTATTATCCTCTTTATCATCATAGATGTAATGTCATCTTCTTGATTTTCTATTATGATGGCGTGTCCAGGGCAGGTCGCCCCTGGATGGCTTGTTTCTGGAGATGCCATATTGCTCTGTCTTTTGTTGGTTGAGCTTTTACGTTGTCCTCTACCCATTGGGCTGTTTTAGGTGTTGGCTGTTAGTTTCTGGTACTTCCTGGTGTCCTGCGGTAGGGAGAATCCCCTTGGCCGGAAGATGATTTTTCCTGAAGGAGGCCTCTTCTGCTTTTTGGGTATGGTCACTGTATGATCAGTGTTTCTCAGGTATTGCCACTGCTCACCTCAGACGTATAGACCTGAGTAGTAGCTATGGTCTTCGTTAGTCATGGGGGCTCTCCTCTTACCTGAAGAAGTCCTCAAGACACCTGCCCTGCTGCTGGGTTTCTCATTCTGAATTTAGTGAGCTGCTGCCGTTGTTACAGTTTTCCAGGCACAGCCCTCTTGAAGAACCTGCTGATTCCTTAGCTGTAGGGTTTTCTCCCAACAGAGAAACTCAGTCTGGTACCTTGGGGCACACAATTCTGTCTGGGAAGGTGGGAGGAGCACCCAGCAAGTCTCTTGCCAGAGGCTGAGTGCTCTGCTCTGGGCTGGGAGATTGTGTGCCCAAGTTTGAGATGTTGGCTGGGGGTGCCCCTCTTCTCCAAAGGATGTGCACCCTAGTCTGCAATGGTGGCTGGGGGCGCTGCTCTGGTCTGGAGGCTGTGCACTCTTCTCTAGGCTGGCAACTGAGGGCACCTCTGTGGTCTGGCGGCTGGGTGACTCACTCTGGGCCAGAAGCTGTGTCCCTGTTGGGATGGAGGCTGTGTTCCCAGATCTGGAATGGCGTCTGCAGGTGCCGCTCTGGTCTGGAAGCTCTGTGTTTTGATCTGGGCTGGCAGTGTGTGTCCCCTTCTGGGCCAGAGGCTGTGCACGCCTCTCTGGGCTGGCAACTAAGGGCTCTGCTCTGGGTTGGAGGCTCGGCACCTCACTCTGTGCTAGAGGCTGTGCCTCCCCTCCCCCACCGGTCTGAGATGGTGGCCGGGGTGGCCGATCTGGGCCCAAGGCTGTGCACGCCGATCTGGGTTGGCAGCTGTGCACCCAGCTTTGGGCCAGAGACTGTGTGTCCCAGTCCTGTGGCTGGGGGCGCCATGGGAGGCTGCGTGCGTTAATCTCCAGCAGTGGGTGCACCAGCTGGTCCGCAGGACATTTACCAGGTATTGACTGAGTGACCTGAGGTCAGTCCCAATTAATTTCCACACTGTAGGCTTTCCTCTCACCTGGCAATTACAAACGCTGGTGTTTTAGGTCCCTGAGTTCAGTCTCCTGGTCGCTGTCCTGCTCCTCAGACACAGTGTCCTCCCAGCGCCGCCATCTTGTCTATCCAGGAATTTTTAAACGCTAACTTAAATGCCACTTGATAGGCTCCTAAAGTCATGGACACTCACACAGTATAAATTTATAACAAATATTAATTTTTATGCATATCTCACTTAATATTTTTAAGTATTTGACACAGAAAAATATAAAGATTACTAGTATTTTTTATAATTAACTTTGGGAAATACGTGAGTAACACCTTAAATTTCAGATATTAGAGCAGCTGTCTTTTTTTAAATTGTTAGTTATATTATCAACACATTCTTCAGCTGTTAGTCCTGTGTCATTAGGCACAATACGGTCCTCTTCATGGTATTTCTGAAATGGATTGCCTGTGGAATCTTCCAGGCTGTGCTGAGACAACCCAAAAAGAGCCATACAGTTGATCACAACTACAGAAGACACTCCACATCGTTCCTCATAATTACAGAACACTGCTTGGTTCCTGAGGGGGTTAGCATTCCTCCAGCACAGCAGTGCGGACAGTTTTCTTAGCAGGTGGTCAGTGATAAGCTCTGTATGTATGATGACATCTATCAAACATATTTGCATAAGGTAAACTGTTACTTAGTTTCTGCCTCTTTTCTCCAATGTAATCTACTTACATTTTTAAATTTATAACTTGGGACAGTGTGATCTTCATCTGAGATTTCTATATTGGTTTGATTTTTAAAAATATTATATGAAAATATTTTCAGTCATAAATTCTGTGGCCATTTTTTCATAAGTATTTGCATTATCCACAAAACATCCTTGCTGTAGCTTAGATGGGAAGGACAGTAGTAAAACACTGTTCCCACACACATACTAACATGAACTTCAGTTTCAAGTTCACTACAGGTAGACTAGCTTCTCATGCAATTAAAAGACAAGAATATGCATTAAGTTCACAGTATAATATATAACTTTTAATCCAAACAATTGTACAGAAAAACTGTTTATTTGCATTTTTGATTATCCATTCAAAATGAGATGAATTTATAAAAACCTCATTAACTTCTCCTTTGTTGCCAAATCAGACAGAGTCTGTAAACATTGTTCATATTGGCTAAAGAACGGCATACTTGGGAGGAGAGAGAAATGAAACAAAGAAACTCATCTCCCAGAGTATACAAGAAAGAGGTTTTGATAGTGTGTGGGTATATTATCTTTCCATGTTCATCACTAGCACAAGTGCTTAGGAAGCATCAGAAATCTGACTGGCAGTAGTGATGAAAACAGCAAATTTGCATCTCCGAAGAAGGCTCACATCTGATCAGAGTCAATGCATTCCAGATTTGGAATTATGTTTTGACTCTCTTTGGTGTGTTTATTATATCAGAGGGCACCTTCTTAAGAAAGCAAAAACAAAACAAAAATGAACTACACAAAACCTATCTCTGTTTTTAAGTAGAAGCCACATTAATTCTTTGCAGAAACAATGAAAAAAGAAGAAATAAAAGAAAATAAATCCAGGTGTGTGTGTGATTATTTCCTTACTTTTAAGGTAGAAATTGTTACAGCTTTAATGGTTGGTTTCATGGCTCCTCTCCTTTAACAATTAGCAAGGTTCTCAGCATCCTGAGCCAGTGAGGAGCTGCTTGAGAGCATCCTCTAGAAATCACTCACCTGGCAGTACATTAAAATATATAATTTCCTCAGTTCCTAAATGCCTTTTTAGCACAGAACAATACAAAAATCAAAGACAAAAAGAGGGCCTATGTGACATATAATACATATACATATACATATACATATATATGTATATATATATATAATATTATCATAAGAAATAAAAATCAAAAGTGATTTCTATTCCCTCAAATCACTCTCCAGGTCCAACTTCTCTAGTGCTGTGTCACTGAGACTTGGTTCCCGAGTTCATTGCTCTCATAATAAAACTCTCTTGCTTTTCCATTGAGTCGTCTCCTAGTGGTCTCTGAGGGTCTCGTGATCCTGGCATAACAGTATTATGGACTCTGTAATGTAAGAGTTGCCTTTGTGTATGACTTAAGTTTACCCCTCATGAGAGGATTGCCATACAGCATCCTGGGCTTTTGGAGATGAGTCGTGCAATGTCTATTCTGGTTCATTTTTAGATCTGGTTAGAGATAATGACAGCTCATGTGATGACAAACTCATGTAATGATAGGCACATATGTGTCTGGAGGCTGGTTGACACCTAACACACCAAGTCAAAGTCAGATGTCCACAAGCAGTTCATTGTAGGATTAAATGGTTGCGTCTGAAATACAAACTTTGCAGAAAAAGAAGTGTGAACAAATTCTATAGGCTGTAAACAGACCCTGATGTTATCCATCATTGTAATATCAGTTTCTTTCTCTCAGCTCACAACCTGGGATATGTTCTCACATATACCTACATGAAGAAAGAGGAAAAGGTTTTATAGAGGAATTTTAATCCAGCGACATGACTACTTTGACTAGGGATCACATCTAAAGACCTATATCAGTGTGGTCTGCCTGGAATACAGACACACCCTTAGTATACACCTTACTCCTTCTGGCTGGAATACACAGCTTTAACCCCTCTGGCTGAAATTTAGTACACACCTTTAATCCAAAACAATGCCATCTAATTGAAAGAGACCAAGCTAGGAATTAAAAAGTTGACAGAATAAGTCAGAGATAGAATACACCCAATTCTCAAGAACAAACAGCCTACCACAGAGGGCCTCTGAAAGACTCTACCCAGAAGTGTATCAAAGCAGATATTGAGACTCATAACCAAACTTAGGGCAAAGTGCAGGGAATCCTATGAAAGAAGGGGGAGATAGTAAGATCTGTAGAGGACAGGAACTCCACAAGGAGAGCAACAGAACCAAAATATCTGGACACAGAGGTCTTTTCTGAGACAGATACTCCAACCAAGGACCATGCATAGAGATAATCTAGAACCCCTGTTCAGATGTAGCCCATGGCAGTTCAGTATCCAAGTGGGTTTGCTAGTAAGGGGAACAGGGATTGTTTCTGACATGAACTCAGTTCCAGGCTCTTTGACCACCCCTCCCCCGTGGGGGAAGCAGCCTTTCCAGGCTACAGATGAGGACAATGGAGCCAGTCCTGATGAGACTTGATAAGCTAGGGTCAGATGGAAAGGGAGGAGGCCCTCCCCTATGAGTGGACTTGGAGAGGGGCATATGGGGAGTGGAGGGAGGGACTGGGAGGAGATGAGGGAGGGGTCTACAGCTGGGATACAAAGTGAATAAACTGTAATTAATATAAAATAATAAAAATTTAATTGAAAAATAAAAATAAATTTAATTAAAAAAAAGAACAAACAAGATAGAGAAATTACTTAAGTGCAGCAGAGAGAGAGAGCAGGGAGATTTTGGAAATAGTACAGTACAATTCAGGAGTGCAGTACCAGTGTAGTTCAGCTGAGTACAGTTAAGATTGAGCGATTCAGTTCATGGAGTTCAGAGGCAGTTTTTCCAAGCAGAGCAATTCAGTCAAGAGTACAAGAGAAACTAGGTAGAATCAGTCAGCTTGGAGAGGAGTGTGAGCTGGAACAGCTGAGTTGAACCAGCCAGCCAGAGTCTGGGGTTAACTTATTCAGCAGTGAGTCTCAGAGGCTGAAAACATTCTAGGCCTAGGTTAGCAGATGGAAGCTGGAATCTGAAGCCTTCGTGGTCTGGGCTTACAGAAGATTAGATTGTATGGAGGCTAGAAGCTTCCAGGCCTAGGCCTAGGGAGAGTTAGATAGAAATGCTCTGGCCTCAGCCCAGCTGTGTAGTCATAAAGCTTGGGCACGACTCTCATCTCATTCCCTCCTCTAAGGAAATTAAAACAAAACAAAAAAAAAACAAAAACAAAAAAAAAAAACACTTACTAGGCCTGAGTATGGCTTAAACTTACTTGTTTTGGCATGGACTACAAATTGACAGCAGCAGTATCTGATTGACATCCACCTTTCAGATAGCCACCTCACTGAAAAACAGTAGGAGGAAAGAGAGTCACAATGGGTAGAGCTCCAATTATTCATTTTGTGTGGAAAGAGAAGTATCCCAAGATAAAAATATACAGATTCCTGAGCAGTGGCCAGTGTCCTGAGCCTGACGATACATCTAAAGAAAAAGACTATGTAATTGGAGACAAACATTTCTGAAATGGAGGCATAGGGGCACATGCAAGAGTGGTTTTGTTAATGACAAGCAGAAAGCATCAACAATTAAAGAGGCACTGAATATTCAATAGATAATAGTAGCACATTTACATTAGCTATTTTTGTTACCATTCTTTACCTTTGTTCTAGTTCTCATGCATCCCGTTAGAGACTTCCATTTATTTCCTACTCCATTTCTGAAATTTCTGACCACTTTGCCCTTAGGAGACTTGTTGTTTAACCTTTGCATAAATTTTAAGAGCTGATTTAGATGCACAGTAAGTGTCTGTGGTGGTTTGAATGAGAATGGTATCTGTACTCTTATATGTTTGAATGCTTGGTCTCCAGTTACTGGGAGGATTTTGGAAGAATTAGAAGGCATAGTCTTATTGGAGTGCTATGTCACTGAGGTTGCCTTTGAGGTTTCAAAGGCCCATAGTAGTCTCCCCTCCTCTTTGTCTGCAACATTTGGATCAAATGTTAGCTCCCGCCTACTGCTCCAGAGCCATGCTGACCTGCTGGCCACCAAGCTCCTGGCCATGACTTTCATGGACACCTGAAACTGAAAAAAAAATTAAATAATGCTTCCTTTATAAGTTGCCTTGGTCTCCTCACAGCAATAGAACAGTAACTAAAACAGTTGCCAAAGCAAAAGAAACATTGTCTCTCAGTTCTGGAAGCCAGAAGTCCAACTCAAGGTACTGGAAGAGTTGATTTCTTCTGAAGGTGCTGAGAAAAAGCCTGTTCTAATGTTTTTTTCTCACAGTGTGGTGCTTTTCTGGTAATATTTGGTATTCTTTGGCTTATAGACCTATCTTCACCTTCATCTTCATGCAAAGATACAAGTCACTCAAATACAGTATTCATATCTCACTACAGATTTAGCGATTGTATTTTCCAAAAAGGACATGTTCTGAAGTACTAGGGGTGATTACTCCATCAGATAAATTTGGAGGGATGCAACTTAATTGATAATAATATTAAACAATAGAAATAATTTATGTTCATCTATGTATTCTCTCCCACAATTTTTTTTGAGATCTTGTTATGTAGTACAGATTGGCTTCAAACGCACTATGTAGCCCAGGTTGGCCTCAAATTCTTGATGCTCCTGCCTCAGGGTCCTGAGTCTAGAATTACAGATATATGTCACAATTCCCAGTAAAAGAAAAAAAAATGTTAAGTCTAAATAAAAAATTTCACTGATGTAAGGATGGTGATTCAGTAAGATTTAACATCTATAAAATCAACAAGGTTTCTTGGTCAGGCAAGGTGGTGCCTGCCTTTCATCCCAGTACGTGGGAGGTAGAGGCAGGTAGAGTTCTGTGAGTTGGAAGCCAATCTGCTTTATATAAAAAGTCTCAGCTCAGCCAAGGCTATATAGTGAAATCCTATCTGAAAAAAAAAAAATCTCATGTCTATGAGTACTAAAAACAGTGACTCAATGCCCCCCATGTGAGTAAACTATCTTGGATGTGCCCCTCAGTAAAGCCTTTGGGTCATTAGAGCAACAGCTCAAATTACTGAAATCTCTTGAGAGATCCCAAGAGAGATGTGCCCAGCCATCTTTCCACCTGATTTCTCATGACAGAATTGTGAACAAAATAAAATGGTTGTTTCATGCCAACACGTTTTGGGTATTTAGTCATGCAACAATAATAATTTATTGAAAAGAAATAGGAGAAAAATAACGCAATCCTGTATAATAACAGAAAGCAGCAATGAATAGTGAACACAAAGAACACGGTATTTCGGATTTGCACAGACTGTGGCTTTAATTCTTCACTGTGTGACCTTGCCCAAATTGCCCAACCTCTTGGTATCAGGTTCCTCATCCTTAAAGTGACTTGGGAGGATTAGCAATAAAACCTGAAAGACTTAAAGCTGGCATCTGGTACAGCGCAAGTTTGCAGAAAAATTTACCCCAGGCAGTGGGGCTGGCGCCCGGCCCCCTTCTCTGTCCCTTGCTTGGTGTGACCTGCATGCTGGAGCTGCCAGTCTCCAGGCACGTTGTGGGAAGCGCCCAGAGCAGCAGAGCAGCTGACAGGCTCACACTCAGATTTCCTCACCATAGGAAATGAAATTCCAGTGGGTTTCAAAAGGAAATGTGGACTGAAAGCTCTGTGCTTTTTGGCCAGCTGCCTGTGTCTCGGGGGCACAGATTCTAAGTAAGGTTGGGAGGGTGAGAGTGCGGGAGGGAAGAGGCTTGACTTGTGCACCCAAGGCAAGGAAGGCGCACAAACCATAGGGACTCTCCTTTCTAGACCATGGGACACCCTTACCCTGCATCCTGCACTTCTTCAGTGCCCATTCTTGTTCTGAGTAGAGCTCTGGGGAGCTGAAGATCTTTCCCCTGGGGTTCAAATCCAGTTTCTTTCTTTTTCACCCACGAAGAAAGGGCTTTGTGTCCGTCCACCCTCTCTTTCATCTTTCTTTTTGGCCCGTGGAACTCTCAGTAGGTGATTTCCTAAACTATTTACTTGTTACTTGTTTGGTCAAACTAGTATGAGCCCCAAACTGGCAATGCAGCAGGTCAACTTTCTGAGTGAAGTCCATGTTCTCTTGTCACGTAGTGGTTCTCAGTACACAAGATAATGCCTGCAGTATAAATCATCGAGCAGAGTGACCAATAGATAATGCTGAATAACTCGGTTATCACATTTTTGTTTATATCTGGGACAGATCATCAAATGCAGCCAGTCTTGTGTAAATACATCTCACAAGGAGGATGATGGATCTGTTACTCAGAGTGCCTGACACATACACTGGCCATAGTTAGTTATTCCAACCACTCATGAAGAAACTAGCTGAGGGGGTACTGTTATCAAATCAGTAACAGAGATTTCACAAAGAAGCTCGAGTAGCCCAGGTTTGAGGATAACCCTCCCCATCAGACACATTTGCCTAAGCACTTGCAGGTGCTTTTCCAGATGCTCTTTGTGTCTTCCTATTTCAGCTGATCATCTGGCACACAGCAGAGGTAAGGTATACACTGGAGGGATATTTACACTCATGTTTTGTATTTTAGTTTTCATATGTTGACTGAGCCTGGTTGAGGGTAAGAATGGAATCAACTGTTCTGGGCATTTGCCTCTGTGCCTGAAACTGTTGGGCACATAAAAGCTGCATTGTCTCAAGTCATTGTCATACTGTCCTATGAAAGGAGGTGCATTGGCCTCTTAAGTAGACTGAGAAACTGAGGCTAGAGCCAAAGCAATAGTTACGGATGATAGCATCAACCAAATCAAGACCCAACCTTTTAAGGAGGGAAGGCAAGATTACTCTTTAGGAGTTCAGAACAAGGTTGAGTTCTCTGTATACTGGGGCCAAAGACTTTTAAGGATGAAGAGAGCAGTGACCTATTCACTGTCTAAGAGGAACAAACCAGATGAATAGGCTGAATGAATATGTGATCCCCATTCTCTAGGATCACACAGGAGACAAGCAAAACAAACCACAGCTTGCATGGTAACCACATAAGGAACTGTGAGCAAACTGAATGTAGAGGTAGCTGAGTTTGGAGAGCTATTCAAAGAGATGACCTGCAAGACTGTGAGCTACTTAACAAAGTGGGTTTGGTGTATAACTGGCACTTCGCCTAGAGCAGGGTGTGTGCATGGTTTATAAAGCAGTGAACTTCCTGAAGTCAAGGAGGATGATGGATCTGTTACTCAGAGTGCCTGACACATACACTGGCCATAGTTAGTGCTGGCTGAGGGGGTACTGTTATCAAATCAGTAACAGAGATTTCACAAAGAAGCTTATTCTGCACAAGTTTTCTGTGATTTATACTCAAGACTTAATGCTCACAGCAGTGTGAGAAAGCATAGAGAGGTCAAACAATGTGCCCAAGATAGTAGAGAAGGACTCATTTGCCCATTTGCTGTATTCTAAAGTCTATGTGTATGCTTCTGCTCTCAAAGAGGAACCTGCTTGATCTCAGCCTATTCTACCATGAAGGATGGCCTTTCCTGGGGGTTGGAGGGTGAGGAAATGCTGACCTCTTCTCCTAGGCCTGGAATCTCTACTTAAGCATATTTGAAACAACTTGTCCCCTTTAAGAACACATGAAGAAGCCTCTTTCCTATCTGAAGCTTTTCCTGTCAACCACTTTTCTTTCTAGCCAAGGAACTCACCAAAGGCATTAAAAAAAAAAAAAAAAGAAAGAAGGAAAGAAAGAAAGAAAGCCAAGGAATCACATTTCAGATTTCAGTCTAAATGTTGAGGGAAAACAAAAAGCAGGACTTCAAGATAAGTCTAAATGGCCTAGCTCTCCTGGGGCTGTTCACGTGGTCAGTTCATAACTGCCCCTGATATCAAATATAGTGTGCTTGTCTTTGTTACAGAAAAGACCTCTTTAAGGAATCCAGGCAGTGGGTTATCATCTGGTGACAGGCACAGTGAGCCTTAGAGGAAAAGATAGAGAGACATGAAAAGAACCTTCAGTTACCCTAAAGTACAGGTCACCAACCCCTAGTGGCTTTGTCCCAAGTGCTGGGCAGTTTCCTTGGTCCAGCCTTCTTCTAGGACGTAAAGCCTTTGGAGCTGCAACAAACATGACTTTCCGTGGAGGGCTGGAGAGTTAGAGGGCTCAGTATTTGTAATCAAATGAGAGACTGAGAGCCAGTGAACTCCTGTGATGTGTCACGTTTTCAACCTGACATTTCTGCACTGATATATTTGTGTAATCGTGCCTCAGTCAAAGGCTGCATTTGAAGGCAACAATTAGGTTAAAATCTACCACCTAAGGGGCTGGATGCAGTAAACATGCTTTCCCTCCTGAGGAAAACCACTTATTTGTAGTTCTTTGCTAACCCAATTAAATGTTGAAGTGGTCACTCCAGAGCCTGCTTTTTATTTTCTAAGAAACAATCCACTAATCCTTATTCAGTAGTTTCTAAGAAAAGTCTTATTCCAACCACTCATGAAGAAACTAGCTTCTTTGAATCTAGACAGAACATTTATAAATCACATAGAGCTGTCTTGATAGAAATTCCAAGAGAGTGATTCCTTATTACCCTGGTTGTTTGTTGTTTTTTTTTTGGGGGGGGGGGATTTCACTGGGACAAATACCCATACATATTGGGAATTTACTATGGAGCCTCAATACCACTGGAAGACACCAAGCCACATCCCATCCAAGTAGCTTGGGCACTCCACCTACACTCAGGCTAGTTATAAAACAAAAACATGTCTGCTGCGTCATGTAGAAGAGAACATTAATCTAGCTCCAAGCTGATCAATTGGAAGTCCTAAGAGACTAAATAACTGCTATTCAATACCAAAATCAAAGTCCCTTCTTAGTCCATTGCATGACTACATTGCAGAGAATTGTTACCAGAGTGCTCTTGATGCATAGAAGTAAGTCCTATTCCATTTACCGTATTTTTAGCAAGTGTGAGATGAAACATTGGGAAATCCTACTTATTAGGCTTGATTCTATAATATACAGTTGGGCAGCCAAAACTGTCTGTGGGAGGCTAAAATTAATGCAAATGCACTATATTCCCCCACAGACCCATCTCATTGCACTATTCACTTTCACAGCATTAGCTTATATAGTGTGACAGGTTGTCATCTGAGCTGGGTACCCAAACAAGGTATTTAGACATATACAAGATGGTCCGTGCTTTTGAGGAGTTTACAGTTCACAGTCACATGAGATAAGAAACACCTTTCTTTATGGTGAGTGCCTTTTCTTGGCCTCTCTTAACTCCTTTCATTTCCATTATCATACACAAAATTCTGTATTATAAGGTTATAGTTTGTTTACTTTTCTCCTTCACTAAATTTTGAGGTCAGAGGCAGTGCCATGTTCTCCAATGTACTTATGAACTGTATAGGAAAACATTACCTGATCCATAAAAGTGACTTAATAATTATAGGATAGATATAGGAAACAATGAAAACACAATCAGTTAGGTTCTGTCCTTCACATAAATCAGGCATGATTCAAAATGTTAGCTTTCTTCTAAAGTTGGACAATCATTTATCTTCCTATTTAAATTATAATGTGCCTATTCTTAAGATGAAACATTTGCTAGGATGAAATGCAAGTGTAATTTAGAGGCAGATGAGGTTTTTTTTTATTTACAAATACTCAAACTATAATATTTTCTTATCACAGTGTATTAGACATTTGAACATTGTCAGCTGAAATCATTGAGAATTATGTGTACCACAAGACAAAACAAGACCCTCAAGCCAAGATTGTATAAATCAGGAGATGACTTCTTGTCAGTTTATCAACAAATTAGAATATGAGCTTAGTTTTGATGGATGGGTAAGTTTCCAAGATACTGAGGGATGAAGGATGGAGGCAGTGAAATGGTTTCAGAAGCAGCACTCATTCTTCTCTGTGGATTCAATGAAAATGAATAAGAATAAAAATAACAGGCAAGGGCAAAGGGTGAACTTGCACATAAGAACTGGTATAAAAACGGAGGGACTTCATATCCTCTGTCAAGTGTGGAAAGCAAAAGCTTTGTCTCAAGCTGTGGATAGCTACTTGCCTGTCAAGCTTGCTTTGTTATAGAATATTCAGTGAAAAACATATTTTAGCCTTTGCTTTGAAGCAGAAATAAGCAGGAAGTTTTGCCAAGTTTCTTTAACTTATCTGTGAGATCTTGGACCATGTCTCCCATAGAAGAATGTGGTCTTTGAAAACAAGCTTAACTGTTTCATGAACCGATGTGAACTGTGTTTTCTTTGTCTTTAACAAGGAGCTATGGATTAAACTTGGTGCTTTCAGTACTGATTGGCAACCCTCCTGAAACTATCCTATCTGTCTTTTCCTTTTAACCTGTAATTTCTCAATCCCCACTCTATATACCATGTTCCAAATTACCTACAGCTGGTTCCATCACCTGTATCAGGGAGATCCTGCAGCTTTGGTTCTGTGGGACTGTCCTCTTCATGGGCTCCAGCAGTTCACAGATGGGGTGGGTGTTGCAGTGGGCCAACTCAAAGACTTAAATCTAGGCCAGGGTGGTAGCTGACATGTTTTAGGTCACCAGCTCTTCTGGGCCCAAGCCATCAAGACTATCTCTTCTAACCTACCCAGATGAGGGCCAGGACCATTTCTCCTACTGCTCATGCCCTCATGGCCCTTAGAGGCCAGCTGTCCAGCCTGCTGCAGACAGGGAGGAGTAGAAAAGAATCAAGAAATTTTAATGCTAAAAAGCAGTTTAGTTGTAATAACTATGCTGTTCATAAAATCTCCAGAAAATACTAATATTGAAATTGAAAGTTTGTAGCCCTTGACTGACATCTGATTGTTTTTGTTACCACCCTCTCTGAGGTCCAGACAACCACCCATCTTACATTTGTCTCTTTGTGATCAACATTTTGATATTCAACATAAAAAACATCAAATATTTGTCTTTCTCTATCTGACTTATATAATGAAAGTTTTGATTTCTTTAAAAATTCAGTTCCGTTATATAAATATTTTGTTGTTGTTGCTTTAATCGCTAATGTGGGATTTTAGTTTGGGCTGTAGTTTGTCCACAGCTGATAACTGTCTCCTGCAGGACATGGTCTTGCCAGCTGGTAATGATCTGCCTCATGCAGCATGGAGAAGAGCGTGGTCTAGGATATAAATAGGAGAGCCTGGAGAGAGAAAGTATGGTGTGTGGTAAATGGAAGTTTGGAGAGACCAGAGACCGACAGTGTGGCAGCTTTGAGATAGATGGAGAGAAACATTTCGATGCAGTGGCTTGGAGGAGATTGCTTGCTGTGTTTGCTCTTGACAGAGAATTGGTAAAGCCCCAAAAGAACCCATCGTCCCTAAACAGCTGGGAGAAGCAAAGAGGTCTGTGCTCCCTCTTCCCAATAACCTTCTCTCTCCTAGGTAGAGTTGGGGAGTGGGAAGAGAGAGGCTTTAAGGAACCCCAAATAAAATAGAGTTTAGAAACTAGTGCATTGGACTTACTTCACTTAGCATCATTTCCACAAGATTCACCCACATTGTCACAAATGACAGATTTCCTTTTTATGGCTGGATAATAGTCTCTTTTATATATGACACAGTTTCTTCATCTATTCATCTAACAATGGACATTGTAGGCTGTTACCATGCCTTTACTACTGTGCATATTGCTGCAATTTACATGGAGGGCCAAACATTTCTTTGAAGAATTCATTTTATTTTGGAGAAACAAAATAAAATGGGAAAATGGAAACCTTAAGACATATGGTGAGCCTACCTTTAGTTTTCGGACCCTACCTTTAATTCTTCCATACTCTTTTCCATAATGCCTGTACCAATTTATGCCAGAAGTGTGTGGAGATTCTCTTTTCACTATATCCTTAGCCAACACTATCAGCTCTTGTCTTTTTAAACATCAGAATTATTTACTCATTCATTCATTCCTTAACTTATGATTGTGTATGGATGGCTGCATGAGCATCATGGAATATGTGTGGAAGTCACAAAATAACTGCATGGAGTTAAGTCTCTTCTTCCACATGGATCTGAGTCTCCAGGCTTTCACAGCAAGCAGTTGGCCACTGAGCCATTGTTCTGCTTCTCTTGTCTTTTTCATAAAAATCATTCAAGCAGGTAGTATAATGTCTTACTGTATCTTTGATTTGAATTTCTCTGGAGAATAGTGATATTGAACACCTTTTCTGGTGCTCATAGGTATTTACATATATTCTTTGGGAAAACTCACATCTTTATTCAAGTCCTTTGTCCATTTTTAGATTGGATTATTTGATTTTTGCTACTAAGTTGCATAAGAGCCTTGTATTTATTTTGGAATGTTATCCCCTCATTGGATATATTGTTTGTAAATATTTTCCCCAGCTTCTTTTTTTTTAATTTTTTATTTAACTTTTATTAAATATACTTTATTCCTTTTGTATCCCCCCATAAGTCCCTCCCTCCTCCCCTCCCGGTCCCACCCTCCCCCCCTTTCTGCATGCATGCCTCTCCCCAAGTCCACTGATAGGGGAGGTCCTC
>REGO01001103.1:96534-107189 GCA_010120015.1 Rhombomys opimus | reverse complement strand
TTTTGAATGTCTGGTAGAATTCTGCGCTGAAACCATCAGGTCCTGGGCTTTTTTTAGATGGGAGACTTTCGATGACTGCTTCTATTTCCTTGGGGGATATAGGACTATTTAATTGATTTACCTGGTCCTGATTCAGCTTTGGTAAGTGGAATCAATCAAGAAAACTGTCCATTTCATTTAAATTTTCAAATTTTCTTGCGTATAGACTATTGAAGTAAGTCCTAATGATTGTTTGAATTTCCTCAGTGTCTGTAGTTGTGTCCCCCTTTTCATTTCTGATTTTGTTGATTTGGATGGTGTCTCGCTGCCTTTTAGTTAGCTTGGCTAAGGGTTTGTCTATCTTGTTGATTTTCTCAAACAACCAGCTCTTGGTTTCATTGATTCTTTGAATTGTTTTATTTGTTTCTAATTGATTGATTTCAGCCCTGGGTTTGATTATTTCCAGCCATCTACTCATTTTTGGTGTGTCTGCTTCTTCTTTTTCTAGGGTTTTTAAGTGAGCCATTAATTTGCTTGAATGCACTGTCTCAAATTTCTTTTTGAAGGCACTTAGTGCTATGCCATTTCCTCTTAGCACTGCTTTCATTGTGTCCCACAAGTTTGGGTATATTGTGTCTCCATTTTCATTGAGTTCTAGGAATTCTTTAATTTCTTTCTTTATTTCTTCCCTGACCCAGCTCTCAGTTAATAGCAAGTTGTTCAGTTTCCATGTGTGTGTAGGCTTTTTGCTATTTCTGTTGTTATTGAAATCCAGCTTCATTCCATGGTGATCAGACAGGATATAAGGGATTATTTCAATCTTCTTGTATCTGTTTAGGCTCGTTTTGCGAGCAACTATATGGTCTATTTTGGAGAAGGTTCCATGAGGTGTTGAGAAGAAGGTAAATTCTTTTGTGTTTGGGTGTAAGGTTCTGTAAATGTCTCTTAGGTCCATTTGATTCATGACCTCTGTTAGAGATATTGTTTCTTTGTTTAATTTCTGTTTAGTTGACCTGTCCTTTGTTGAGAGTGAGGTGTTGAAGTCTCCCACTATTAGTGTGTGGGGATCTATGTGTGGTTTAAGTTTTATTAATGTTTCTTTCAGAAATGTGAGTGCCCTTGTATTTGGGGCATAGATGTTCAGCTTTGTGATGTCTTCTTGGTGGAATTTTCTCTTTATGTGTATGAAGTGTCCTCCGCCATCTCTTTTGATTAATTTTGGTTGAAAGTCTATTTTATCAGATATTAGAATGACTACTCCTGCTTGCTTCTTGCATCCATTTGCTTGGAAAGCCGTCTTCCATCCCTTTACCCTCAGGTAATGTCTATCTTTGTGGCTTAAGTGTATTTCTTGTATGCAACAGATTGCTGGGGTTTGTTTATGTATCCATTCTGATAGTCTTTGTCTTTTTATTGGAGAATTAAATTCATTGATATTGAGAGAGATTAATGACCAGTGTCTGTTAGATCCTTTGATTTTGATGTTGGCTGTGGTCATACGGTTGTGTGCTTGGTTGCTTTTTGTTTTACTGTAGTGGGGTTATTTATTTCCTGTGTTTTCTTGAATGTAGCTAGTTTTCTTGGGTTGTATTTTCCCTTCTAGTGTCTTCTGTAATGCTGGACTTGTTTGTAGGTATTGTTGAAATTTGTTTTTGTCATTGAATATCTTGTTTTCTCTGTCTATAAGGACTGAGAGTTTTGCTGGGTATAGTAGCCTGGGCTGACATCTGTGTTCTCTTAGGGTCTGCCTGATATCCATCCAGGCCCTTCTTGCTTTCATAGTCTCTGTTGAAAAGTCAGGTGTGATTCTAATAGGTTTGCCATTATATGTTACTTGGCCTTTTTCTCTTGCATCTTTTAGCATTTTTTATTTGTTCTGTATACTTACAGTTTTGATTATTATGTGGTGGGAGGATTTTCTTTTCTGGTCTAATTTATTGGGTGTTCTATAGGCCTCTTGTATTCTTATTGGCCTCTCCTTTAAGTTGGGGAAATTTTCTTCAATGATTTTGTTGAAAATATTTTCTGGACCTTGGTGCAGGGAATCTTCTTTTTCCTCTATTCCTATTATTCTTAGGTTTTGTCTTTTTCTTTTTATGTTGTCTTGAATTTCTTGGACGGTCTGTGTCAGGAATTTTTTAGATTTAACATTTTCTTTGACAGATACATCTATTTCTTCCATTGTATCTTCCACACCTGAGATTCTTTCTTCCATTTCTTGTAGCCTATTGGTTATGCTAATCTCTGTAGTTCCTGCTTTCTTCCCTAAGTTCTTTCTCTCCGCAATTTCTTCCATTTGTATTTTTTTCATTTTTCCAATTCTATCTTCAGGTTGTTGAGCTATTTTGTTGGTTTCCTTCACCTGTCTGACTGTATTTTCATGTTTTTTCGTCAATTCCTTCAGCTGTTTGTGTGAACAATCCACCGTTTCTTTTATTTCATTCAGTGATTTAAGCATTTCCTTTCTAAAGACCACAGACTGTTTGGCTGCAGCTTCCTCTATTTCCTTTCGTATTTTATTTGTTTCCTCTGTTATCTTCTTCATGAGCATAAATGTTAGGTCATCTCCTTAAATTTCAATTATGCTGGGGTGTATAGGGCTATTTGCCCCTGGATAACTGGGTTCTGGAGATGCCATATTGCTCTCTGGCTTTTGTTGGTTGAACTTTTACGCTGTCCTCTACCCATTGGGCTATCTCAGTTGTTTGAAGTTAGTTTCTGGTTGTTCCTGGACTCTTGTAGTGGAGAGAATCCCTTTGGCAGGAAGATGGTTTTTCGTGAAGGAAGCCTTCTCAGCTTTTTGGGTATAGTCACTGGATGGCCGGTGTTTTTCAGGAGTTGCTACAGCCCACCTCAGGCATAGAGACCTGGGTGGTAACTGTGGTCCTGATTAGTCAAGAGGGCTCTCCTCTCACCGGGAGAAGTCCTGGAGACAGCTGCCCTCCTTCTGGGTTTCTTGCTGTAAATTTAGTGATCAGCTGTTGTAACCTGTGTGTCCCGTGGTTTGGTCGGTTTTGTTAGGAATAACTGGTTGCCCCTTGGTGCAGTATCTGGGGGTTGATCTCAGGGTTCCCGATCTTTTGTAGGTCTGAGTTTGGGGCTCTGTGCCCCAGAACCCAAGAGGTAATCTGTGGCGGGTTGAGTACTGCTGTCCTGGTAACAGCAGGCTATCTGGGGCACAGCCGTTCCCTGGGTTGGGCCAGTCTGTGGGACCTTTTCCTGGGATATACTGGGTTGCCTAAGTCTGTCCCCCTTGCTTCGTTCCTTGTTCCTTGTGAGGGTTTCTCCAGACCGTGACTCTAAGACTCTGGTGTCTTGGGGCACACAGTTCTGTCTGTACGGAGTAGTTGGTACAAAGCAGGCCTCTGGACTTGCCTGCCTGCTAGTCTGCAGGGACTGGGTTCCCAATAACTCTGTGATCCCGGCTTAGGCCCGGATCTGTGATGGCTGGGGTACTCTCCTGTTTGCGATCTGCGGTCTGCTAGACTCCCCAGACAAAGCCTAGGTGACCCCAGCAGCATGGTTTCTTCCTTCCCTGTGGGGCCCTCTCCAGACAGGGGTTCCCAGCCCCTGTTGCACTGGGGCGCACAGCTGGTCTGTACTGGTGAGCTGGGCACGCAGCCGCTCCGATGACCCAGGCACCCCGGTTTCTTCCTTCCCTGTAGGGCCCTCTCTGAACAGGGATTCCCAGTCTCTTTTGTACTGGGGCGCGCAGCTAGTCTGTACCAGTGAGCTGGGCGCGCAGCTCTTCGAGAGGCGGGAGCTCAGTTGTGATGGCGGCGGGTACCCGTGGTCCGCGAGACCTTCCAGGGAAAGACTGGGTGACCCGTGATCAGACTCACAACTTTGCTTCCCCGTGAGGTATTCTTGCGGCTGGGACTCCCAGTCTCAGGCACCCTTGTGCCCACTGATCAGCCTGGGAAAGTGATCGGGGCACGTAAGCATGCGGCTCCAGCTCGGAGATCCAAAGCCCGAGTTACCAGGGATTTCTTCCGGGTTCTGGCTGGGCAGCCAAGAGTGGACCTGACTGATTCCCACGCCATGGGAGCCTCCCCTCACCTGGGAAAACGATTGCTGTAGTTTTAGGGCCCAGAGTTCAGTCTCCTGGTTGCTGCACGGAGAGTGCTGTACCGCTTCTCAGATACAGTGCTCTCCCGGCGCCGCCATCTTGGCACCCCCTAAGAGATGTCTCAGAAATACTTAGTGGCGACTCTTTTGGTGTGCTTCTAGGAGCCCTTCTGCTCTTTGCTTTGTTTTGTGTAGTCCTTCTTTGAAATGTGCATGGAACTATCCTAGATTGTTGTTTAACTGTCAGCACTTCCCGGGTACATGTTCCCTACAGCAAAGAACACTTCTAAATCTCCACTTGATGAATTCTGTGGTCTATCCTCTGCACTTAGAGACAACCCCTCTGGGAAGATGTGGGGACGTGATAAGACATAAACCACATAGTCTTGTTTCTTCCCCTGTCAGAGAACAGGTACTCAATGCTGGCAAACACTTCTCTCACCTTCAACAAGGGTGAGAGAGTCTCCAAGCAAGTGTGCTATGCTATCACATATCTGCTGTTCAGAAATGCAACAGCAGAAATACAGAGAAAGATCCTGAGGCTCTGGGTTTCCTAGTGATACCTAGTGCAACTGTTATCACCTTCTGAGAAAGCTCTTTACATTGGCCTCTGTCTACTCCTCTGCCACTGACCAGTCACTTCATCTTGTATGCTATCTGGTTTGTTGGTTAATTTAAAAATCTTGATGTGTGTGTGTATGTGTGAGAGAGAGAGACAGAGAGAGAGAGAGAGAGAGAGAGAGAGAGAACAGAGACATAGATGGAGACAGAGAGAGATAAAGATACAGAGAGACAGGAGAGAGAGAAAGAGAGAGGGAGGGAGGGAGAGAAGAGACATGTGTGTGTGTGTGTGTGTGTGTGTGTGTGTGTGTGTGTGTAGGTACTGGTCAAGGCAAGAACAGGGCTGTGTGGGTGCTGGGAACCTAACTCAGGTCTTCTGAAAGGACAGGATGCACTTAAAACCACCATGCTATCTCTCTAGCTCCAGAGTGCTCTTTGATCATGAATTGACCCTCTTTGTGGTCTAGAAACCCTGTGATGTTAAATCAACACAGACTGGTTGTCTCTGTCTACCAATGGCCTGTGAAGGAAGAGAGCACTGAGCGACTGTGACACTCAGCCAATCACCTGGAAATAGTTGATGTGCTCTTCTCCACTCTGGGATCATATGAGATGAGGAAAGCAAATAAGAACATGGAGCCCAGGTATCTCAGAATAGTCGTGGTTAGGAAAGAAAGGATTTCTGTGGCACGAACAAATGGTCTCCAGTCTCTGAGATTGGAACAACTAATGCTGTTACTACTCTCCCGGAGTATGGCTTTAACTAAGAGAAAATAAATATATAAATGATTGGTGGATAAATCAGACCTAGACATGCCATGTTCTCATATTGACTCATAGCAGTGAGTCAAACATCAGCCATTAGTAGCTGAAGATGTGAAAGACAACTGACAGATGTTCAAGTTTGGTTATAGAGGAAGAACATGTGCTTGGGTTCCTTGGGTAAACAGTATGACAGTAGTTTCCCAGAAATTATTTTTTGCCAAAGTAAAACAAGAGGCAGGCCTGGTTGTGCAGATATGTGATGTCCTATGCTCGAGAGGCTCAGCAGGGTGAACATCTATTCGAGACATGCTTGGGCTACAGAGTAAGCTCACATTGGGCCTGACTGAGACCCTACCTCTCTGAGAAATGTTTGGGTGGCATTTGAGTGGCCCTGGTTCTATTCCTTATCCTGGAAACTAATTAAGTACCTATAAATATAGATTTAGCAGGCTCCAAATATATACATATGATAAGTGTTTAACAAGAGAAATTTTCATGTTCTGTTCTTGACTTGGTGAGAAAATATATCTCTATAAATTATATGTAGACATAGATATATAATCTCCTATTGATAACTTAAATGATGTAAGTGAGGAAAATAAATCCATGTTGGGAAGCCAGGCATGGTGGTTCATATCTGTAATCCTACCACTTAGGAAGCTGAAGGTACATAAAATTAGCTGATGATATTAAGTGCAGGCTAAATTTGGCTCCAAAATGAAATATTGTCTCAATATAGCAAGAAAACAAACAAGCAAAGTTACAGAGCAATCTTTATGGGGGATGAAGGCAAGTCAGTGTACACTATCTGTAGATAAAAATTTAGGTCTTAAAAAAATAAATCGAACCTTACAGGCCCTTACACAAACCAACCTTACAGGCCCCCCAAACATAAAGACCACACATTTTCATGCAGAAGGAAAGTGTTTTTCACTTTATGAATCACATATGATCTTCTTTAATATTTCTTTTTAATTTTCTGTTAGCACACAGATAAATTAATAGGATTTATTGTATTGTATTCGTACAGATTGATACTTAACATTGCTATTGTCTCACTGCCACTGCCTACTCTTTGATGCCCCATTTTTCCACTTTTTGGTGAGTCTCCTTCACTCCAATGGCCCCACTGTACTTTCATTATTTTTTACTTGTGTATTGCTAAATGTAGATTGCACATATGCAAGAAAGCAAGTAATATATTTCCTTCACACTATACCCTCCATTACATTACCTACTGTCCTCCTCATGCTTATTCTCCTATTGATGCATTTTTACGGGAATGGCCAGAAAAAGTGGATATCATTAGGAAAGGAAAATAAGGGGGCTGGAGAGATGGTTCAGAAGTTAGGAGCACTGGCTATTCTTTCAAAGGTCCGGAGATAAATTCCCTGCGACCATATGGTGGCTCATAAATATTTCAATGAGATCTGGTGCCCACTTCTGGTGTGCAGGCATAACTGCAGGCAGAATACTATATAAGTAATAAATAAATAAGTCTTTAAAAGGAAAGGGAAATAGAATAAATATTTATTGTTGGATGTTGGGGGTCTGGAATAGGAGGAAAAAGTGGGGATGGGATGGGTAGAAGGACTAGTGGGAGGGAATATGTGAAGAGACAGCTAAAATTAAGGGTTTTTTTGCTGGGCAGTATGGAAAACTAATGCAGTAGAAACTTCCTAAAATATATACCTATATTAAGGTGAACTAAATTAATCTCTAAATATTGGGTTTGGGTTATACCTAATTGCATTCTTGGCCAAAAGGAGCGCAGAAGATACCCAAGCAACCCAGGCTGTTTCCAAGACTATAGGTTGCCCTCTGCAAACCGATTGCAAGGCCCTGAGCCAAAGACAACTCCTATACCACACATTAAATATGGAGATATCAAGCTGGTGCTACTTAGAGCCTTCATCCATTTGCTCCATAGTCTTTGGTATAGGGGGTACTCTGCACACTATCAACAGAGGGATGTAAATACCCAGGTAGCCACAAATACTTTATCCACAATGGTGTACTGCCTAAGGAGATAGGAGATATGCTAGTTCAAAGGTGGCAAAAGGCTTGTGCCACCATTAGTCTTACTTATGGTCCACTCTCGGAGAAGCAAACCATATCTGACACTAATTAGGTGACCAAGTACTTGAGACTAAATGGCCCAGAGGCCTGGAGCAAAACCAAATAATAGTGTTCTAAAAACAAAAAGAAAAATGGTGATAAAACGATGCTTAATGATACTCTGCTATACTCATATCGGTGTCTTTTTAAACAACTCTCAGAGATGCTTCCTCCTACAGTAAATGGGAACAAATATAGAGGCCCACAGTCAGACCTTATGAACAGGTTTGAGAAACCTTGGGACACTCAGCACTAAAAAGGTGTCTCCATGAAATCTCTTTCCTCAGACCTCACGAAACCCCAATGCAAGAGGAGGCAGAAAGAGTATAAGAGCCATAGGACATGGTGGACACCAAGAAAACAAGGTCTTCTAAATCAACATGAGCAAAACTCACATGAATTCACAGGACTGAAGCAGCAAGCACAGGACCTGCACAGGTCTGCACCAGGTCCTCTGTACTTACATCATAGCTTCCAGTTTACTGATTTTTGTGAGAGGTCTGAGCATGCTAATGAGTGGGTCTCTGACTCTTGTGCCCTCTGTTGGGCTCTTTTCCTTCTGTTGGTCTGTCTTGTCTGACTTCAAAGTGATAATCTTTGTTTTATGTTATTATATTTTATTTTGTTATATTTAAAACAACAACGAATGAATGAATGTAAACCTAGCCACTGGGTAAAAGGTTAACAATGGAACTGTCAATTTTACCTTCTGGGAGGGAGAAAAATCAGTTTTTTACAGAGGAGTGATACCAGGTATATTATTCACCCCAGGGAAGATCTCAACTCAACAGTTGGTTGAGGTTTCTCTCCTCTCTCTCTCTCCCTCTTTCTCTTTCTAACTCTCTTCTCTGTGTGTCTCTCGGTGTATGTGTGTGTGTGCTCAGGGATGCACACTTAATTGTGTACCAATGCCTACAAGTGCTTTTATTAGTTTAAATTTGGTATTTTCTTGGTGAATATTGCAAAAATGGTCTCCAGACCATTTTTTCTCCTCTGAAATCTCTTCATCTAGGCCATCATAATCTTCACTGCTCTTAGCACCACACTCTTCCACATTTCTATTACTCTGACCCATTAAGTCTTGATTAAAGTGTTTACCTTTTTTCCTAATCCTAAATCCCAATATTAATATTGTTCCAGTGAGCATCCTGGTTAGGCCTGTCACAGCAATATCCCACTCCCCAGTACCAACTTCTGTCTTAGTCAGTGTTCTATTGCTGTGGAGAGACACCATGACCATGTCTACTCTTACAAAAAGAAAGAACTTAATTAGGACTTTCTTACAGTTAGAGAGAGTTAGTCCATTATCCTCATAGTGGAGAGTGTGCTACTATGCAGGCAGACATGGTACTGGGCAGGTAGCTGAGAGTTCTACATCTGGATCCACAGTAGGAAGAACAAACTTTGAAACCTCAATGCCCACCATACTCCCCACAAAAAGGCCAAATTTACTCCAACATGGACACACTTCCTAATCTCTCTCAATTAGTGCCACTCCTTGATGACCAAGCATTCAAATATTTGAGTCTATAGTTTGGGCCTTTTTGTTATTGTGCAGGACTTTTTTTTTTTTTTTTTTTTTTTTTAGAAATAACTTAAAAGGTGGATGGGTAGGGAGGAGAAGATTATCCTGAAAGAATATGGGGTAGGAGAAGAATGTGATCAAAATATACTTCAGTTTAAAATTTGTTTTAAAATATAAAAAAAATTAAAAATTAAAAATTTCGATGGGGCGGAGCCAAGATGGCGACTAGCACACACAGTTTCTGAGCAGTGGAATACCTGAACTTCTGAGTTGGTGAATGGAAGGACCTCTAACCCAGGAAGACAACGGTGGAGCTTTCTAGACAACAGGGAACATCACAGGAGGTGAAAACTTTGGTCTCGGGTCACCAGGGGACTTCTTTGGGGAAGGAGAGAAACGATCCTTTGATCTCGCGGCACTCCCCTACCCCAGACCTCCCTCCACCTCGGCACAGCAGCACAGCTGACTGGTCTTTCTCAGAGCAGACCTAACTGCCTGGGGTATACAGCTGCTGGGGCAGAGCTCCAAGCCCTTTAGCGGCAGGCAAAGATCAGCAGTACGTGTCCAGGAGTCCCAGATCCACGCAGCAGCTGCACCATCCTCCCAGGGATAGAGTCTGCTGAACAACATACTAGCTCCACAGGATCGCCATCAGTGATGGTACGGCCCGCCCAACCCCACAGTGACAGAGAATACGCCATATATTCACCAAAACCAGGCAGAAACGTTATACAACCTAGATACACCAGGCGCTGGGCCTCCCAAGCTTGGAGAGCACAGTGAACAGACCCCAGGACTTCCCAGAAAGCATCGGGACTAGCAACCCAGTCACCAGTTACAGTGGGACTTGGCGGCGGGGCAGCACTGCCCTGGCGGGGCACAACAGCCCTCCAGTTTAAGACTAACCAGGGCCAACCAGAGAACAGAGACTGTGGTCACCCCATCCCTGCTGATGTAACCACCCTGAAATCTCCAGCTGCAGCAAGACCTCAGAACCTGGCAGTGACAGCAGCACAGAACTGGCGGGGCACATCAAAGAAGCAGGGCCAAACCAGAGAACAGAGAGGCCAGATTCCACGATCTCTGCCAAGTGACCTGCGTGTAAGTGAGTGCACCCTTGAGAATCTGCAGATCCCCAGATCCTGGGTTTTCTAAAACAGAAGCCAGGCATCGAACTCCCTCCCACCCACATACGCACTTTGGGAAACAGAGGGGCACTAGGGACATTGAAGTTCGCGCACATGCTTGCATTTGTCCCGTTTGCGCCTGTGTACTTTCCTCCCACAGGTACAGCTAGTCCTCAGCACACACTGAGAGTTCTCAGCTTCCTGAAGAACTCTCCAGATGCCAGAGAGAGACAGTACCAGACTGATCTACAGAATCCAAAAACAAACAGGGAAGGTTTCAGATAAGCCAATGGCCAGGGGTAGGCGAAAGAACACTTCCAACATAAATCAGGACATCATGACTTCAGCAGCAATCCCCAAAATTGATGGATACTCCAACTCAGCAGAAGCACAGGAAAATGATTTTAAAGCCATGCTTGCCCAATTATTTGAGGCTCATAAGGAGGAAATGAACAAATCTTTCAAAGAGTTGGCCAGTCAATTGGAGGTAAAGAAAGAAGAAATAGACAAAA